>CM053607.1:67843880-67923550 GCA_028646535.1 Procyon lotor
AGTGTTAGCACACAGAAGGTGTTTAAAGCCAGATAATGGGATGAAATCACTAAGCTTTGTATCTGGGATGTTAGCCTTATGTGGGGGTATATATTCTTGGTCGATATTAGCTTTATGTGGGGGTATATATTCTTGACTGATGTTGGGCAGGAAGGCCCTCATTAAGTTGCATGGATTTGCATCCTAAGGGGAAAGTTTCTACAGAAGGCAAGATGTTCTTTAGTTGTTATAACTAAGGAGTAGATAAATTACGTTATATTTCCTCATATGAAACTCTTTTAATTGCTAGAACCATGATGTCAAGGTTTATTACCTGTATCTTTTAATAAACAGCTTGATCTTATTTCCAGAGATTCCGGAGTATAAATAATATACTTTGTCTACAATGAAAGTCACTTATTGGTCACTTTATTTCTGATCCCGCCTAATTACTGAGAATGAGGCTTCTATGAGTAATTGTTTAAATGTACAATTTCTTTTCTATAGAAAATAATTTTCTGCTTCTGTTTATTTTTTACAGAAGAAGTTGGAGACAGCTTTTCCCTGCAACTGAGCTGGGGCAGAGCCTCGCCCACGGCCTGCTGCAGGATGACCTAAGCCCCTGCCTATTCTCTTTTGATTTTCAGAGTTAGCTTTCTTGCCCTATCCTTGTATTATTATTTAACATGTCTCATTGACATATGCCTGTATTATTAGATTTTTATTATCTTTATTTCAATGACTCAGTCTTTAGCCTAAATTCATTTAGAAAAGACAATTTATATCACTATGGTAAATGGAAGGTTAGCATCAATTGTCATAAATAGAGGATACCAATAAAATAAATACTCTTTTGCTTGCCAAAGCCTCTGAGCCAAATGCCTGCTTTCACTTTACTGGCAAAAGAGATTAGCAGGAGTTTTTAAAAGCATACAAGCACCAAACGGAGCCATTCTTCTTGATGATTATTGAAGGATAGAAAAGGGAATATATCTCTGTTCAAGATTCCATATTACTTAATTCAGGGGTTGGTGAACCACCTCGAATCCTTTTAACTGCCACTGGTGAAACGCTTGCGAGGTAGGAAGAAATTTTCAAAGAAACAATGTCTGTTTAGGTTATCAGAGAGGGGGACTAGATCTTCCAGTGTTTTGTGGGTTCCATTAAGCTTAGCACAGAGCTGAGTGCAAGAGACAGCCCATCAGTGCCAGCTTGATGTCGACAACCACAACTGCTTTCCCCCCTTTGGCAGACATCTGCAAATACGTTCTTTTGATTACAAAGATTCAGGCACAGTGAGATGGCTGAACTCTGAGACAATAAAATCACAGTGCTGGGACTACTGACAGTGAATCACCAACATTTCTTCTGAGTTATGTAACTACCTAAAAGTAGCAATATAGCATTTTTAAAGGGAAATTAACTTCAAACCTAGGTTCAAATCTAAGCTTAGGTAAACTCACTAGTTTCAGACCTTGGCTAGGTTGTTCATATATTTTCAGTGCCACATGAAGGCCCATCTAACATGTAATAGGTCCATAATAATCATCAAACCTTGCTTTCGGGAAAGGATCTGGTTTCCTTGTCTGTTATGTGGGTCTCATAATACCTTTCCCATAGGAACGTTATCAGGAGTAATGAGGTAACATCTACAATATGGCCATCACATAGTAGGGTCTCAATAATTTGGAGGTATTTTTGAGGATAACACAGATAGGCTACAAGAGTTCTAAGGCCTTAGTTTGTATTGCGGTAGAGAAATAAAAAATTGCATTTGGAGGATTAGCCAAAGTAAAAAAATCATTTCTGTGGATACAGATTAGAGAAAAAATTGAGGAAATAATTTAGGCATTCCAGATTTAAAAACCTGCTCATTAGAACTAACCAAGGCCAGTTCTCATTGACTTGTTTTCGTCTTGATTCATCTGAATAATTCTGAAATTCTTTTGCAGCATGGATATATCACTAGTGTGGAGCACAGACATATCACTTTGCTCATCCTAATTTCAAGAATATTTCTGCATATGGAAGAAGACTTTCTTTTTGATTTTTTAAGTATATTTTTAAGATATTTTTAGATTTTAGGTATTTTTAGATTTTAGATTTTTTTAAAGATATTTTTAGATTTAAGGTTTTTACTTGATGCCAAAGCATTTCTTCTGATTATGTCAATATACCAAACTTTTGATTGAATTATGTTACCTGAAAGGTCAATGAATCATAACCCATGTACACTCTGGAAACAATTACTCATGCCAACTTCAGCTAAAACATTACCCAGACCATCATTGTTAATATAAAAACCACATGTGGGTCTCTTCCAACAGTGCTTTATTGGTGATGCTCAAAATATCTCCCATAGCTACACTGGTACATTATTGTGATATACCCAGGATCATTTTCCTTTTTACATTGTTCCACTCTTCATTTCATAAAGAAATTTTATTCCCTCAAGTAGAGTTACAATCTAGTTTCCTTTACTTAAAATCCTCTTTAGAAGTACTCTGTTAAGCTTCATCACACATAGGTAGTGGCAAAATAAAGTTAATATGGAAAATAATTTTGTCGACCAATTGCTTGTTTATATATTTTCCTTAAGTAAAACAACTCTGCTTGAGTCAATGCCAATAGGATTCCAAATTGGATTTGTGTATACATATTGCAGTGAAAACTAACAGAAAAGCAAGTATTCAGTTGGCATATGTAAATAGCTGTTTCTGCTGTGTTTTGAGATTCAGAAACAATATTTTTGAGGACTTATTTTTTATTGTAGCTTGTAGACCTATTTTCTTGTATTCATTTTTCCTTAGCTGAAATAAACAGGTTTTCTTTTCTTTACAACTTTTGAGGGTCATGTTTGTTCATTGGTTGAAGTCACTCCTTAGCTACTTGGAGTTTCTCTGACAGGATTTTTAGGAAGACATCCATTTCCTTACTTTCTTTCACTTATTCATTCATTCAACAGACGTTTATTAAGAAGTAGGTAGCGGTAAGCACTGGGTTAGATTATTAGAGGTAATATGTGTGTGATAGGTAGTACACAAAGATGTTTAAGACTAAGTCCCTACTTTCCAGGGCCTTACAGTATAAAATTATGTAGAGGGATGCTTGGGTGGCTCAGTCGATTAAAGCATCTGCCTTTGGCTCAGGTCATGATCCCGGGGTCCTGGGATCCCTAATAACGGGCTCCCTGATCAGTGGGGAGCCTGCTTCTCCTTCTGCTTGCTGTTCCCCCTGCTTGTGCCTTCTCTCTCAAATAAATACATTAAATCTTTAAAATAAAAATAAAATTACACAGCATTCATATAAGCAATTAAATACATACCAAAGAGAGAAGTGATAGATGCACTAGAGCTCTATCTTCTGTGATTCTTCTAGAATCACAGGCAAGGACAGAGGTCAGATTTTAGAGAATTGGCAGAATGTCAGTAAGTGAACATTGTGTAGAAGGAGGGCATCCCAGAAGGAGACAATTTTCTTAACATAAACTCACTCAATTTAATTGGATTCAACATTATTGACTGAGCAACTGCTAAGGATAATATATCTGGGATTCAAAGAGGTAAAAATATGAATATGAGGTGGGTAGGGGGATGATAAAATAGATAATGGGGATTAAGAGCACACTTATAATGGCCACTGAGTAATGTATAGAATTGTTGAGTCAAATTGTGCCCCTAAAACTAACATAACACTATATAGTAATTATACTTTAATAAAAAATAAACATTAAAACACTTAATTTTTATTTTAATCAATTAATTAATTTTTAAAGATTTTCTTTATTTATTTGACAGAGAGAAAGAGCACAAGTAAGCAGAGCGGCAGGCAGAGGACGATAAAGAAGCAGTCTCTCTGCTGAGCAGGGAGCCTGATGTGGGGCTCAATCCCAGGACCCTAGAATCATGACCTGAGCCGAAGGCAGCTGCTTAACCAACTGAGCCACCCAGGCACCCCAACATTAAAATACTTTAAAAAGAACATAATATAAAGCTGTTCTAAGTTGGTATTTCTCTATGATCTCCCACAGGAAAAAAAAAAAAAGGAATATAAGGTAATCCCTGCCTATAAGAACGACCACTCCAGGAGGTCCAGATCTAAATAAGAGAAGTCCCAGGAAAAGATAACAAATAATATTAACGGCAAGCAAATGAATTTCTTTCTTTCTTCTTCTTTTTTTCTTAAGATTTTATTTATTTATTTGACAGAGAGAAAGAGATCACAAGTGGGCTGAGAGGCAAGCAGAGGGAGAGGGGGAAGCAGGCTCCCTGCTGAGCAGAGAGCCCGATGCGGGGCTCGATCCCAGGACCCTGAGATCATGACCTGATCCAAAGGCAGAGGCTTAACCCACTGAGCCACCCAGGTGCCCCTCTTTCTTCTTTTTTTTAAGATTTTATTTATTATTTGTCAGAGAGAGAGAACACAAGAAGGGGGAGTGGCAGGCAGAGGAAGAAGCAGGCTTTCCGCTGAGCAGGGAGCCTGACACGGGACTCAATCCGAGGACCCTGAGATCATGACTTGAGCTGAAGGCAGGTATTTAACTGATTGGGCCATCCAGGCATTCCAGGAGTGAGTTTCTGGGCTGTCCTTCAGATTTCCTGAAGGACATAAGTTTCCGGATTTTTTTTTTTTTTTTTAAGATTTTTTATATATTTGATACGAGAGAGAGAGATCACAAGTAGGCAGAGAGGCAGGTAGAGAAGGAGGGGGAAGCAGGCTCCCTGCTGAGCAGAGAGCCTGATGTGGGGCTCGATCCCAGGATCTTGAGATCATGACCTGAGCCTAAGGCAGAGGCTTTAACCCACTGAGCCACCCAGGCGCCCCATAAGTTTCCAGATTGAAAGACAGACCAAATATCCAGCACAATGCATGAAAATAGATCTGCACTGAGGTACATCATTGTGAAATTTTAGAACACCAGGGATAATTTTAAAAAGGAAATTTAACACCTCCAGAAAGAATAAGGAAAACAGGCATCATAATAACTTTGAACTTCTCAACAAGACTTCTGACAGCAACAAGGCTTCTGACAGCAGCAAGACAATGGAGCAATGTTTACAAAATTCCACCAAAAATTGTTTTCCAAAGGTAAAATTACCTTTTTCCAAAGATAATAATAAATGGAACTAAATTCCCAGTCCAACGTGAGGGTAGATTGAAGGCATTTGCAGATAGGTGCACTTTTTCAGACCCTGTTAAAAGAAGTGCTCTATAAAAACAAGAGGGCAAAAGATTCAGGATCCAGAAAAGTGGTTCCAACTCAAGAGGGTGGTGAAGAGAGTCCCTGATAATGATGAAGATACCCAAAGGTGCAATGGGCATGAAGGACAGAATCCTGTCCAGACAGGCCAGGCCAGAAGGCTCTGAAAGAATGGACCCAGGAAGATAAGACCAATGGATTGGTTGGTGTATTTGGACATAACAAGAGGAGAATTTAGAGATGAAATGATGATAAATATATAGAAAAGTAAGCAAAGAACACACATGACAAAGTGCATAAAAAGGGAAAGATTATCATGGTAGATAACATGCCTCAGGAGTAAAGAGACTTTATTTAGTCCAATCATGCAAAGTAATCATAAGTATATGTTCAAATAGGATAGTGACACAACTCTATCAACAGACAGAAGTTACTGTGCATGGCTAGGGGACAGTGGTGGTTGGAAAGCTACATGTTTTTAGGTCAGATGATGCTTGCAACTGAAAAACATCAAGAAAAAAGAAATTATTATTTAGAGATATGGAAATAAAATGAAGGTAAAATTCTAAACTGAGAATGTAGAAAGGGTTGTCTTGGAGGAGATGGAAGTTGGATAGACTGAGGAGGGCTGTTCAGGATAAATAAGCCCAGCAGAAGTAGTTGATCTAACTATGTATACAGATTGCTACAAATAGGGCATCAGATCTTTTTTTTTTTTAAAGATTTTATTTATTTGATAGAAAGAGAGCAGAGAGGAAACACAAGCAGGGGGAGTGGGAGAGGGAGAAGCAGGCTTCCTGCCATGCAGGGAGCCCGATGTAGGGCTGGATCCCAGGACCTTGGAGTCATGACCTGAACTGAAGGAGTAGGTTAACCTACTGAGCCACCCAGGCACCCCAAGTCATCAGATATTTTTAAAGGTACTATTTTTTTCATGCTTTATCTAAAGAGCCTAGGTCTAGGGAATAGTTGCACCTTTTATTTTTTTTTAATAGTTGCATTTTTTTAAGTGATAGATGATCAGATTCAGCAGCAAAGAGAAAGTCTGTGAAGGTCTCTGCTGGTCCACCTTTTCCAATCAGTGATATGACCTTTGTGTCCCTGTGTCTTCGTATGAGTATTACATTATTCACATTAAATATGTCTTATAGTATTAATATGAGTATTGTAATATTCACATTAATATATCCTAATGTGAATATAATAACCAGGGCAGGCTCCAGATATTGATAGTTTCTGGGTTGATCCTGCTGGAGGGGACTGTGCATCAGAAACATCTACAGGTCCTAGAATTCATGTAAAGATATAACGGTCAATACAAGACAGGCAAATGGTTTGCATACCAGCTCACACAGTACTGGTACTTGATTAAAGCATAATAAACATTTGTTGAATGAATGAATGAATGAATGAATGAACTATAGCCAGTTGCTTTTTGCACAGCTGACAGGTCTGCATAGGCCAGAGTAAAATATCTGGTTACTTGCTTGCACTTCTTTAAATCCAATAAGGCAAGGACTTAGATACAGTCAAAAGCCGGAGCGAAATAATTAGAAACATTTTGTGCACAAACTCTCCTGTTCCTTTTGGAGTTAAACTTAGGCCTTTAAGATTTATAGCCCACACACCAGTTAAGACATGTAGCAGGAAGTAGAGCAATAGTGTTCAGAATGGCTTTCTTTATAAAGGCACTCTGACTCAATGAAAATATTTGAGAGAGTTGCTCTGGGCTGATTACGGGCCCCTGCATCAGTCAGAATGGCCCTGGGTTGTTTGGTTTGTTTTTCTCTTAATCCTTTTTTTTTTTTTTAATATATGAGAATTCCATCCAAAGTAACATCTCTACACTTAAAATGTTCGAAACCACTGAAGTCAGAATTTGCTGTTCTGGGAGAGCAGGATTCTACTTCTTGTTGAATATTTTTTGGAGAGATTGGAAAGGATATGGGAGCTCACCACACAATGGACAGCATTTGAGCCACTTGAATTAGAATCTCAAAGGACAAGAACCCTCAACTGACATCTAGGTTTTATATACATGTGTGTGTGTTCACACACACACACACACACACACACACACACACACACACACACACATACACCCCTGAGTAGGCACTCCATAGATAAAATACACTATTTAACAAAAAAAATAATGCAATTTCCATCGTGAACCCACATGTCCTTTTAAAAGCAGAAAATTTGGGGCGCTTGGGTGGCTCAGTAGGCTAAAGCCTCTGCCTTCGGCTCAGGTCATGATCTCAGCGTTCTGGGATTGAGCCCGACATCAGGCTCTCTGCTAAGCGATGAGCCTGCTTCCCCCTCACTCTCTCTGCCTGCCTCTCTGCCTACTTGTCATCTCTCTCCTCTCTGTCAAAATAAAAATAAATAAATAAATAAATAAATGCAGAAAATTTAATCACATTTTCCCAAGTAAACTCAGTAAAATCATTGCTTAGTTTTTTTAAATTTCAAAGTCAAGCAATGTTTAAGTTTCTGCCCTTCATTTTCTCCCCTAAATACCATTTAAATTTCAAAGAGGGCTTGTGCCTCTGTGTGTGTGTGTGTGTGTGTGTGTGTGTGTGTTGAGTGTATATGGTCAAGAGGCATTTTTTGCTATTTGCTGGCATCAGCTGCCATTTAAATTGTCTTGTCTACCTTTTGGAAGCTTCTCCTTATGCCCACTACCTCTTCTACTGCCTAAGGTCCTAACAGGAGTTCAGGCTTCTTAGAGTCTCTTCTTAGTGTCTCAACTACTTCCAACCCTCTGGGGGCTACGCTTTCAGCCGTCACCATATTAAATGGAAGTCCGAGAGAAACTCAAAGGTATCTTATGTTCTCTTTTTTTCTTTAGAGTGTGTTTGTTTGTTTGTTTTTAAATTTTATTATCTCATGTTTTCTTACGCCTTGGCTCATTGTATTTTCTTCTTCCCTGGTCACTGTCCTGCGAAATGCATGTACAAGGGGGCCACCACCCTGAATTCTCAAAAGGGAATCAGGCATTATTCTCGGTCATGCCCAGGTCTAACCAGGTCTCTGTCCAGGTCTGTTGTTCAGCCAACATGCACCAGAATGATCATTTGGATTGACTGGGCATCTCTTCTAATTGGCCAACACTTGTGCTCTTCTGATTGTTAGGTATTTAGAATGCTGACTCTACTCTCGAATCCCCAAAATAACAGAAATCTCAGTCGCCTTTTCTTTGGATGTTCCCCCCCCAGTGTAGGCAAACTTCATCTAGTCTCCAGAATAGGACACTATGACTCTTCACCTATTCTTTTTCCATTCTACTGTTTATGGTACAAACTTTAGGCCTGACTTCCTTGGGAGCTTGGCCTCCTGTAGATCAAAAGAAACTAAATCTTGAATATTAATACCCTTGATTTCATAGATCACCTTCTCTGCAGTGAGGTTTAAATTTTAATTTATTAAATTTTTTAAAAAAATTTCTTAAGTAATCTCTATGCCCAACATGGAGCTCAGACTCCGACCTCTAGATAAAGAGTCTTACATTCCACCAACTGAACTGTCTACACCCCCCCAAACTTTATTTTTAAAGATTCAAAAGTTGAGCACTGACTGCTTATTTGTATGTGTTATATTCTTGGGATAAAATCCTATATACTCTCAGAAGCAATGCTTGCAGTTCACTAAATAGGAAAGTGAGGAATTCTGGCTAATGTCTCAAAATTTCATCCTGCCATGGCACACCCATAAGAGTGATATGTCTGCCCAGTCCCTCATTTTTCAAACACAGAAGCCAGCCCAGAAATTAGAGAAACAATTGGCCATGGTACCCTTTAAAGTCTGATTAATGGTGGGGCAGTTTGTAACGTAACCTATGGTCAATTAGTAAACAGTTCTTGTCCCCTAATAAACTCAAGTTAACAATAGGAAGATGGGTTTCTTATGGAGACCCAATGAGTGATTTTGGCAGGAAGGTAATCCCCAGCAGCTCTCTGGTGTTCTTTTGGATACTAAAAATATATTTTCCAAATATAATCCCAGCAACTCTTACCCCTACCCTAGCGTCACACACAGCAATGGGGCCTGGGCTCATCTTTCCTAGAAGCCAGTATCAAAAAAGGCAGAGAAAAGATTGCCTGAGATCTGCAAAACAAGTCAGGAGCTTGAGGAAATTTATAAGACAAAGACTGACATGGAGAATGGGAGGATTCCAGAGTAAGAAGATGGAATGTTCCCGACATAGAGGGAAGAATGGAACTTTGGCTGAGGAGATGGAGTTTACAAGAGGAGTAGGCTGTAAGAGGTAGAGAGGAAAGGTGAAGTTGAAGAAATAGAGTTCAAAGAAAAAGCCCTTGGAAGTCTAGTGAGAATTCAAAAGGGAGCCATCGCATGTCTGGGCAAGGCAGCCAGGTCTCTCCCGCAGGGCAAGCAGGAAAAGCAGTTACCTGCGTCTACACCCAGCCCGGTTTTCAATCCTCCACCAACCTCTCTCTCTGCATGTTCTGAATTTACTATCAGGAATCCATGTGTATGCTCAGTCTCGGGGCCAGTGGACAAGGTGGTACTTAAAAGAAGAAGGGAGGAGTTTCCTTCATCTGTGGACATTGGTTAATGTGTTCATTGTGGAGCTCAGGATTAGAAAGGACAATCCACCGGAACAGAGAAATTGGTAATACTATGTCTAGTACCTTTCAAGGAGAGCTAGTGACATGTACTAAATGCACGTACATGGAAGATTCCCATAATTCGGGTGTAGGATAAAATAAATCATATAAGTGTTTCACAAAAAGCATCTCTGGGCCCAGAACCTGGACAAAGCCAGATGTCAGGATTACTAAATTACAGCAAATTACAAATTACAAATTTTGTAGTCAGGATTACTAAATTACAAATTTTTACCTTACATGATAGAATAAAATGTTTCCGGGCAATGAAACATCCTGAAAAGCAGGAAAGAAACCAAACCTGACCACTCTTTGCACCTCGGACTTGTCAGATTTCTCACCTTCTCAAGCTGCTGACCCCTGTTTTGTCCCTGGGGGAAGGAGAGGAACACCAGAGGCTATGCTTGGTCAGAGGATCCTTGTCAATATTGTTCTCATACTGTTTGGATGTGTGAGGTAGCTTGTGAATAGAATGTACTGGTGCCTGTGAGTTCTATTTCTGACATTTTTGAGCCCAATTCTAGTTTCCTCAAATCTGGACCAAAGATGATGTGACCTTGATCAAATTTCTTAATCTCTCTGGGCCTCAGTTTCCTCATCTATAAAATGGATAAAATGGTAGCTTCTTTACAGAATTGTGTGTGTGTGTGTGAGAGAGAGAGAGAGAGAGAGAGAGAGAGAGAGAGAGAGAGAAATTGCGTGGAAAACTGCATTTCAGTCCTTAGCAGAATGGTGAGGACGGAGAAAGTGCTTTGTTAGCTACTATGATTAACATTATTAACCTGCCACTTTCTACATGGAAACATATTGATGTTTCCAGGTCAATAACAGTATTCATTGGCATAATTTTTAATGATTGAAAAGTTTTCTCTCATATGAGTGCCCTACGGTTTGGTTTATTTAACCAATCAAATATTGGGGGTCATTTAGATTGTACCTACTTGTTTGGCTATCATACTTCCAAGTAAAGTGAGTGGATTAAATTTTCATGCTTATACTTACTCCTTCCCAAAAGCTCTCAAAAACTACAGTGAAGGGATTTCTTAAAAGCATAAACTCAAACACAGGGAGAACAGAAGTGGAAGCAACAGCAAGAAAATTGTGGAAGCAGGAAAATAAAAAGTTTAGCAAACCTAAGAAAATGGAATTTATTTTAAAGAATAGCTCTAGGATGCCTGGGTGGCTCAGATGGTTAAGCATCTGCCGTTGGCCCAGGTCATGATCTCAAGGTCCTGGGATCGAGCCCCGCATCAGGCTCTCTGCTCAGCAGGAAGCCTGCTTTCCCCTCTCTCTCTCTGCCTGCCTCTGCCTACTTGTGATCTCTCTCTCTCTGTCAAATAAATAAAAAATAAATAAAAATCTTTAAAAAAAAAAAAAAAAAAGAATAGCTCTAAAAGATCTGGTTTCTGCTAATAAGGGAAAAGCAGTGTGAATGAAGAGCCCAAAGGAGGAGTCAGGTTGCAAAGAGAATAGGCAGCCAGCAGGGGTATGAAGTCACCTCAGACTCAAGGGACCACATGTTGACTGAGCCTTACTTTCCTCACCTCCAAATTCACCTTGAGCACCTGAACAATTGTTACGAATGTACCTATTCCGTGTATACTGGACCATACTCTCTTGATATAGTACCAAGAGCAGATGGTCCAGGCTCTTTTCTCACTTTTTTTTTTTAATGTTATTTATCTGAGAGAGAGAGAGAGAGAGAGCAAGCATGAGTGGGGGGATGGGAGGGACAGACGGAGAGGGAGAAGCAGGCTCCCCACTGAACAGGGAGCCCAGTGTGGGGTTTGATCCCAGGATCCTGAGATCATGACCTGAGCTGAAGGCAGATGCCTAACCCACTAAGCCACCTGGGTGCCCCTCACTTTTTTTTTCCCCAAGATGGATTTATATGTTTTCTGATACAACTGAAAAGCTATTGGTTTCACACATGGCAACTTGAGTCAGTTTAAAACTCTTTGTTTTGTTTTCCGTTGTTGATTAGTAACGAAGCATATTTATTAATTAATATTTCCTTTTTACCTTTTGACCCCTTCCACCTGTTTTTCCTACCCTCCGTCCCCACCTCTGCGAACCACCAAGCTGTTCTCTGTATCTTTGAACTTGTTTTTGTTGCTGTTTTTGTCTTTAGAGTCCACATATGAGAGAGATTATACAGTCTTATAATTCTCAGACTTATTTTACTTAGCACAGTGCCCTAAAGGTCCATCCATGTTGACACAATGGCAAGATTTCATTTTTCTTTATGGCTAAATAATATTATACAGTATATATAATATATACCACAATTTCTTTATCCATTCACACACTGATGGGAACCTAGACTATTGTGCCTTTATTACAATATTGTAAATTATAAATATTTATAAATAATGCTATTGTAAATAATGTTACAACAAACATGGGGATGCATATATCTTTTCAAGTTAGTATTTTCATTTTCTTTGGATAAATACCCAGAAGTGCAATTGCTAGATCACATAGTTCCATATTTGATTTTTTGATGATATTTTCACAGTAGTTGCCTCAATTTAGATTCCAATGAACAGTGCATGAGGGTTCCATTTTTTCCACATTCTTGCCAATACTTGTTATTTATTGCCTGTTTGATAACAGCCATCCTAATAGACGTGAGACAATCTCTCATCAAAATGTTGAGCAATTTTTCATATACCTGTTGGCCATCTGTATGTTTTCTTTGGAAAAATGTCTCTTTGGACCCTCTGCTCATTTTTTAATGAGATTAGTTTTGGTTGTTGTTGCTATTGTCGTTTGGTTTTGCTATTGAATTATATTAGTTCTTTATATATTTTGGATATAAGCACTTTATCAGATATAAGATTTGCAAATATCTTCTTCCATTCTGCAAGTTGCCTTTTTATTTTGTTAATGGTTTCCTTTGCCATGTAGAAGATTTTTTATGATATAGTCCCACTTATTTATTTTTGTTTATAGTTCTTTTGCAAGTCAAATTCAAAAAATTTCACTAAGATTTATCATCAAGGAGCTTATTGCCTATGTTTTTGTCCAGGAATTTTAAGGTTTCAGGTTTTACAGTGAATCCTTAATCCCTTATTTTTTAAAAGATGGTATTGGTTTTATTCAATGATTCATGTATTGAGTAGCAGCATCTCATCTAACAGATAGAAAAAGATATAATATATATATTATATATACTGTATAATATTATTTAGCCATAAAGAATAATGAAATCTTGCCATTGTGTCAACATGGATGGACCTTTAGGGCACTGTGCTGAGGAAGTGTACAAAATGAAAGAATTTTATAGGTGGAAGGAAGAAGCCTTTAATCCATTTTGAGTTAATATTTTGTGTACGGTATAAGATCGTGGTCAAGTTTCATTCTTTTGCATGTGGCTATTCAGTTTCTCCAAAACTATTTATTGAAGAGACTGCCCTTTCTCCATTGTATATTGACTCCTGCGTTGTAAATTAGTTTACCATATGTGTATGCATTTATTCCTGTGCTCTCTATTCTGTTCCATTACTCTTTGGTCTGTTTTTATTTCAATACCATGCTGTTTTAACTACTATAGCTTTGTAATTTAGTGTGGAGACAGGACATGTGATGCCTCCAGTGCTGTTTTTCTTTCTCAAGATTGCTATGGCTATTTGGGTTTTTTTGATGGTACCACATAAATTTTAGAATTATTCAATTTCCTTGAAAAATTGCATTGGAAATTTGATAATGGATTACACTGAATCTATAGATTGCTTTGGGCAGTAGGGGCATTTTAACAATATTTATTCTTTTAATCCATGAGCATGGAATATCTTTCTACGTATTTAGGTCTTCTTCAATTTCTTTTTTTTTGTTTTTAAGATTTTATTTATTTATTTGACACACAGAGAGAGATCACAAGTAGGCAGAGAAGCAGGCAGAGAGAGAGAGGGAAGCAGGTTCCCCGCTGAGCAGAGAGCCAGAGGCGGGGCTTGATCTCAGGACCCTGAGATCATGACCTGAGCCAAAGGTAGAGGCTTCAACCCACTGAGCCACCCAGGTGCCCCAGTCTTCTTCAATTTCTTTCATTAATGTCTGATAGTTTTCAATAGACAAGTCTTTCATCTCCTCGGATAAATTTATTCTCAAGTATTTTATTCCTTTTGGAATTGTTTTCTTGATTTCTCTTCCCGATAGTTTATTATTGGTATATAGAAATGTAACAGATTTTTGTGTATTGATTTTGTATCAACTTTACTGGATTCATTTATTAGTCCTAAAGGTTTTTTGATGGAGTCTCTAGGGTTTTCTATTATTATTATAATTAATTTCTGTAAATAGTAATAATTAAACTTCTTCCTTTCCAATATAATGCCTTTTCTCTCTCTCCTTTTCTTTCTTCCTTCCTCCGTCCTTCCCCCTCCCTTCTCTTCCCTTCCCTTCTTTCCTTCCGTCTCTCTCCTTCTCTCCCTTCCTCCCTTCCTCCCTTCCTTCCTTCCTTTTTTCCTTCCTACCTTTCTTCCCTAAGAGAGGGAAGCTCTGGCTTGACCTTCCAATACTATGTTGAAATAAAGTGGGGAGAGTAGGTATTCTTGTGTTTTTCCTGATCGTAGATGAAAGCTTTCCAGCTTTTCATCACTGAGAATATTAGCTATGGCTTTGTTATATATGGCTTTTTTTTCTTATGTTGAGGTACCTTCCTATACCAACTTTGTTTAGAGATTTTATCATAAATGGATGCTGATTTTTGTCAAATGTTTTTTCTGCATCTATTGAGATGACCATATGATTTTTATCCTTAATGATGTTAATATGGCATATCACACTGACTGATCTGCAAATGTTGCATCACTGGAATAAATTTCACTTGATCATGGTGTATAATCTTTTTAATGTATTATTAAATATGGGTTGCTAACCTTTTGTTGAGGATTTTTGCAACTATGTTCAGCATGTATATTCATTTGTAATTTTCTTTTCTTATGATGTCTTTATGTGGTATTGATATCAAGATCATGCTGGTCTCCTAAAATGAGTTTGAAAGAATTCTCTTCTATTCTATTGTTTGGAAGAGCATAAGAAAGACTGGTATTAATTATTCTTTGAATGCTTTGTAGAATTTACCAGTGAAGTCATCTGGTCCTGGACTTTTTTTGTTAGGAGGTTTTTGATTACTGATTCACTCTCCCTACTAGTAATCAGTCTGTTCAGATTTGTGTATTTCATTATGATTTAGTCTCAGAAGATTGTATTTTTCCAGGAATTTATCCATTTCTTCTAGGTTATTCAATTTGTTGGCATATAATTTTTCATAGTAGTATTATGATCCTTCGTATTTTTGTGGTGTCAGTTGTAATGTCTCCCCTTTTAGTTCTGATTTCATTTATCATAGTCTTTTTTTATGAGTCTGACTAAAGATTTATCAATTTTATTTATCTTTCCAAAGAGCCAGCTCTTAGTTTCATTGATCTTTTTTTTTGTCTATTTCATTTATTTCCATTCTGATCTTTTTATTTCCTTCCTCCTAAAAACTTTGAACTTTGCTTTTTTTTTTTCTCCTTTTTCTAGTTCCTTTAGCTATAAAATTGGGTGGTTTGAGACTTTTGTTGTTTGTTCAGGTAGGCATTTATCGCTACAAACTTCCCTCTTAGAACTGCCTTTCCCTGCATCCCACAAGTTTTGATATGTTATATTTCCATTTTTGTATTTCCATCAAGATATTTTTTATTTCTCTTTTGGTTTCTTCTTTGACCCACTGTTTTCTTAGTAACATGTTTAATCTTCACATATTTGTGAATTTTCCAGTTTTTTTCATATAATTAATTTCTTCTTTTGAGGATTTTACTTATTTACTTATTTCGAGAGAGACAGAGTGAGAGTGCATGAGCAGGGGAGAGGCAGAGGTAGAGGCAGAGGGAGAGAGAAAATATCAAGCAGACTCCACACTCAATGTGGAGCTCAACATGGGGCTCAATACCACAATCCTGAGATCACGACTAGTGCTGAAATCAATAGTTGGTATCCCAAATGACTGAGCCACTCAGGGGCCTCCATATAATTATTTTCAGATTTCATACAATTGTGGTCAGAAAAGATGCTTGATATGATTTCAGTCCTCTTAAACTTATTGAGACTTGTTTTGTGGCCTAACATGTGATCTACCCTGGAAAATATTCCACGTGCTCTTGAGAAGACCGTGTTCTATTGTTTTGGGATGTAATGTTCTACATTATATCTACTAAGTCTATCTGGTCTAATGTGTCATTTAAGGCTGATGTTTCCTTGTTGATTTTCTGTCGGGAGAATCTATCTATTGATGTAAGGGGGATAATAAAATCCTTTACTACTGTTGCATTTCTATTTATTTCTCCTTCTTAATCTGTTAATATTGCTTTATATATTTAGGTGTTCCTATGGTGGATGCATAAATATTTACAAATGTTACAGCCTCTTGTTGGACTGATCCCTTTATCATTATGTAACATCCATCTTGGTCTCTTATTCCTGTCTTTGTTTTAAAGTCTATTTTGTCTAAGTACAGCTACTCTATCTTTCTTTTGGTTTCTATTTGCATGGAATCTTTTTCCATCCCTTTACTTTCAGTCTGTTAGTGTCCTTACACCTGAAGCAAGTCTCTCAGAGGCAACATATGGATAGATCTTTTCTTTTTTTTTAATTAATTAATTTATTTGACAGAGAGAGACACAGCGAGAGAGGGAACACAAACAGGGGGAGTGGGAAGGGGAGAGGCACGCTTCCCGCTGAGCAGGGAACCTGATGCGGGGCTCAATCCCAGGACCCTGGGATCAAGACCTGAGCAGCTTAACAATGACTGAGCCACCCAGGCACCCCTGGGTAGATCTTTTTTAATCCATTCAGCTACTCTATGCCTTTTGATGGGAGAAGTTAGCCCTATTTACATGTAAAGTAATTAATGATAGATGCATACTTACTGCCATTTTGTTAATTGTTTACCAGCTGTTTTTTGTAGTTCCTCTCTGTTCCTTTCTTTTTCTCTAGCTCTTTTTTTGTTCTAGGATGACTTTCTTCAGTGGTATATTTATATTCTTTTCTCCTTATCTTTTTTGTATTTACTACAGGTTTTTGCTTTGTGATTGCATAGATTATACATAACAACTTGTATCTCTAACAGTCTAATTTATGTTGGAAGCTGGAGCAAAAAGAGATGCTAAAATGAAAAGGATTACTTGAAAGTCTGTTTTAGAAGCAGCCAGACCCCTGATTCCCTGCATTACTCTCCACTGTCAGGAAACCAATCATTTGCTACCCTAGCCAAAGATAGAAGGTTTCTTCCCCAGAAGGAGAGTAAAACAGGGATTCACAGTCACAGTTAAAGGTGGAGGTTTCATATGGAACTAAGAGAGGCCTAATGAATCCTGAGTTCTCCAGGCTTCTTTTCCCCCTGGCAGCCAACCCCTCTGCCTCCAGATTGAAGGTTAGCAAGTCCTCTCTGTAGGACCTGACTGACCCAAGAGCAATGATTTAAAGACCTGACTTCCAAAGTCTCTCAACTCAATTATTTGACTAGCCCATTCTATAGCAAATCTTGCCATTGTCAGTCTTCATTGAAATGATCAAGACTTCTAATTGGCCTTTCCTTACCTACTTCTTTTCTTTTAAAGATTTTATCTATCTATCTATCTATCTATCTATCTATCTATCTATCTATCTGTCAGAGAGAGAGAGACAGACAGACAGACAGACAGAGCACAAACACCAGGAAAGGCAGGCAGAAGGAGAAGCAGACTCCCTGTTGAGCAGGGAGCCTGATGCAGGACTCCATCCCAGGGTGGATCCCCCTTAAATAATACTTAAACAAGGCCCAGCAACCAAGGATTATCAAAGATCAGAGGAATGACTTTGTTATGACAGAAGGAGCTGAAATCAAACAAGAAAAAATAACTTGGTGGGCAGTACAGGGGGAAGAAACCTTCAAAAAAAAACCAAGAACCTCCCCCCCCAAAACCTGGTATGAATATTCCCAAAGAAATGGAAAAAATATTGCAACCATAAGAGAAAAGCAGAGGTAAATAAAAAGGAATATTCCTAAGACAAACAAACAAAAAAGATCTCTTGGAAATAATAGGATGGCACAAATGAAAATGAAAAAGTCAGTGGAAAGAATGGAATATAAATTATAAAAAATTCCCAGAAACAACAGCAAAAGAAAAAGGATTATAAATGAGAGGGAAAAGAGAATTTTTATGTATTATAATGATTTGATAAAAATATTAGAAAGAAAAATTTTTTAAAATATATAAACCAGCAGATTTTGTAGCATGAGATAAAGTCAGAAAATAATTTAATTTCTAAAAGGTATTTTAAAAAACAGAAAAGCAAGTACTAGAACTCTATTAGCAATCTTTCTAAATTAAACAAATTCTATGCCTGGTAACAACAAAATAAAAAAAAAATCTGTTACATAAGGCTTATTGGCAAGTCATGACTTCAATGCACCTATTTTTGATGAGAACTGAAAAGACCTAAACCAGAAAATCAGATGAGTACAAAGAATACCCTCTTTATGTAAATCTCTGCAGCTAGTCTTTAAAAGCTCCAGAAAGGGTATGTGTATGTGTATGTGTGTATGTGTGTATGTGTGTGAATAAACTCTCAATGCCTCTGGCTTCTCCTATGACTACTGTGATTAGGCCGAGAGAAATTATTCACCAACAGACTTAACTTTTTTTACCTTCATTCCATATACTGTCAAGATTCATTTGGAATGTCTGTGAGGTTCTATATGTTATTAGGTGCTGAAAGTATTTTGACAAGATCAAGTATACACTAGCAAAATAAAAATAGAGAACTGAGACAATTAGGAGGAAATCCTAGACCTAATATTTCATTTTCCCTAAAATATGCAGGAATGGAGACTAAAATGTTCTTAAAATTCTCTGCTTTATTTTACTTTTAGTCTTAACCAGTGCCTATACCTTGCAGAGGGGTGCAGAGAGCAGGCTATTGTCAAGTAAATCTGATTCATGTAATTCACAGTCATACATTGGTGCTTAGTGGAATCACCTAGAAGGCTCCATGCCATACCAACTCAGTCTTAATCTGTATGTGCCAGCAGTGCTGCTTAAAAGCTCTTCAAATGATTCCAATGTGCAGTAAGAATTGACAACCACTGATAACAGAATCTATAATTGAGGCTAAAAAAACACTTGGAAGCCTGTGCTTGGCATTGGCTATTTATATTTCTTTAAAAGCTGGCTATTGCCAAATATCTACTTTTTTGGAAGTTGTAGACATACTGCCCAAATAGGTGACCATACTTTGTTTGTTTATGTGGTTTCATATTTGGCCCTGGGCCCTCTCCTCTAGTTTCCCAGCACTTAAGTACAAGCAGGTGGGGCTTGGGATAGGAAGTGGGGACTGATAACATCCTGGACTGTGGGCTAATGGGACTGGAAGCAGAAGCAGAAGATCAATATATGTAAAATTTCTGTTGATTGCATGAATAATGATTCTACATCTAGTTATGCATCTTTTAGGAATGATTTTACAATTTACTGTCAAGGCATTACATTTGGGTCTAACATTAGTAAGCTCTGGACACAAACATGGGCTATTTTCCTCCTTCTAAGAGGCCTGGAACCCCACAGTGAAATGTGAGCAAATGATCACTTCAACCTAATGATTGTCTTTCTAATTGGTTCCAGGGAAGTTATATATATATTTTTTTCCTTTGAGTAATTACTCTGTATTTTTCCCCCCAGGTTCAGTGGCATTTTCTCTAAAGAGATAATAATAGAGCTAGCCTAATAGTGGAAAATAACTTCAGGCAGTCTATTTCAAATGCAAAAAAAAAAAAAAAAAAGGAAGAAAAAAGAGGAAGATGAAGAGGTTATGATGACAAGACCACAACAAAGGAGGAGGAAGGAGAAGAGGACCACGTGGGGGCGGGGCGAGGTGCTGGGCCAACTCCAGTTAAGGGCCTCTTACTGTTTCTCATGACCTCTCAGGGTATTCACTAAAGTCTGCAGAGTCCTAGGGCCCACACTATCCCCAAATCATGATGAGAAGAGGGATGCTTAGGAATGTGCATTTTAAACAAGCTCCTTAGGTGAGTTTTATGCATTATAAGCTGAAAATTATTGGCTGACTATAGACTGGGTGTTAATGCCAGGGACACTATCCAATATAACCCATTTATTTTTTTAAGCTTCCAGCCTTCCAAAGCAGCAAAGGGCAATCATATTTTGAGATAATATAAATCCAGGGACATAGTGCTTCTGGGATTAATCTCAGACAGTGGGCAGTTCTCTCTGATGTGAAGCCAATAAAGTGACAAGAGAAGACAGACCAGTAATCATGACGGTCAGCCTTCACTGAGCATGTGCCCTGTGTCATACCCTGTCCTCAGTGACAGACAGGAGGTAGTCACCTTGAGGTCTCATGAACAGGACTCAGTAATATTTTCCCAATTGCACAGAGGAGGACGCTGAAGTTTCAGGGTAAGTAAATTATGCTAATTAATAATGCGAGTAAGGAGTGGAGGACTCACGCCCTCCACCACTGGAACTCTGACCCTGTGCCAACAGACAGAGCACAGCAGACCTGTGCTGTAGCTTCAGCTCTGTCAGATGAATTATGCAAACTCTGGTGGCCTCCCTGCCTGTGACTTCTTCGGTCATTTGTCTGTGAAATGAGACTGGGAAGACTGATGGAGTGAGAAGCAGGTAGCTGTGAAATCTTTGTGAAAAGTATCAAGAACCATACAAATGCCTGTTATCATTCTATTCCCGTAATCACGGCTCGTGTGAGCCAGATCTAAACCTTCCCACATGAAATTAGGAAACTAAAATTAAGGAATTGTGTAAGTGTTCAATCACACAGAATCACAGGCTGGTTCTCATATCAGGAGGACAAGGTGAAGGGGCAAATTTTTTTTTAAAGGTGCCTCTTTTGTCTGTTTGTCTATTTTCTTTATGTGCCTTGAGGTCTGATGGCTGCTCTTCAGGTTGGACACACTGATTCATGCTTTCACACCATTCCTTTCCAGCGTACTTGACAACATTGAGTCAACATAGTATCCTGTTTTTTTTTTTAAGGTGTCATTTTTACAGAATGTGTTTAGAAGGAGCAACTCTCTAGGTCTTCCCATTACCTCGAACTCTGTCACTGTTTATCTTCCACCATGAAATCAAATGCCAAATGTTTAAAGAGGAAGGATCTGCTATCCAAAGTTGGCTGTAGGAGCTGTGGGGAAATGACTTCACTCTTCTGCATTTCAGTGAACTGGAGCTAATCAAATCTGTCCTGCTTCTCTCAGCAGGCTCGTGAGAAAAATCAGCCTAGAATATGCAAGACTGGGATGGAAAGAAATAAAAGAGGAAGAGGAGCATGCCAGAAACTAGTGAGTAGGAAAAGAGGAGGGAGCTATGAGAAGGGGCAGCCAGAGCTGGGCAGGCTTAAGTTCTGAAATCATTTGCCTATCCCTTGTGCCACCGCAACCCCACAACCTCCTCTCCATTTAAAACACGGAGGGCATTGTGAGAAGCAAGGGAAAGGGGACTGGGGGGAAATCAGAGGGGGAGATGAACCATGAGAGATTGTGGACTCTAAGCAACAAACTGAGGGTTTTGGAAGGGAGGGGGTGGGGGTTGGGCGAGCCTGCTGGTGGGTATTGAGGAGGGCACGTATTGCATGGAGCACTGGGTGTGGTGCAGGAACAATGAATCTTGTAACACTGAGAAAATAAAACAAACACATTTGGGGAAAAAAATAAAAAACACTCTTATAACAAACAGCAGTTTTCAGAGTGTTACTTTCTCAGTAAAAATAACTGTTATTTATTTGCACTGGAAAATGTTGTAGGTATGTTATATATAATAACGGAATCAAGAAAGTTACTATTGTAGCCCCACTTCACAAAGCAAAGACAGGTCCTAAACACCTCCAAACAGCCCCAGCTGTTAAAGGGCACAACTGGGATTCAAGCCCAGGCAATCACAGCCTGCTCTCATTTCTGTGCTTACTGTTTTTTGAAATAGTGTCCATCTAGATAGAGTTTGGGCCCGGTTTGTCAAAAGATGCCAATTTGGGGCCCCTGGGTGGCTCAGTCATTAGGCATCTGCCTTCGGCCCAGGTCATGATCCCAGTCCTGGGATCGAGCCCCGCATCGGGCTCTCTGCTCGGCAAGACCGGCAGGAAGCCTGCTTCTCCCGCTACCACTCCCTCTGCTTGTGTTCCCTCTCTCGCTGTGTTTCTCTCTGTCAAATAAATAAAAAATCTAAAAAAAAAAAAAAAAAAAGATGCCAATTTTCCAATGAACTCTCAACTAACCTTGCAAATAAAATTAGAGCCCTTGCTTCTATTGTGTCCAGCAACAGAGCACAAGGAGAAGAAAAATGGATTGCCAGCCAGGGTAACCCACAAAACATTTTCTCACACTCATTTTGCCCCCAGCTTTCCCACTGCCAAACCACCACATTCCTGCCTGTATAGGTGTGGCCCCACCCAAGATCCCTGATTAGTTTGGACTACAGAGTCAGAAGAGTGTAAATGGCCTGAAATTGACCTCTATGCCTCGCAAACATCCTTCAGGCTCCCCCCACCCCACCCCCCACAGGCTCTTCTTTTTCCTAAATTCAGGGCCTGGGAATGAACTTCTGCCACCTGTTAGTTTCTCCCTGGGATGTAACAACCCAGATCTGGTTAATTCGTGTTTGCTTAAGATATTGGACCTGCTGATCTTTTGCCTCTTTCCTGCTATGATAGGGATACAGCATGGCCAAGTCTGAACAGTACAGGAAAGAGTCTGAAGGTAGCTCTGGGGAGAGGGATGCTGACACAAATATTCAGAGGAGAGAGGCAAGATACCATAACCGAATGAAGTAAGTCTGGCTTAAAAGGATATTGTCTTCAAACACTTGGTTCCTTCTGCTGTGTTTTGTTTTCCCACTTTTGACAGAGTTAAGGCTACCTGAACTCGACCTTAAGAAAAAAAAAAAAGTGGAGGGTTAACATAACCTCAGAAATTGACACTTTGTCTCCTTGTGTGAGAACGATGGGGATTCCTGTTGTTGTAAGGGAATCCAAACTTAGAGTTTCCAGATTTTTATGAGACATCTCTTGAGTTTGTCAGAAACCAATTTAGAATTTTTAAAGTAATGTGCTGTGGACTGATTCTGCTTTCATGGGTTTGTTTTCTCTTTCCAGGAAGTGGTGGTCAAAGAGATCCAGAATGGGAGAGCAGAGAGAAGAGCTGAGTCGTCTGTGCTAGGGTGAGAAGCAGCTGAATTCCCTCCTCCCCCAGCATCCAGTGGACTAGTCTTTAGGCTTTCTTTCTAGCCAAGCTGCTGAAAGATATGCAACAATGGACTGAACTAAATATTTTACCTTTGCTTCTCATCTCCTTCCCGTGAATGTGAATGTTGGAATTAATCTACTTATTGTTTAAATAAATGCAATCCTTGAAGGATTGCCCTGTAGCTATTGTAAACAGGCAAGAAAAAGCAAGCCTCAAACAATGGTCTGTAATTGTGGTTAAAAGGGTGGGCCAATCTTGATCCCAGATATGACAAGCAAGAAATACAATCAACAAGACTGAAAAGCAATCTTCTGACAAGCAGAATAATAACTAGTTAGGGTCATAAACAGAAATATCGATGGAAGTGAAATTATTTTCATTTTATCTTAAAAATATAAATTTGGATATTAATATACTGTAGCTCTTCTCATCATCACTTCAACAATTGTTTTTGCACTGAAATATTCTTTCTCAAATAGTAATTTTATAGTGGAGAATAGCTTGGCCAATGCCACCTTGACCAAATAATGAGAGAGCATCACAAGTAATTAGACATATGGAGATCTATACCTCCTGATGCAAGGCAGTGAGAATGGTATAACATTACTTCTTGCTAAAAAATGCATAACTCTAATCTAGTCATGAGAAAACTTGAAGAAAGCTGTAGATTAGTTAATAGTATTGCATCAACATTAAGGTCCTGGTTTAGGGGACTGTACCACAGGTAAGATATAAACCTTTGAGAAAGCTGAATGAAGGATATATTAGAGGTCTGTGTACTATTTTTGCAACTTTTTGTGAACCTTAGATTATTTCAAGTTAAAAGTAAGAAAAAGAAATTATCTTTTTTTCATAACCTTACCCTTAAGTCCACTTTAAATAATTTTAAAGGATTTAAATCTATTGTTATATTATTTTATCTAAATTAATTCAATATTGGTATTTACTTTTAAATTTTGAATGATGCTTAAATGCATGAAGTGTAGGAGGAATAATATTCAGGATGGAAACATAAGGATTGTCAGTGCCTATTCTCTACCTACTTTATGTCTGCTGAAGGGCTTGGTGATTGTTGTTTATGCTTCTAAACACTTATCTTTCTATTATTTTAGGGACCCACACCCTGCCCTTCCTTTGGGGAATTGCTCTTTTCTTACTGAAACTCTTTTCTTCCAGTCATGATGTGGCTGGAAATCCTGGTGAAACTAATACAGTCCTCCCACTTCCAAAAACAAGCTTGATCACATGGCCTATATCTGGCCAGTCACAATAGTTATACTCCCTGGCTACAGTGATTGGTCCAGGGTGAACATATTGGTCAAGCCTAGCACCTAGAGTTTTTCTATAGGATTTCTATATTGGGCATGAAAAAGAGATCCTCTTTTTCTCCTTGTATTATCAACTGGAAAGCTCCTGATCCCAGAAGTGCCAATAGTCATGTATTCACCCTGTGGAAGAGCCTGAGAAATGAGAGCTACACAGATAGAGAAACTGAGAAGGAAGAGAGAGAGAGAGAGAATGGAAGAAGGAAAGAGAAAGAGAGAGACACTCACGAATGCTACTTAAGTCTCTGGGTACACTTTCCTTGGCCAGCTCTTTGTTCAAGCTTCAATTACACAAACCAATAAATCTCTTTTTTCCTGCTTAAGCTGGTTTTCAGTTAGGATACACCTTTTTGTCTTTAAGACCAAAATAATTTTGATTCCAACAAGATGACTTTTGTTTTGGTAAATGAAAATGTTATATGTATCAGATGGTACTGTTAAACTACTACTACTTGTGGCTGATTCAAGAGGAGGAGGCAGGTAATATGGATACATTTCAATTCAAGAATTAATACATTCAAAAAGGGAGGCACCTGCACTCGGTGTCAGAGATCACTGAGGAATATTAGAAGGCAGAATAAGGATCAGTACTGAAAGACTGGAGATGGTCAAAAAGTCTTGGTTTTGAGAATAAAAAGAAGGAAAATTCCATGAACTAGATCAGTGGACTATCATTAATGTCAGGACAAATTATTAAAATTTTGGTTTCTATGACTCACAAAATAAATATTGATCACTGGCACCTAGCATGACATAGAGCAAATCATACTACTACCAGCAAGAATTAGTCCTGTAGTCACTATATATCGGGACTTCAGCATGTCATGTGAAAAGGTCTTTCTGCTAGCCTTTTGATACTTTAATTAAGTAAATTAGTAACTGTCCCTAATGCATAATAATTATTAAGTCAGTTAACTTGTAGGGAAGTTTCTGGTGGCTCTATCTTTGTCCTGTCTGTAAATCTTTTTATTAATAGCCTGAATGAAGACACCAATGAAAAGCTGACTATATCTGTATATAGCATAAAGCTAGGAAAGAATAACTGGATGATGAAATCAAGATTCAAAATATTGGGGTTCCTGGGTGGCTTAGTCAGTTAAGCATCTGCCTTCAACTCAGGTCATGATTCCAGGGTCCTGGGATCGAGTTCCACACATCAGGCTCCCTGCTCAGTGGGGAGCTGCTTCTCCCCCTCCCTCTGCCTGCTGCTCCCTCTACTTGCGCGTGCTCTTTCTTTCTGTCAAATAAATAAATAAATAAAATCTTTAAAAAAAAAAAAAAAAGATTCAAAATGTCTTGAAAGGCTGAAATGAGTCTTACGCTTAGACCTCTGCTCCATACACACAGATAACAAAAACAAAAAAACTGTTTAAGTCTGGTGAAAATCTGACTCAGCAGCATATGTGACTATGAATAAAGATCCTAGTCAACTCCAAGTTCAGTAAGAAAAAATAAAGCACACTCACTTTTAGGCTATAGTGGCAGAAGGAAAGTTTCCAAAAAAAGGTGAGATTCTTGCTATAATAGGCATGGATTTAGCCAAAAGTACTACATTACACTTCACATGCCATATATCAAAAAGTATATAAAAAGAGATCCTGTCCAGAGATGACCAACTGGGATGCAAAATTGTTAAAAAGACTGAGGATGTTTAACCGAGAGTAGAAAAATGTTAGGCAAGACATAATGATCCTGTCTTCAAAGTCTGAAGAGCTGTCATATATAAGAGATTGAGACTCTTATATTGAGACTTATCCGTGTGGTGCTATAGGGCAAAATTAGCATGCTTGACTGGAAGTAGGTAATGAGGGATGATTTATGTCATTACAAGGAAGGATTCTGTAATCACTTGAGCCAATTTAAACTAAAGAAAGGACTGTTTTGGGAGACCATGAATTACCTCGCTCTTGACAGGAATATTCCAAGGAATATCATATATTGGGGTGGGAGGGCTTAACTAGATAAATGCTTCTCAGAATTTAATTGCATATGAATCACCAAGGACTTATTAAAAATGCAAACTCTGATTCATTAGTTCTGGAATGGGGGCTGAGAGACTGAATTTCTAATAAGCTCCAAAGTAAGGCCTACCATGCTGGTATGTGGACCACACTCTGAGAACCAAGGAACTAGATAACTTTTAAGATCATTTTACACTACTGAAATTCTACAATTCTCATAAAAAAATGTACTTCAGGAACCAAGAAAGTAGTTACATCTTGGACTTTCCATAAGAAAATGTCAGTGTTTGAGAGCATAAAGGAACCAGGAGCATGCTTGAAATGCAAGCAGGAATACTCCAAAACTCAGTCAGTAAATGCATTTTTTAAATGAACTATTCTAAAGAAAGATTGTTGATAAACACTTGTATATGACTACATTTAATTATCTACTTTCACTAGAAACAACCAATAATTTTTAATATTTGGAATTAATAGCACTTATTTCTTCAATTTTAATAATTCAATTCTATATTAAAGTCAAAACTCTGTCTAGTTTATTCAACAAAAGTCCTTCATAATTATTCATTCATTTCAAAGTCTTTTAGTGTCAAGCTGCTTTATTTTTCTCTTACCTCCATTTCTGTAGATCAGAGCTTTCCAAATGGAATTACAGACGTCCCTCAAGATATTTGTCTTCTCAACCATTGGGAAGGCCAGGCAAACAGCTTTATCCTGGGCTCCTAAGAAAAAGACCCAACTAGGTTGGCATTTAGACAATCATGATTATCACTCATTGGTCTGGCCTCAGGGCAGTGAGCTCATCCCAGCTGAATGATTATCACCTTGATATCTACTTCAGCAACTTGGGGCTAGCATGTCCCTTTTCATCATGAGAAAGGGATCTTTGGATTTGCTGAAGGAGCTCATGTTCTAAGTGCTTAATTAGCATAGCATGCCTACCAAAATTTGGCCATAGGAGAATAGATAATGAGAAAGAAAGTCAGGGGCTCCTGGTAGGTGTATCTTTAGGTATCTTCCCATACATTAAATACTTTTACCCATTTGTGGCAATGTTGATGCACGATAACATCTTTAAAGGACATGTATTTTCTAATTTAGAATTTCAATCTATTTTATAATACATGACATAAAATTTAGGCAAATTTTAAACATACAGAATCCTCATGAAATTCCAATGGTAAATTTGGAATGGAAATAAACAAAAGAATCAAATGTTGAAAAATTTTTTATGGTTGTAAAAGTTGTTTCAAAATTTTTATTCCCTATTTGTGCAAATACAATTTCTTGTTGACAACAGCTATAAATTTGAAAAGATCATTGGTAAAGTGTTTTGATTAGAAATAATATATAAGCTTTCAAACACAGAAACTGAGACAAAAAGTTATACTGATGGAAATATATTCATATTTCTAAATTTAAGCTGATCTACATTCAATTTTATATCTTTCCTTAAACAACCTATTTTATTTCCTTATCAAAATTGTATCATAGGAAGGTAATGTAATGAATCTCTCTACAGAATCCCATACATATGCTCCCAAATCTCCTCTAATTTACTCCAGTTTGCCATACAAATATTGTTATTTTCTATGTTGGGAAACACTGCAATAGGTAGATCTGCTTCTACAATATGTTCTTTTACCAAATATCTTCTACTTAAATTACAGACTGATTAATTACAGAATTGTCATAATACATAGTCACTGTTACTCAAAGGAAACAAATAAGTACACATAACAGCTAAAAAAATGTTAAACCCAAGTTATTTCCTTGCTCCTTCTATGCTGCTTGAAACAGAATTGGGATATTATTCAGAAGGGCTAGCAATGTTCTTTTTCTTGACCCAAATGGTTACACAGCATTCACTTTGTGATAGGTCACTGCACACATTGTTTTGTACCCTTTAGTGTACATATTTTATTTCATAGTAACAAAATTTTTAAAATTTTTGTTTTCTAACACTAAAAAAATATAGTGATTATAGATCTCTGAGTATATTCTTACTTCCTGTTTATACTAGCCTTGGTTTTATTACTCTCCAAGAAAGCCTAATAAATGATTAACCTTATCACTCAGCAGTTGGGAACAGTCATAAAAGGCATAACACTCACTTGATAATTCATAATAGAAACACAGTTTTCTTCAGTTTCTGAATCATCTTGTTTCTATATAAATTAATCAGACACATCTAATGCTATTCAAACCAGCTTAAAGGTGATAATTGGCTCTTTTAATTCATGGTATAAAATCCGATACTGAAGGGCCTGGAGGTCATTACTATGATGCACATAGTAGAATAGGGCTAGTCCTTGATATGACAAAGATGAATTCTATATCTATTTGCATCTTTAGCTTTGGCAAACATTCATTTCTTCTGCATTCCAGAAATTGTGGCAAATAAGGTCCATAATATAAATTAAGACAATTTCAAAATAAATTACTGAGATTATATATATAGTTTGGATGAGAATATTCTGCTTTTGCTGTGAAAATTTAGTTTAGCTTATTAGACATTCAATCAAATGTTTATTCCAGGTTTGTACAGTGCTCCGTTTAACACAATTGCCTCATTAATGAGACACTCATTGCCAACACTCTGCCAAATGGATTTACTCGAACAATAATAAGAAAGGGGCAAATATATTCCTGCTCTAGCCATACCTACCTTTATTAAATATGTGCCAGGAGTTTCTTTTGTCTTGCTAGTATATAGTTAGCATCTGTCTGCTGTTAAGAATGAAACAGCCTAGAGAGCTTGAGACCACATCTCAGGCTGAGACACAAAAGGGAATAAAAGAAAGCTCACCCATTCATCAACACTCACACATGTGAATTTACAGGGCAGACAGAAGAGCTATTAATCTCAGCCCATTCCACAGCATCTCATGGATCACATGGCTATTAACATTGATGTTTATTTTTGTTAAGAAGCTTTATATTTAAAGAAATTATCAATCTAGTCTACATTTCTGCAAACATGAAAGCAAATGAAGAATTAGCACTACTCAGTCTCATCCTCCACCAAATCTTATTTGCTTCCTGTATATAATATCTCTCACTTCCTTTCTCCTCAATCTCATATGCCTTCTTTCTAATCTTATCCTTCTTATTTCTCTATAATAAGATGCGCCCCCCGGTGGTTGGAAGCTTTAAAAAAAAAAAAAGAAAGAAGGAAGGAAGGGAGGGAGGAAGGAAAGGGAAAAAGAAGAAAGAAAAGAAAAGAGAAGAGAAGAAAAGTCTTTCATAGACAAGACTTTTAAGCGTCTACAATTTCACTTTTGGTAAGAGTCCAACACGCTCCTGGGAGCTTGACGCCAGTAGTCACGATCAGAAACCTAACCACAGTTCCCCCCTGCAGTCAATTTCTTATTTTTGTTTTCTATTTAAAAGAAGGAAAGGACATAGATCAAATGAGAAACAGCTTGGTTCTAGCTAGTTGCAAAAAGAGAGCAGTTTCTGAGGTTCAAAAGGAAGGGCAGCTCTGGCCACAGCCGCCTGTGGCGCTGTCCACTCTTTGGTGCTGAATACTACACACTGGGGCTTTTCCATCCAGGTTCAACTCCTGAGGATGGAGATAGGCTCAGTCAGTCAAGGTAGACTGAATTCATTTTCGGGGTCTGTGTGGAGGTGGGTGGGAGGTGCGGGGGTCCATTTAGACTTTTGCCTATTCTCTTCCCACGGAAAAAAAAAAAAAAAAACCCAAAACATTCCTCCACAGAGTGACCCTGCACATTTTATGGAAAAGTAATGGTACAGCTTCAGCTCAAAACCCAAGTGAGGAGCTCTACTGAAGAAAAAATGGAAAGTTCAGAGTTAATAAAATTCACTCTTTCTCTCCCTGAGTTAAGACAACAGTGTGTGGGTCCCTAGACCCCCTTGTTGGTGGTTAAAGAAAATACTTTTCTTTTAAAAATCATGTGATTAATCATTTTTCAGGTAAGCACAGTAAAGGAGGGGTGATACTAGGCTTTGCAATATCTGGAATAAAATTTTAGATATTGTTCTACTAAGTTGGGAAACTGAGGTGAGGAGGAACTAAACTTATTTTTTTTAAGGTGGTTTCAGTGTTAGTTAAAAATACATTTTTTAGGGCACCTGGGTGGGTCAGTAGGTTAAAGCCTCTGCCTTAGGCTCAGGTCATGATCTCAGGGTCCTGGGATCGAGCCCCGCATGGAGCTCTCTGCTCAGCAGGGAGCCTGCTTCCCCCCTCTCACTGCCTGCCTCTCTGCCTACTTGTGATCTCTCTCTCTCTCTCTGTCAAATAAATAAATAAAATCTTTAAAAAAATTTAAAAAATACATTTTAAAAAGTATTGCTTTAACAACGTCTTCCTGACATGCTTATTTTCTTAGGTAATTTAGATCAGAATCTGGGCAACAGAAGCCTCCCTCCTCCCTGCTCTACCAGCCTCTGTCCGATTTCAGACTTAAGACCCCTGTTCTTCACAGCAGGTGCCGATCTCTACAGGGCTATTATAAGAATTCACCCCCTCCCTGCCCCCCTAACCCATGAGGCAATTAAGTAAATGTAAAGAAAACCGACAGGAGGGCGGCAAAGTGTACAACTCTCAGCCTTTGGTTCTTGGTAGTAATATTCAAATAGAGGCACTTCTCTTTGAGAAGTGAAGGTGTTTCTCATGGCTACAGAATTTACAGTCAATCAGGGAGCCGACTTAACTGATTCCAGCAAACGGTTCCTTTCTTTCCTTAATCCTTCCTCTGCTTATTTTAGCCGCTTCCCCACCCCGCCGGGAATACCATCCAGATCTTAGTCCAGGTAGATCTGACGTCAAGAGATGGCTTTCGTCGATTTGACGTGTAAACACTCATTTCCATTCCGGTTTGGAAGGGCTGGGGCTCCACTCAGCCGGGAGACCAAAGAGCGCTTGCCACCGCCCAGCCTCTCCTCGCGCGCCTCCTATCTCAGCAGAACCACCGGGAGCGAGAAGTGGTCCTGAGTCCGAGGGAGAAAAGGGCTAGTGTCTGTGGCTTTTCTCCTTTCTTGCTTCTTTTCTTGCTTCTTTCCCGCATCTCCTTCCGACTTGTGTGCAAGCGAGTGTGTGAGCCATGGAGCGAAGAGCCTGGACTCTGCAGTGTACTGCTTTCACTCTCTTTTGCGCGTGGTGTGCCCTGAACAGTGTAAAAGCGAAGAGGCAATTTGTGAATGAATGGGCAGCAGAGATCCCTGGGGGACCGGAGGCAGCTTCGGCCATAGCGGAGGAGCTGGGCTATGACCTTTTGGGCCAGGTAAGAGTTTGCACTTTCCAGAAACTTTCTGGTGCCTAAGGGGACTGGCGGGACTGACGCGAGATCTCCCAAGTGGGAGCCCCATGTCGCACTCTCCTGAGCCCAGTGGCAAAGAGCAGAAGCTTCTGCAGCTCTCGCCCCAGGCGCGCTTGGAGAAAGAAGGCTTGCATTATTTATTGTTTGGGCTGGAAGCAGCCAGGCAGAACGAAGCCGCTGCAGCTTGGTAAAGCTTATTCTTGCTGTCGTCCGCTTTGGCATTTAAATCCATTCCCGCGTGGTTTGAGAGAAAAATCCCTCCACGCTAGTTCACCGAACTTGAGATGCACGCAGGCTCTTACCAATCGAGAGCCCCTGGGAGAGGCATTGCGCTCCGTCCGCTGGGACTCAGCTGGTCTCTGCATCAGGAGCCGGCTGTTTCCTTTTTTTTGTTTTGTTTTGTTTACAATATGGCAGCATCAGATCTAAGACCCGATGCAAAGGGTCAGACAGGTTGGGTGATGTCCGCCCGAAGGCTTTCGGGCATGCCCAGGGCATTGGAAGAGCGTCGGAGGCCGGGACTCACGACCTAGAGGCTGGGGGCCGGTGGAGTGGTCTGGGGAGCAGGCGGGAAAAGAGGTGGGTGAAATTCACGGAAACAACTCCCCTTGCTTCTACCGGGACGTTCAGCTCTTCATCGGGAACGTGCAAAGTCTGAGCTTCACAACTTTGCTGGGTCAGTTCCCCTGAAGGGTCAAGGGGCCGAAATGACTGTGGAGAAAGGTTTTCTTTCTTTCCTGTTCTTCAGCCAAATGCCTAATAGTTTCCCAGAGGGTGTCAGCTTGTGATAAAAACTTGCCTGTGCAAGGAAGAGCTGGTTTAATAGATAGCTGCGGGGGGAGGGTGCTAAGGCATTCCTAGAGTGACAGTTTAGGTGTGCGATTCCCAGGGGAACCCCAGGGGGTGTGATTTCAATCTAAGCTTTCCTTTTCCGTGGCTCAGAATCAAGCCCTCGCCCCTTGCCTTGGAACTGTGCCTCAAAGCGGGGGAGGAGGGAGTTGTAAAACACTTTGGCGCGTTTTTTCTGGAGGTGGTTGTAGAGATGCCGCTGAAGTCACAGATGAGTAATCGGCGTGAGCGTTGGCGATTCTATAGATCGAAACCGCTGGGGAATACGCCTCTCCTTGCCAGAGGCTTCATTCCCCAACTTGACAAGCCAAATTGTCTTTAAATGCCCAGCAGAAAAGTCAATACGAAGATTGACTTCTCCGTGTCCCAGGAGCCAACTAAGACTTTTTTCTTTTGCCCAGATTTTGTTCTGTGCCAGGCTCCGTGTTAGGGGCTAAGGAATAGTAGAAAGAAAAGAAACTTTCAAGCAATCAAGAATCTAGAGGAGATTGGTTTAGTAACAAGTAATTGGAATTTCAAGTAACTGGTATAATAGAAGTTGCACCTGGATTCTCAGTATTTGTTGGTTGAGGAATTGAAGAGGGCCAGGAATTGAGGAATGTAAAAAAGACAGCCCAGTGGAGGAAACATTTGCAGAGGGTTTAGGAAGAAGAGTTAAGTTTGCCAGGAGAACATGGTGAGATTGTAGAAGGCACTCAAGGCACAGAAAACAGATTGTAGGAAACAAGAAAGATACAAAGTAAGCAGTTTAGAAGAAACTGCAAAGAATTGTTGGGATCTGAAGAGAGTGTGAGAGCATGTGGAATTGTACTGGTAGCTACTGTGGGCGTCATGGAAATCTTGTGTGTCCTATGGGGGAATAACTGGGGACTTAATCCTATATCCTTTGGGTAGCTAAATAGCACTGGTAACTATATGGAAAGAGATTGGGTAAGAGAGCAAAAATATCCCTTTTTCTTTTTCTCACCTGTTAGCCCCAGGCATATTTCTAAACCTGGACCATTCATTATTGGAATTGTTATTAAAATCACAAATCCCAAACCAAAAAAACCAATAAATCAGTATTCCTGATAGGATCTTCAAAGAAGGGTTGGAATGGTCACAAGAAGCTTTAAGAAATAGTGTGGGGGTGGAAATCTATATTTACATATGATTTGCATGTTCTATATTTTCTCTAGCCATTTCCAGCTAAAATGGCATTACTAACAAACATTTTTAAATAATAATTCTTAGTAAAAGATTGATAGTATTTTCTCAATTCATTTTATTTCTCCCTTTGTTTACAGTAATTTGGCATCACTACCCTGAGCTCCTGAAGGCGTCAGGATAAAGATAGAATTAGAGAGGTGACCGGAAGCAAAACCAGTTGATAGCAGAGGAAGAGCTAAGAATTGATGATTTTTTTCCTCTCTCCACTCCATGTATGGAAAACCTTGAACTAGTGGAAAGTCAAATGGTCTCTATTAATAGCTTATAACAATTATCAGTATAGAGTTAATGGCTGTATTTTATAACAATGACAAATAATTTTAGCTAATGTAACACTGACCATATAGCATACCCAAATGGTTTGCCAGCTTTCCACAAATTATTCTTCTCTGACAAGATAAACTTGATAAAGTGGATTTTTTTAAAGAAATGTCTACTTACACAATATTGTCACACAGAAACAAATTTAGTTCCTCTGAAATCTGTGAAAAAGAGGTATCACTAGCCCCCAAGTATACAGTGAGCCCAAGTGGTAATATCGTAAGCTCAACTTACTCAACACAGTGACAAGAGAGCAAAGGCTTCTATCAGTGTCTTCCTTATAAAGAATGGGCTTAATAAAAATTGCCTGCCTCTAAGTTACATGGGTTTCAACCTAACCCATATAAACTTATTTTGGATAAAGTGGATTTTTATTTTAATTTTTTTTTTTTTATAGATTGGATCACTTGAAAATCACTATTTATTCAAACATAAAAACCATCCCCGAAGGTCTCGAAGGAGTGCCCTTCATATTACTAAGAGATTGTCTGATGATGATCGTGTAAGTGTTGTGCATTTGTCTTCAAGCCAATAACCTGACTTATCTGCTTTATGATTTCCAACAAGAGCAAAAAGCGCTTCGCAAATATTATTTTTTATTGTGGTCACAATTATCTGTCTGTAGTATTTCTTATTATTTCTACAGGGTTATAATTGCACATAATAATAACTGGATTGGAGTGGATAGACTGAGTTAAATAAACTTTATATATAATATATATAAAAACATATGTTTAAAATACTAGCTCACAAATCCAGCCAAAGAGCACAAAAATGAATATTGAAAATTAAATTACAGCTCTAATAAAAATGTTTGCCAATACAATTAACAATCTTTTATTATATGCCTATTATTTATGAGCATTTAATGTCCAATGTGAGGATGCCAAAGAAATTTAACCTATGAATATTGACTTTAATAAATTTCAACATAACTGAAAACACTTTTTGCCATTTCTGTTTGGTTTGGTCATATGGGGAATTAGTGTTTATGAGTGAGTTTTAAATCCATGTCTTTATGAGCCAAATGTTTCCATAAGTATTGTATTATTTCACTGAAAGCACTTAATCTCTTTTTATCCTGGTTTGTAAAAATATTCAATGATTAGGGAAGAGCAGGAAATGTCTAGAATGAATATAGGTAAATAGTGTGAGGACAATTTGAATGTATATCTAGTGTACCTATTGATTTTTGAAGTCTGTTTTCAAGATCAGCAAACATATCAATAGAAATGGTGATTATATTGGGAGTATTGAAATTTGTATACACAGTGTTGCCTTTTCTCAAGAATGTGCCTTACTGGTTGAAATTTATCCTGGCTGGCCTGTTTTCTGTTATAATGAGTTCTATTGCCTAGGACACTCCAGAGAATTATGGAAGCTTTGTGAGAGATAGAATACATTCTTTCAACTTGCTAGAAAGAAAATATACATGACAGAAAGGTGATAAAACTATTGAGAGTACATGGAATTTATAAACCCTGTGAAATAATTTTATATTTATTTGTTCTGAAACTGATAGATTTTTTTAAAGCTTATTACCTATTTTTTTCCCATGTTCTTAACTCTCTAAATGTATTTTGCCATTGAGTTCTCCAATTATAATGATCTTGGGCTAAATACTATGATTATCACTTTTTATATACTTATTTATTTTTTATTATGTTTAGTTACCCACTGTATTATGTACTCATAATTAGTTTTTGATGTAGTGTTCAATGATTCATTAGTTAAGTAAACTGATAGAATTTTAAAGGTAAAAGGAAAAATAAAAAAGCAAATTATCAGTGTAGGGAATGACTGGGCCTGGGTTACCAGCAACCACACCTAGGCAAAGAACACTATCAGGACCCTGGACAGCGAACCAGAGCTCCTAGGCACGCATAGCTAGCTTTTACTCACGTCAATGGCTAGGTGTGTGAGACCAAATCAGAGGCTTAACATTATTTGAAAAGTTTCTTGTCCAGTGAAGTCTTCCTTTTGCCATCCCAAAGCAGATGACTCATTGTATGGGCTGTGAAAAGTAGGACAACTTCCAAGACTCTGGCTAGGCTTAGTCCTTGAGCAAAGCAAGAAAGAGATTTCCTTGTCTGCCTAAATGCATGCCTGACATTAATGCACAAGGAAGTCAAACTGACCTCCCTTATCATCTTCACAGAAGAAAATTGGACAGAGTAGAGAAATACCTGTTATTATTATGAGAAGTATCTCACTAAAGTGAACAAATGACCCAGTTCTATTCTGTAGAGATTTCTTTAATAGTTGATTTTGGAGCAAAAATCTCAAGTGATGATGAAGAAAGACTAAGAATTTAGTCTCCAACATAACTTCATAAAAAAAGTAGTCTGTCCATATAATTTTATGAAAAATTATCCCCAGAAAAATTTTATTTTAGAAAAAATCCTAAAACCCATAGAAGGTAGCAGTGGAAAGTTGAGCTAGACGATCTTTAATGCTCTTCCCAAGTCAAAAGGATTATTTACATTTAAATACATGATACCTATTATATACATAAAAGAAAGATATCACTAATTTCCTCTATTCTATTTGGTCTGCTCTTATAGAGATTAATGTGGGATTTGGAGTTAATGATATTAATCATAAAATTGTTTCCAACAATTGAATGTTTATCTGATCAGATGGTAGAGTGCCTCTTCTTATATTCTATTTTTTAAAAATTGCTTTTGATTTTCATTTTATTGTCCTTTTTTTTATGGGGGATAATATTCTTTCAAAATAGCCTTCTGAAATGCAGCAATAGGCTATCTTTACAAGTCTGTTAATGAAATCTCCAACTGTAAATGACTCTTTATCAAGGATTAGTACTTGTTCCCCAGCAGCTAGCTTCCAAAGACCAACTCAGAGGACAGGCAGTATATTCCAAGCATTGAGGTATTTTAAGCCAAAATAATTAAGCTTGAACATACAGGCTCTTTAAAAATAAATTATAGTGACTAATGTCTAGCTTTCAAGTCCCTCCCAATATTTATAATAGGTTTGCCATAAATTTTCTAATTGAAAATTCAGGACAATCTTAGTGGATGGTTTTATCCTTTAGCAACAAATTATTTTTTAGTTTTTATTTTTGGATCTGACTCATGAGTATTCTCACATTAAAAACATCCTACCAGACACTGGACTGTCATCATGTGTACAACAGAGAGAATATGTTTCGGGTAGGGAAGAGTCGTGTTGTCCAGCAAAATAAGAGCATGATATTATTTCATAATGAATATAACCACAAGGCAGTCCCCCACCCTCTCAGGGTTTCAAGTATAATAGGATTATGCCATAAATGTGGGAAAGGTAATTTTTGTATTGTCAGATCTCTTTGCATAATACATGAGACTAAATTAATGGTAAGTGTGTATGGTCAGTAGTACTCATTCATCACCCTGGATCTGTTTCTCATATTAAATACTCTTAAGCAGGAGCTTGAAGCACAGGGGAGTCAGAATTTTAGATTTGCAAAGACACAGCACCTCTCTTGTTTGGCATAACATTTGCAATTTCTACCTTTTACATGTAAAGAAAGAGAAATTAAGCTGTAAGAGCACCATAACAGCAGTATCTGGAATCTCTTAGCTTGTTGACTCATTCCACGAAAATGGACAAATTTTCAGCTACAAAACCCTAAAACCACAATAAAAAAAATCCGTATTATGGTCCTAATGCTCTTGAAAGCAGATTGAACTTTTACTTCCCCTGGAATCATAGTATAATAATTTGAGGGAATCATCACCTCACTGACTCCTTTTCCTCCCCTAAAGGTACAGTTGACTGTAATAGAGGAATTGTTCAACTCCCCAGTGGGTAATCCCTTCTCACTGAGCTGCCAGTTTAATCTGCAGTCAAACAAAAACATTTTGAACTGCCTCAACTCTAACGGGGAGGTTAGTGGAGCTAGTTAGAGGGAAGATGGTTACACAGAGGTGACTATCTGACTGCTGATTTTCTTGCTATAAAACTCCTTGTAGGTAATATGGGCTGAACAACAGTATGAAAAAGAGAGAAGTAAACGTTCAGTTTTAAGAGACTCAGCACTAAATCTCTTCAATGATCCAATGTGGAATCAGCAGTGGTACTTGGTAAGTACTTACAGAAGGACTGAATAGGACCTGGGCTATTTATGTTGCTACATCTGCAAAATAGATTTTTTTTTTTAAAGATAGACAATTCAGTAGAGGGCCAATTTACCTGGAGATTAAGCTGATGGGAATTTCCATGATTTGGAACTCCTGTTTTACTAGGTGGAAGTGTCTGAAACACAGATCTTAACTGCCATGAGAGGAAGGATTGTTACTTTCTTCTCTTAAGCTTATCTGGAGCAAATGCAGAAGAATGATGTCCTGCAAGAGTTCCAAAACAGTAATCATGGCAAAAATCACAGTAGGTCAAAGTTACTTTTGAGAACCTTTAAATCATCTAAAGGGTATAGTGGACATGATTCAGTATATACAGCCCTGAGTGGCAATTCTTACATGCTAACAAGTGAGAATTTCTGAACCAAGGAACACAAGAAGAGACAAAAGACATCTACATTCAGATGTGAAAACTTGCAAACTGTTCTACTTTTAGGGTACCAAATCCTCATTGGTATGTGAGCATTGAGTAGATAAATTTTTTAAAAGTTTATTTATTTATTTGTTTGTTTGTTTATTTATTTATTTAAGATAGAGGGAGAGAGCACAAGAGGGGAGGAGGGTCAGAGGGAAAAAGAGAAGTAGACTCCCTGCTGAGGAGGGAGCCTGATAGGGGGCTCTATCCCACAACCTTGAGATCATGACCTGAGCTGAAGGCAGATGCTTAACCAACTGAACCACCCAGGCACTCCTGAGTAGAGAAATTTTAAGTGCCTCTTCTTGCCTGCAGAGCCTTGCTACATGCCTGTCTCCCTTCCATTTTAATATGAAGCTTCTATGTCAGTAATACATGTTGATAGAAGTGGTTTTTTGTTGAGAATAGTATAAAAGATAAATTTTCATGACAACCATGAGCTAAGGCTTAGACATCTTTGTTGCATAAAGGATGAGAAAAGGAATCAATTCCTCTTGCTATTCTCTTAACCTAGGCAATACTCTCTCATTGCAGAAGGGACTCATTAACATTTGTGTATTGACTGAATGTCAAATACTATTCTAAGTGTTTGACATGAATGAACTCATTTAGTTCTTACATCATACTGTAGATACAATGATTATACCCATTTAGTAGATGAAGAGACAGAGACATGGGCAAGTTTAGTAACTTGCCAAAATCATCTGGTTACCAGTGCTAGGGCCATAATTCATGGCTCCAGAAGTCATACTCTTAACCACCATACTGTGTGATTGTTCTTGCAACTGACACAGAGGTCTTCCCTGGCTTTGGTCAAAAATCTATGTGTAGTTCCTACCTCCTAAATCATTTAGCTTCATGTTGGCCTAGTAAGTTCTTTTAAGAGTTTTCCCTTCCTAGGGCGCCTTGGTGGTTCAGTTCTTTGAACATCCAATTTTTGGTTTCAGGTCAGATCAGGATCTTATGGGTTGTGGGATCAGCCCCATGTTGGGCTCTGTGTCCAGTGTAGAGTCTGCTTATAGATTCTCTCCCTTTGTACCTCCCCTCGCTTTCATGTGCTCTCTCTCTCTCTCTCTCTCTCTCAAGTGAATGAAGATACCTTAAAAAAAAAAAAAAGAGTTTTCCCTTACTTCTTTCTGAGGAGAATCAGCCAGAGGAAATTTCATTCACTGACACTTTTGGCTGTTATTATTTATAAATTTCTTACTATCCCTTTCATCAGAAACCTGGCACCTTTCTAAAGCATCTTCCTCAAATGCTTGGAAATGTGCTCATCTCTCTATTCCCTTGCTGTCCAGCTCTTCTCACTTAGAGTCCCACATACTGTAACTATCAGAAAATTTATCTGAAAAAGAAAACTCCAAATCTCCTCACATAGATACTTACTCTCTAAATCACTCATACTTGGGAAAAAAAAATACATCACTCATACTTGGAAATAGGCAATTAAATTGCAAGTCCTGGTGAGATCACATCCTCCTGGGCTTTCCAGGTTCTGCTTTTAGAAAAGTTAAAACATCCATGCATGACTATGAACCAGACAATATAAAGTAGGTTCAGTGTGGCAAGGGCAGCTCAGGATTTGGGGAGAGATGGGAACATGGGATGCCAAATGAAACTTTGGTAGAAAAAAGCTTGAGCATGTCATTATAAGTGAATGAAACTTAGGGATGAACTTCTTAGAAGCTATGTAGCTCAGTGAGATGAAACTTTGGTAGATAAAAAGCTTGAGCATGTCATTATAAATGAATGAAACTTAGGGATGAACTTCTTAGAAGCTATGTAGCTCGGTGAGAAGGGGCACAGAGTGATTCATCCTTTCAAGTGGTTTTCCACTGGAACAACTGGAAAAAGAACAGTACTCTGATGATTCACTTGGCTCTACCATCAACTTTGTTTTTTATTTCACCTAATTGCCTTCTTCTAAAAAGTAGAGTGACCCTGGGGTGGGGAGGCAGGGGGGAAGATGGGTCTCCAAACTTGAGCTTCAGTTCTTATTTTGCATCAAGTATATCATGATTTTACCAATTTTTTGTTTTTCTTTACCAGCAAGATACTAGGATGACTGCAGCCCTACCCAAGCTGGATCTCCATGTGATACCTGTTTGGCAAAAAGGCATCACAGGCAAAGGAGTTGTTATCACAGTACTGGATGATGGCTTGGAGTGGAATCACACAGACATCTATGAAAATTATGTGAGTCTGGGCCCTCCCATGACTACAGTTTAGGGAGATGTCTACAAACATACACAGTTAAGGCTTTCCTTTTCTCAAGTGGAAAACTGCTCTGATGTTGGCCCTGGGAATTGGGCCCAAGGTCTTTGCTCTTTCCCTCACTCTCCTGCCAGCAATATGAACTTTTTTGTATCATGAGCTCTGAAAGAATTCAGTGGAGCCAAGGATTTTACAAAAGTTTGTGTGTTGAGGAAGGGGGGAGGCACCTATACCAGCTAAATTATTAAAAGCCATTCAGATCTACATCACTCAGTATTTGGGGGCATTAAAGCAATCAAATCAAGAATAATGCCCAAGATCATTTTCACAGTCTTCTTTCTCATATCCTTTATAGGTGAATATCTCTGACATTGTGAAATTATGTGAATAAGATTCCTTCCATGCAAATTAAAAATGTACACCATGTAGTGTAAAAATGGCAAGCTGAGAAAAGAAATGTTTATTATGAATGGAAAATAAGTAAATGAAAACAATTTAAGTACTACATGATACCTTAGGCCTTTAGATCAGTGTTTCATCTTTAAGATTATCCCTTGTCTTTCTCTCATCCTTTCCATTCCTTCAAAATTCCTCTGCTAAAGAGCAAAAGATAAGAGAAGACAAAGAAGAGATAAAAAAAAAAGTGGTAGAAAGTAGGAGTTATTGAAAGATGTAGAAAACGTAGAGAAAAATACTGGTTAACAGAACTCCTATGTGGGAGATGTTAAAGTGTAGCAATCTGTTTGGAAAAGGAGGTGGGGCCTAGAAGTTTGTCTTCTATTTCAAGCACACTCTCTTTAATTAAATTACATGTTTATTTCATATAACTGGAAAGGCTGAAAGAGATCACTATAGACCTGAGTCCTACTCCACAGTCATCTATTTGCACCTATAATCATAAGAGAGATGAGTATCCAACTGTCATTAACTAGCTCTAGAGCTTAGTTAAGTCATTCAACCTCTCTGGGTCTCAGTTTTCTCATTTAAAAAATGAGGTGGTTGAACTAAGTAAACTCTGATTACTTCTGGTTCTAAGATCCTATAAGCTTCAGAGAGTTATATAGGTTTGATAACATTCACCGAGAATTGGATGTTTGCTCACTTTTCTATGTACATCATTTATGCCTGGTTTATGGGTATAACAATTGATCAACAACTGGGTTAGAAAATCTGAAATGCAGACTTCTGAGCTATCAGCCAGGATGGAGGGAGTAGGGGCAGAAGGCTTGGGAAGTGCTACTTTTTTTTTTTTTAATGATGCAACAGAGTTATTTCTATTGTCTCTTTAGGATCCAGAAGCTAGTTATGATTTTAACGATAATGACCATGATCCATTTCCCCGTTATGATCCCACAAATGAGAACAAGTGAGTAAATGTGAATTTGGGGGAAATATGTACTTTAAAATGCTTTTATCTTATTAGAGAAAATTGCACTATAAATATGATCCACATTTCAGCTCTTAGAAAAGTTTTCATGCACACCATCCATACCACAATATTTTGTTGCTTTTAAAACAGAAACCAGTGCTTCTATTTTTATATTTCTTTTGGCTTACAGGACCACATTTCAATTAAACTTTCTTCTTAGGTTATGCAATGCTTCCCTGAAATGGTACTGAATGGTTATAGCTTTAGAAAGAACGTTTGGGTCATAAAGAGTAAAATCCTACATTCCATCTTCTCCAACCCCAATTCCTCTCTGAATCCTTTTCTATTAGCAATATTTTTGTTAGTTGTAGAAATAAAAACAGATGACAAAGATAACAAATCCCCATGACTTCTTTTGGTGGCCACAGCCACACTCACCACTTCCTTCAGAAAAGTATGGCTAGATACCAGACAACAGATATGTACTCTGAGGCCTGGCCCTCAAAACCAACGCATTTTCTGGGAGCATTGGACCAAGTCAAGTAGTCTCTCCCAAGTTTCTGCTGGGTACCGTAAAGCTAAAGGGAAGAGAAAAAGAGTATTTTCTGACTCCTAAAATAATTTTCTCTAGCAACCACAATGTGATGAGGGAGGCCAAGAGCCAGAACTGACAAAGCAAGAGGCCAAATAAACAGCCAGAGGCAAGAGACTTTTTAACCCGTGCTTGTTCTCTTTCTCCCTCTTCCCTTCTTCCTTTCTCTCTTATTCTCACTCAGAATTCCCATGTGGCTGGTGCAGTAACATTGACCGAAAGTTGTTCCTTTGGATGGTTCCCCCCTCCAGAAGGCCAACAAACACCAGGAAAAGAGCTGAGGCTCATGCCCTTAGCCTCAACTTCTGGGTGTATATTTCCTCATTGGGGAGAACAGGAGGCGTGGGGAGGGTTCCAAGATACTGCTTCTTTCTGTACCATTTACTCCTAGGGTTTATTTCTTAAAGGGGATAACTATAAACAATGCCTAGAAGTTAGAATATTCCAGTAACAGTACAATGCGAACCACCAGGGGATACCCTTGAAGGAAACTGGAATATCTCAGGAATTTATGGCAAGAGCTCCTCACAAATTTTCAGCCATATTTCTAAGTCAAGACAGTGCAGGGCCAGGAGAAATATGTGCCCTTTTGGAGCATGACCTTGTAATATTAGCCTGGCTGGTAGTCATGGCTTTGCCAATTATCAGTATAGAAGGGGACCTTGAGAAATTCACTTATCTCTCTCTATCTCTATTTTTCATTTTGTCTCCTAAAATGGGTGATAAGGCACTTGCTCTCTACCCTCCTGAATTGAACTTCCTACTTCCTAAGGAAATGGGCAATAAGTTCTTAGAAGAAAGGGGCAGTTTAATTTAACAAGTTAGAATAAAGTAAAAATGACAACTCCCATTCCACTCCCTTGGTCCAGACCAAAGAGAAATCTGCCCTAATCCATATGGGTGCAGCTGAGGAGACTGTTAACTGGAGTTGTCAGCCTTCTTCCTAGGCCATGTCCTCTAGATCTGGCCCCAGGATCCAGTGTGGTGGCTTCATGATAGCCAAATACTTGGTAAAAGGATATTCTCAAGAGTTTCTCTACTCATGAGAAGGGAGGGCTCAGATTTCCCTTTTTGTTCTCCCCTAAAAGGGGGACTCTTATATCCAATATTCATAATACTGGATAGCCAATTCAATAGCCACATTTTCCCTAACTCACAGAGCTCCAAAGCCTTCGAAGAAGTAGCCCATATAATGGTACTAATTTTGTGCCTGAAAACACTGAGTTTCCAGAGCAAAGCCTGCCATGGATCTCCCACATAGCGTTGAGTTAGTGTGACACAGCCAAAGAGCTAAGAGTACAGGTTTTACGGCTAGATTTAAGTAAAATATTACTTCTGCTACTTAATAGCTGGGTGACCTTGAACAAATTATTTAACTGCTTTTGTGCCTCAATTTTATCATCTACTAAAAAGGGATAATAATGGTAGCTACTTCGTTGGGTTATTATGGGGATTAAATGAGTTTATATATGTAATTGTCTTGTATAGTATCTGGTACATAGAAAATGTTCTATTTGTGATGATGATGATGATGATGATGACGACGACGACCAAGCCTTCTCATTTAGTAACAAAGACAGACCTTCTTTCACTAAAAAATCAACATGACAAGAATAACACCATTGGAGAGGGGTAGAGACAGAGACAAGTCAATTTTCTGAGCCAATTCAGAATCTGTTCTTTGAAAATTACACAATAAGTAACTACCTCTCATGGCCCTCTTGACTATCAAGCAAAAAGGGAGCATCCCTATCATTTATCAAAAGGCATAATAAAAAAGAGTTGCCCTTCTAGCATGTTGTCAGAAATAAATCCCCTAGGGTTAGAAAATGAATGGCTCCATTTCATCTTGTACTTTATAGCAGTTAGAGACCTATTATCTCCCAATTCCAAGGGCATTATCTCTCCAAACTATCTGTGTTGCTACTGTTCTTTATTACTATGTAAATGAGATTAATAGAAGCTGCATTTGAATTCTCCTCTGCAAATCAAAAGAGGAATCACTAAATGATAAAATCTCAGAAGTGCAGGTAACTCTTACTATTAGCTGGCATGAATCTATATTCAGAATTTCAATACCAATTACAGATTATTTTTCTGGTTAAATAACATGCATGACAAGGGCATTTTAACTAGGATAATAGTAGTCTTTAAACTATCTTGTGGAATAATTTTTTAAAAAATCAATTTGTTTAAATGCCAGTTACTACCATTGTTCTAAGATAAAGCGTTCTTTTATCTCAGAGCCTAAGTTAAGGGAAGAAAAAAACCTGCAGGTCTACAAAGAATGACTAGTATCACTTTGATAAAACCTTCTGTTTTTCTCAAGGTGTGGAGGTGGGAAGTGAGGGTAAGAGGAGGGAAAAATATCAATCCTTTTTTGTACTGTGATCCTACTGCACCTTTCAAGAAAATAATTTTCAGTATGTAAAGAGAGATAAATCACAGGTGTTGTCACATTGCATCACTTTTAGGACTGTGCTGGGAATATCTGCCATCAGTTTGATTCTATTGGCTCAGGCTGGAGATTTTGCTATCCTGGCCTAAGGAAATGGAAATACAGGTGGTGGTGACTTCTAGAAACACACTTTCTGGAGGGTGACAACTCAGTTTCTCCTTCTACAAAAGCAAAGAGAGTAAACCCATCAAAGAAGCATAAGGCTCCTTTTATGTGTTCGATGTGCACACAATTCTCAGAGAATGGGTGTGTTGGTCAGTCAGGGCAGCTTCAGTTGCAAGTGAGAGAATCCTAATTCAAAGATGAAGTAAGGTGGAGATTAAAAAAAAATCATCCAAGGGATGATCCAGCTTCAGGCTTTCCAAGATCCAGGAGCTCAAATAATATGCTAGTAGGACCCCAATCACTGTCTAGATCTCTTAACTGCTTGCCTTCAATTCGCTTCATTCTTAAAAAATACATAAAGTAATTTTTTTTTTTGCCTTGCAGCAAGATCCACATGGCCTACACGGAACTTAAAGCTGTAGATTTTAGAGAAAGAATAGAGTTCTCTTCCCCAGAATATACAACAATCCTTGAAAGCTGTCTGGGAAGAGGAGGCTCATGATAGAATCACAAAAAAAAAGTAAAGAAAAGTACTTTCTTTTCTGTCCTCTGTTTCTTCGAGGACAGAAAAGAAAGTACTTTTCTCCTTCCTCAAAGGAGAAAATGCTGGGAGGAAAAAAAAAAAAAGAAGCATATGTCTGCTGCATTAGGAAAGACCTTGAATTAAAAATAATTACATTGTGCTGACTTAGGATTCCTCTCTAGTATTAACATGAAGAAACAGAAACATCGTTTAGTAAAAGGAGACCAAGAAATTATCTTTGGTACTTTAGGAAAAGAGAGAGAGAGAGAGAGAGGGAGGAAGGGAGAGAGAAGTGAAGCAATTATTTTGGATAGTCAGTTTAGAATCTGTATATTCCCTGCTGGGCTAAATTAATAGATGTCTAGTGTAGTAATGCCTAAAACTAGGTGGCTGACAGTGTTATTCAGAGCTAACTCTTCCCCTCTTTCCTATGGCAGCTCCTCCAAAGCACCAACAGTGTCTACACTGCTCCCAGGGGCTTCCACAATGGGATGAAGTCATGCAATAAATTCACATTAAATTTTTTTTGACTTATTGACCCTCCTGAGGTCAGGGAGGGTGATGGGAAAAGATTATTAGATTTTGCAGATTTTCAGGATTGACGTTTTAATGGTAGACTCTGCTCTGTTTTAGAGATGGACTTTTCCGTCCAGATACTCTGAAACCATCAATTACCTCTTTGCCTGATGGCAAAACCAGGCATGTTCAGGCTTCTGGCCCTGATCAGAGTTGCAGGATGATCCTGGTTTCCCAATTAGCCGGTAGTGTCCTGTTAAAACTTCAAACACCCCTTGGTACCAGACGACCCTCAGTTGCTTTAGTTTGGTGGAGGATGGTTAGAAAAGGGGAAGAGGGCTTGAGAGGAGAATTCTGTTCTACTTATCCTACTAGGACTGGTCCAGCTGCCACTCTAAGTTCTCTATATGCAATATTTCATGTGTTGTCACAAAACCCCCGAGGACAGATAACTCACCCACGGTCACACCACTGGTCAGGGGCAAAAGTTGGAAGGTGAATCACATACTTCAGCTCCAGTTCCTGTATCATCTGATATCTATACTTCATCTAATACTGTCGGGTAGGAGACCGGCAACAAGGTTAACGCAAAGTTAGTAGGGCCATGTACCAGGGATTCGCGTGCAAATGACAGTTGCGTTCATTTATGTTTTATAATTTCTATTTTTTCATCTTCAGACATGGGACCAGATGTGCAGGAGAAATTGCCATGCAAGCAAATAATCACAAGTGTGGGGTCGGAGTTGCATACAATTCCAGAGTTGGAGGTAAAGCAGAGGGTTGCTCCTCAAGTTTTGAACTTTGAGTCTCGCAATACCTGGTGTAAATGAGGGGGGAAGGCGAGTTTCAACAACCAGAGGAAGAAATGAATTCCATGTAAAATCTGGATTCCTAAAAATTGATTGCTAAATATATCCTATACATCTTTATGGCGAGAAAAATGGAAATTGAAAAGCTTTTGAACCAAAGCTAATTTTCTCTGTGTGCTAATTTACAAGGGTTTGTTATTGAGTGCTTGCTAAGGGAACAGAAGGAGGAGGTAAATTTAGGTGAAGACTTTCCCTGCCTCTCAATTCTGTCATTCTTCATTTCATAGCAAATAACAGTCTTAAGAAAATAAAAGAATACATACTGGTTACATGAAGAAGCCAAAGGTTATCTTTGGCAGCACAGATTTAAAATCTAGTGGTTTCAGTCAGAGTCTTTGCAGGGAAACATATAGTAAGTTCCATCAGGGCAATTTAATAGAGGAAATAATTATAAGACTTAAGGGAAATTATCAGTATATTGTACACCTGAAACTAATATAACACTTATGTTAACTAACTGGAATTAAAATAAAAAACTTAAAAAAATAGTAAAGGGAAATCAACAAGGGCTAACAAATGAAAACAGATGTAACTACCTTTAGGCCTAAAGGAGCAAGAGGAAGGAGAGGTCAGTGGCAACAGGAGAAATTTGGGGCCATATGAAAGAACCACTGGACGGGAGCTGTGGCCTTGAGTGCAAAAAAAAGGGCTTCTTCTAGGTAAGAAGGATCCCAGGGAATGAGTACCTCACTCTCCTCTCATCCCCCACCCTCCTGCTACTGTCTTCAGTTGACTGATGCCCACGGGAAGGCAAGAGAATCCAGTCATCCAGTCCATGTTCTTGTGAAGACGAGTGGACAGTGGACTGGCAGGGGCTCACTGAGGATATAATCATTGTCTCTCCTCTTTTCACTGTCCCTATCTTGGGCTTTCACAGTTAACGCTAGCAACTTTGCGTTTAGTTTGTTCTCCAAACTATAATAAAAAAGATCAATTGTAGAATATGCCAATGACAGTAAAACTCCTTTAAACTCTGCACAAGTATACCCTGGGTTTGATTATGACTTCTTTTTAAGAAATCAAATAAACACACATCATGGCACATATTATGAGTCTCTCCCTAATACAGCACACTATTACATTTTGTGTCATTCCTGATCCCTCTGATAGAAGCATTGTCAAAACACTGTGTTTTTCCCCTATTTTTAAAGTGCTGTGTTAATTAAAAAAAAAAAGATGAAGGCAGAAGCAGAATTCAGGTAATCACCTAGAGAAATACTTCACATTTTAAGTCATGATAAACTAGCTATAGTTTGTGAGAGAATCTTTTGATCCCTTCATTTTATAGAGAAGTAATCAGAAGCAAGATTCTCAAGGTAACAGCTGGTTTGTGGCAGTGTAGAAGTAAAACACAAGACTTGTAATTCCAAGTCCACTGAGATTTTTTTCATTATTCCTCCCTTTGATGGTCCAGCTCCGAATGCATTTTTTAATAACGTTTCACTTATTAGGCACCACTGACTCTACAACACATTACACGTGGTGTACTCTAAGTTAACAGGTTGGATTTGGGTGTCAAATTTCTGAGATTCAAGTCCCAGCTCCCAAGTTTCAAGTGTGTGGTCCTGAGCAAGTCATTGTCCCTCTCTAGACTTATAGTCCACTTGTAAAATGGGGGAAATTATGGCATCTACCTCAAATCATTGTCCTAATGATAGAGGTATCTGTATGTTTAAGGCCTTAGCATGGTTGCTGCATATAGTATATCCTCAATGCACATAAGCTGCTACCATCCCCATTAAAATTGAAGAAACTGAGGCACAAGAGGTTAAGTGGCTTGCCCAAGATCACACAGCTAGCAAGTGGAGCCTGGATTTTTTTCTTTTTCCCAAAGTAAATTTTTAACCAATTTTGTTTTAATCAATGTGAGTTTCGCTAACTATGTTAATTACATGTTCTTTTACCTATGCTCCATAGTAAATAATAGCATGCAAATATAAGGCTGTGCAGTCTACTACATGATCAGCCTAAAGCCAGGAATAACCGGATAGCTGCCCGTATTTATCTAAATTGCTTTTGCCTTCCTGGCTCTAGAATACATGAGTCTGATGACGGGTGACAGCCGGTTAGAAAGTACAAAGAGCTACCGCGTCTGCCTTCTCCTAATGAAAAATGATTCCCCCTTAGGAGCAAAATCCATGGCAATGATTTCATCCTTGAGATTATTTAGAAGAAAAGGAAGCATGTTCCTTGAAAATGTTTCTCAGCAAACACATAAAAGAATGGCCTCTGGGTTATTTTTAATCAGGGCTCAGAAACAAGAGTTCTCAGAAACAAACCCTATTTGTTAGTTTCCTATTGTGGGTAGATCTTTTCAAGCTACACAGTGTCCCAAACGGAATCCTTCATGTGGTACAGGCTAGGCAACAGTCATTTGTGATATAGTTGTGAACAGACAGGTCATGGGAGGGTTGTTTGATGCCTCTTTCCAAAAGCTGTCCTGTCATTTTCAGGTTACTGGGGCAGCAAAGGGGAGGGAGGCATTTTGTAATCAGTAACAATCACGGTCACTGCTTAGTGCATAGTTATCTCTAAAGGGCAGATACCAACGCTTATGGAGGCAGTGACTTGGATCTTCCTTCTGTGCTCATAGCAGCCTGATCACAGGCATTTGAGATCCAGTGGTTATCCTGTTTTTGACTCTTTTGAGAGTCTTCTGTAAAATGAATATTAAAAAAACGTAAAATGAATATTAAGAGCATTATACCATCCTACATTGTACATGCTGACATCCACTCGTGTGTTTTTTTGTCCGATTTACTGTTCAGGCATAAGAATGCTGGATGGCATTGTGACTGATGCTATTGAAGCCAGTTCAATTGGCTTCAATCCCGGACATGTGGATATTTACAGTGCCAGCTGGGGCCCTAATGATGACGGGAAAACTGTGGAGGGGCCTGGCCGACTGGCCCAGAAGGCTTTTGAATATGGTGTCAAGCAGGTAAGATACTTAACTCAGGCCCACCTGAAATGAAATGTGACCATTTCAATAGGAAGGAAAGGGAAGAACACTTAGCTTATATGGAAAGAAATGGCTTTGAATTTCTTGTTGTTGCTTACCATTTGAAATGCATTTAGAGAGCCAAATCATTCTTCAGAAGGACAGAAGTTAAGGGTCAAGAGACTTTTCCCCATTTGGGTCTGATATTCAACAGAGATTCTTTACTCTTAGAATAGTTACTTTAAAAAATACTCTGGAAATAAAATTTTAAACAGTTAAAAAATAAAAGTAAAAAATCAGCAAAAAAATTAATAAAGTAAATAAGAAATACTCTGGATAGGTCCTTTTTTATTTTCCTGCTGCTTTTGGATTTTTACAGTAGGGGAAACTACTACCCAGATTTCTTTCAAATCTCTGGAAATCCATCCTTAAATAAAGCTATGTGCTACTTCCCATTTTGTACATGCCAGGTGCAGACTTGGGCCTTGATGGTATTGCTCTGTTTACTTCATTCTTGACCAGGATTCTAAGGCCTCGTTCTGCACAGGATCAAACAAAAGTAGGAACTTTGGAGAGCACAAATTGATAAGTCATAGAAAGAGTAGCCTTGACGAGTTGCATTCAATTGAAGAGTCCCTTTTAATGCAGCTGCAAAACAGATCTGAATAATGCCTGATTTTGTCATTTTATCAGTCAGCCAGAAGATGCAAGCAGAAAGAAAGAGGAAGTTCAAAGATTCAAACACAGTGACCTAAGCCAAGGGAAGAGTGCAAAAATATGAGCAAATGCTAAAGGCCAGAGTAGAGATCTGCATGGTGAGGAAAAGGAAGAAAAGCACTCACTTAGACCCATCCCAGAGAGGGCCCAGAGGAAGGAAGCCTGGCAGAGTCCCAGCCAGGGGGCTTCTCATATGCAGTCTCATGAGCTTTCCCACAGGGAAGCTGGAGGACCCGGAATTGAAACTGACTCCAAACAACTATCTGGAGAACCTCATGCATGTATTTGTGGGGGATTTCACCGGGGTATGACAGTGATCCCAACAGGTGACAGATGTGATCTAGTCTGGCTTTTCCTTTAGGGGAGACAAGGAAAGGGCTCCATCTTCGTGTGGGCTTCTGGGAACGGGGGGCGTCAGGGTGATAACTGTGACTGTGACGGCTACACGGACAGCATCTACACGATCTCCATCAGCAGCGCCTCGCAGCAAGGCCTGTCCCCCTGGTATGCTGAGAAGTGCTCCTCCACCCTGGCCACCTCGTACAGCAGCGGGGATTACACCGACCAGCGAATTGTACGTTGCTTTTGCCTGACTCCTCTGCTTAGGTAGGAGAATGTGGCTTGTGTCCCATAAGATCCTTGGGTCGGTACCTTTGGTAAAGTTGACTTGCTTAAGCTTGAGGACTCAGTTGGAGAGACTCACGCTGTACTCACCTGAAAGGCTGGCACATGTTGGCAAGTCTTCTCTCTTAAGGATAATGACACCTCTGCCAAGACGATGTTGCCTTTCTGTCATTTTTAAGCTCATCCCTGAGGAGCCACTAACTTGTCATTACATAGAGCCAAGAATCCAAATGTCTATTCTGCTTGTGTGACACCTCCCTGAAAATAGACTTAAGGAGATTTCAGGGTTGTAGGGCCTTTCTCACCCTTGGACTTGTTGATCCTTTAATAGTGGGGATATGGTCTAACTTGCTATTTAGCAGACGATAAAAATACAGAGCATACACTAGCTCCATCTCCTAAGAATAGGTGACCTGCAGGAAAATAACAATCTAAATTTCCCCTGAGATGAACTACTCAGTGTCTGAATAAACAGCTCGGGAAGGTTATATGCTCAGAGAGCATCTCCAGCTCACACTTGGCTATGCCTTCACTTCCATGAGTCAGACTGCCAAGGGCAATTATTGGATTTCCCTTCAAGGGCACAATGATGAAGGGCCATTTGGGGGATCTGAGAACAAAGAGAGGTACTTTTAATTCTAAAATGTATGGCCCTAAATTTAACTCCTGATACAGAAAGAACCAACTGGCTAAAGCATGTACATTGTAATCTCAGTGGAATAATAGGTCATGATCCAATTAGAGTGTGGGTGAACCCCATAATAATTAGACATTGGAATGTGTGTAAAATTCCTATGAATGGCATCACAAAAAACAAAACAAAACAAACAAATGAACAAACAAACAAAACCTGTCAGTACTCTTTTTCATAAAGGATCACTATTCTGGAACTATGACCATTTTTGCAACTTACTGTAGTTTAGATGGTAAAACCCTAGGCTTAACTTAGAAGCACTGGCCTCCTTCTCATGCTCTTATAGTCGATTACTCAAATAACAGACTGTGATGTTCACCCAGGAATTGTTTACAGCAGGCCTATTTGATAGCCTTTGAAAGAGGCATATCAGACATGCGTCCCCCTTGTGGTCAGACCCCAGGCTCTTGTTGTTTCTGGGGGGTATCTATAGAGTTGCTTTTCCAAAAATGGCCTGGTAGGCATTTTAGTCAGCATTTCACGGACTGGCCCTCAGCTGAGCCACTGAGCTTTGAGGCTGCAGGAAGTTTCCATCTTCATAAAGCTCTCTCCTTAGGTAAATCAGCCAGTGGAGAGACAGCTGGTGGATTCTATTTGAGATGCCAGCAATAACGTATTAGCCTTTGTCCTACGCAAACTGGGTCCTCAGCTCAGTCAGCTCTGGGGGCTTATGTGCGTCAGTAGGGAAAAATGGCGGCCTCGCTTCCGCAGCCCTCTAAGGAGCAGTGCCACCATAACTTGTGAAATTCAGCGACTCCAAGTGGGAAGCCAAAGGAGGTGATAATAGAACAAATTATTTTTTTACACCTCCGTCCCACACATTGAAATCTCTAGCTAAAAATGATAATGCAGGAGCCCGAGTGGGTGTCTTGTTAGTAATCCTTTGGCCTGATGACTCGCTCAGCCAGCACCACTGCAGTCCGTAAGGCAGACTGATTGGAAGTCTTTTTGGTTTCTTGCCTTCAGTCTTGTCAACCTCTTCATTAAGCTAAAATTAGCCTGGGTAATTCCTTATGTGCAGTAATATTGTGTAAGAATGCTTTCACAGACAGGATCTCATTTCAGCCTCAGCATCTGAGTCGGGAAATGTCAGCCTCATTCTATATCTACATATGGGGAAACCGAGGGACATGCCCATGGGGACACATCTACTGAGTAGCAGTTTTACAATTTAAAACCAGATCAGAGTCTGATACACTTTTCAGTTGAAAAACACTATTCTCACTGAAGTGCAAACATGGACACTAACTCAGGGCTATCAAACTATGTCAACAGTGAGTACAAACTACACACTGAACACATTTTGTGCAAGTAGCTTAAGTGGCCCAGATCAGATGGCTTTCCATCCTTGTGCCAAAGAGGCAGTCAAATGTCAATCTGAAGGCAAAAGGGAATTTTGCATGAGGCAGAATTTCTAAATATGCCAGACTAGACACAATGGACCTGCTGATTAATGGGCCAGCATGATTCACAGTGATTTTGAAACTGTCCCTTCTTCGCAGACAGCATTTCGTTTGGGAATCTCAGAAGAGAAAATATTCAAAGTGGGAGTACTTCATCCCCAGAAAAGGCAGCCTGATGCCAGAATTATAGACAAGTTGCATATAGAGGAGAGGGAACCAAAATATCAGCAGATGGCAAACATCCGCCTGTGGTTTAGGGGAGGAAGTAGGGAAGACAATCAGCTGTTTCCTGATCATAACAGATGGGGCTGTAGGTAGGGTTAACCCCCAGGGACAGGGGCACACTCCTCACATGTTCTCCCACATTTCTTTCTCTCTGGATGCTACCCAGACCAGTGCCGACCTGCACAATGACTGCACAGAGACCCACACGGGCACCTCGGCCTCGGCGCCCCTGGCTGCTGGCATCTTCGCTCTGGCGCTGGAAGCAAAGTAAGGCCCAGGGAACTTGTAATCACCTTTGCTGCCTCTCCTTCTTTTTAACAACACATCTTGTTTGCTGAATAATGGTTACAATAGAAAACCTTGGACACTATAAAAAATAATCATAAAAATAAATTCTCTTTCTGTTAACATCTCAATGTAGATTTACCACACACACCTTACAAAATTGGGACCTCTGCATACATACTATTTTGTCATTTTAAAAAATCTACCCTATAATCTTTTAAGAGCATACTCTCATGGCTAAATCAATGTTCCCTGACCTTTACAAATTCATGCTTTCCTCCCAATTTCCCTCCCACACAGCTGTAAGGCCTTTTCACTTCTGTTTCTTCCCACCAGGAAAGACTTTGTGCAGATAACTTCCTGTGGGTAGTATTGAGAACAAAAAGCTTATAGAACTTCCTTTTTTTTTTTTTCCAGATTATATAAGCCCAGTCCTAGAGCTGATCTAACATATCAGAAGACATGAGAATTAAAAACAGAATTTTTATCTTTTGTAGTGGTCCATTATATAAATGCAAATTATATTAAGGTCTTTGAATCATGATTAGATACCCACTCTTGTCCATAAATATTGGTTGTCATCTCTGGTAATTTCCTCAGGACAAACACGCCTGATTAGAATTTCTGGGTGGAAGGGTGTACATGTTTTAATGATTTTGGTACTCATTGACAAGTCACTGTTTAGAGAGATTGTTATCATTTTATTTTCCCACCAACACTGTACCTGTGAAAGCACCAGTTTCCTTACCAAAGTTACTTTTATCATCTTTTAAATGTTTGCTGTTGATAGGGGAAAATGGTATCTCAACTTTATATGCCTTCATTTCACTAGCAATGAAGCTCAGTATCTTATATTCTTGGTCATTTGTCATCCGTGATTGCTCGTTTATGACCTTGATTTTTTTTTATGGCCTTAGTTCAGAGAAGCTATTAATGCTTAGTTAGTTTGACGTTTACCTTTTCATTTTATTTATATCTAATTTTTATTGCAATGAAGTTAGTATATATACAGTTATATTTGTCCATACTTTTCTTTAAGGCACTTTCCTTTGCTTTCAAAAGCTCAAGAAAATATTTACAATCCCAAATTTGATAAACATTTATTTATATGTCTTTTATTATGGTTCTTTTACCCTATTTAAGTTTAAATCCCCTTGAAATTTTGGTGTATGATGTTAAAAGGGATTTAACAGTATATTTAACAGTATTTTGTTCCTCGTATTGATTAATAATAGTCCAACTCTTAATACAGAGGAAAAAAACTTAACTGCTGCACACTGTGTATCCACAGCTTATTTGTTCTTGTTTTTGCTTTCTGGTGGTAAGAACACGTTAAATGTCAAGTCAGGTGCTATGGTTGCATGATAGAGGAAGTGGTTAAATTTGTAAGTTACTGTTATCCTCCCTAATAAGAAGGTTATCCTAGAAGAATATCTATATTCTCTACAGAGAGAACAAAGCATTCTCCTCATGTCATATTCAGTAGATGAGGTTCATAAGAGCAGAAAAGTAGAACACCTTAGCCTCTGGCATAGATGGAAAAACCCCGAAGTCGCTAAGTCTTTATTCCGGAGTGACCAACATAGATCCAAGAGCCCTGGGGCCACCTGTGGAGTTGGAGTTTGGTCCTGTTACCTCAGCGAGGAGATGGCCACAGTGGCTAAGGAAGACAGGCCTAGCAAGGTTTGTACCAAGAATTTACCCACTTGGAGGGGCTGGGAAAATGTCTGGTAAGAGAGGAGCAAATCCAGGGGCTCAGTCAGAAACAGGGCCCCTGGAAGCTCTGGGGCCCAGCAGTAGAGCTGTGTTCGGAATGTGAGTTCACTTGTAACAGGAAGGGAATGGAGAGGGGGCAGAGGTTATGAACACAAAGGAAGATGGTGGCAGCAGATCCTTGAATTTGGACTCAAGGAAAAGTAACCTAAGCACTCAAAAGTGCAAGGAACACATGGCTTCAAGGTCTAGGAATATCACTAGCTGTGTGACCTTAGGCAAATTAATCTCCAACTGAGGGCTTAATTTACCATCTAGAAAATGGAGAGGTCAGATCAGACCACTTTTTTCAAACCTCTTCCCTTTTTAAGATTCTCTGATGTGAAATCGAAGGATCATCAAATAAAGGTCATCCAATATGAATTGTTAAATTTGGTGGAGAAAAGTCCAGAGTAGAAGAAAATAAGTTTCACTGAAGGCAGACAGTGTCACACAGGTGGTAAAACAGTCTTATGATATCGATGATTTGAGGATATAAGGGGTTAGTTCCAGAGAGCTGTTAAAAAAATCCTTAAAATTTTAAGTCTTCTCTACCCAACACTTATCAGACGCATATAAATATAACTAGCCAGGCCCAAGTCATCCTTCTCTAGTGGCCACTATAATAGAAACACTCATCTCATGAACAGATGAAATATTAATTTCATGTTAAGAACTGAAAATTTAAAATTGTAACCTCTGATTTCTAAAATTTCAAACTTTTTTCTGTGCAAGGAGAAAATGATCTAAGAATGATCTGGCCTCATTAACTTCAGTTAACTTTTAATAGGTTAGTTTTAAAGCAGGAGCTTCATGGATTGCTCTGAAATAACATGGATGAGTTTCCAGCAGTTCATGAACTTCTTTTAAACTAGATGCAGAATTGCTTGTGTGTGCATGACATTTTTCTGAAGGAATGGTTTGTAGGGTATATCAGATTCTCACACTGTTCATGATTTAAGAGAGATTAAGAATCCATGATCTCCCTGGTGCATATAATAAGAATTTAGTGCCTTTCTTTTTGATTCAACCATCAGTAAGACATAATCTACATTTCATATACTTCATGCCAAAGCACAGGGAAATTCTTGAAGTGTCTGTTCTCAAATAGATGGTTTTCTGAACTCTATTCATTTGTCTATATGGAGATGATTATTCCAGAAACTCTGAAAGCCAGTATTTCTAAAAGTGCCCCTAGATAATGAAGATTGGGAGAAATCATTTAACCAGGTGCTGCTCAAGGAACAACTATGGAAACTGAAGAACAACGGTGGGGTAAATTTATCAAGAATAACAACATTCAGGATTTGTCACACTGCGTTCACCTCTTCATGTACAATACTAATTCAAGCCATCACAACAGCCCTGTGAAAAGGATATTATTAGTTGCATTTTATAAAAGAATAAATTGAGGCTTAGAGAGGTTGATTAATGTTACCAAGATCCCACAAAGAGATGCAAATTCAGGTTTGTGTAACCTCAAACCTCTGCAGTGAGCTACTGTCCCTCACTGCCTTCCACACCCCTGCAAGGGGGAGGAGATGCTGAAGGACAGTCTATCATCCCCTCAGAAAAAGAGGCCTTAAGAAGATCCATGCTGATCAAGGGCTGCCATAACTCATGTGCTCCTGAGTTTCTCATAAGCGGTTCCTTGTCACAAGCAGATTACTTATTATGCTACATTAAAGGAGACATAGCTAGCATGCAGGGGAATGGGAAGAGGAGAAGGAAGGAGAAAGAATGGTTCCTGGCTCAAATGTGTATAAAGGAATACATACCCTTCCTGGAGGAGTGGTTCTTGAACACCAGCATAATCAATCACCTCGGGAGTTTAATTAGTAGACAGACTCCCAAATCCAGTGCCAGCCACTCAGATTCATAAGTATCTGGTATGTGACCTAGGAATCCCCATTTTTAACAAGTATCCCAGCCAGTTTTAATGCTGGTAGTACCATTACTAAATTTCAAGAAACAACTGCTGTAAAAAGGTTTTCCTATAATCTCATCCAGCTGTGGTTGTAAAGATGCTCGATAGGGTACTTCATAGGCGTATTATATATATATCTATAGATATATATAATGAGAGACAGGAATTCCTTGAACTAATGACTCTGGCACCATTATTATTAAGCAGTCAGCATACTTAAGAAAGATAGCAGGCAATAACCTCAGTCTTGCTGTACAGATGAACCAATCTTCCATTTTCATGAAAGGCTAGAGGAAGGGAAATAGAATTTCAATGCTGCATAAAACCGTTGGATAAAGCACATCAAAGAAATCCTTGACTCAGAGTTTGCAATGTTGGAAAGTCTCCAGTTCAGAAAATCTTTAATATCTAGGCTTACTTACAGGTGTTTAGAGGTTGAACCAGGTAGCCTGTAAGATTTTTCACATTAGAATTTTATCTCCAGATTACTTTACCCACACCAATTAGAAGCAATGCTTAATTTCAATCTTTAATTCCATAACCCTTATTTTCTATAAACATATCCTTGATTAACAAACTAATGCAGTTTTAAAAAAATTTATTTATTATGGATGCTGTTGAGCACTAATTAACAAAGGAAGGCTGTCAGGAATGAGATGCACTATTGTTAGCAGCTCTTTTTCATTTTTGAAATGCAATCACACAAATGAAGAATAATTCTGTTAGGAAAACAAACTTAATTTTCCTAATTGCGTAACAATGAAGCTCCCTTGAATACTTTGCAAAGAATAGGTAAAAGAAAATAAAAATAATAAAACCTGCAACTAAATATAAAGTAAATGTTCTGCTATAGAAAGTCTATGCTTCGTGTTTGATTATTATAACCCTGCCTTCCTTATGCCTTCCTAGTACAATTCCTCTTCCCAACTTCCATATACACACCTGCTCACACTGATGGTCCAAATGGGAAATTGATGTGTTTCCCACTGACCAGACTGATAAGAGGCTTTTACCTAAAACTTCCTTTAAAAAACTGGAAGGAAGCAAGAATTTAAATAAAATGCTTCATAGAACAGAATTAGTTTCTGCATTGAGAAAATACCCATTTCTGCTCAGCTAGTTAATTATTCCTTAATGTGGGTTGGCCAACATGGAAACACAATCTAAATGAGGTATTTATGATATTGGGCAAATAGGAGGTCTCGATTGTAAAGAATTCTTAAGGTTATCACACTCAAATCCCTCATCTTACAGAGAAGTCACCTCAGGCCCAGGAAAATGAAGTGACTTGCTTAAGATCACATAGGTCCTTGGTAGGATATGGTTTGCTGTGGTTTCTATTACTCCCTATTCTGGCCTCATGATTTGAAATCACTTCTAATTGTCTGAATTGGTTATATGCCTGTATGCTTTCTTCCAACTCCTATTATTTCAGCTATGACATAGAATTGGCTAGACAGTTTTTTGAAAGATAAATATAAAAACCATGCTCCATCCACATATATTTTGACAAAACAGGTTTAGGGTGGGATTTAGGAATTTTCACTATTTACAAGTGTAACAGGTAATTATGATGCAAGCCATCTGGGGCCCATAAGTCTGACCTATAGTCTATGCACTCCTTCAGTCACTTCCCAGAGTTAACTGTTATATTTGTCAGGAGCTGAGATGAGAGAGAGAGAACTAACCTGGCAGGTATCAGAAGAGCCAATTAAAGCAGTAAATCAGAAATCAAAGAATTAAACTTTTAATTGTTTACTATGATGTTTTAAGCTAGAGTCAAAAATCAGAGAAAATGCTGACACCCCCCCATTCCATTTTCATCCATGGAAGAGTGGACAGTTGAGGGGGAGGTGAAGTAGCACAGATATGGGGGTCATGTCACTGTTGAGGGAACCCCAACCAAAGGGACTGCTAGTTGTATTGACTCTGGGGTGGAGGTGGGACAAGATTGAAGAATGAGAGGAAGGTACAGGGTACTGAGTCAGAATGGGTAAAAGTATCTTCAAGGTTTCCTCCTTCTTCCCCCATAAGGAGGCCTTGGGCAGGGGCAGACGCCTAAAGAAAACCTCTGCCCACCACCTCAGATAAGGAGACCAAGGAATGAAGGCACAAGGGGTAGGAATATAAATATGAGAAGAGCTTGACCAGGTAGGGGGCCCAAGTCCTTGCTGACAACTCTGTCCACAGATTACAGTGCATGGGTTGTGCACCCAGGTTGGTGTGGGAAGGGCAGTTTCCCCTAAAAGCTTCCCAGGTAAAGCCTCTGTCATGCTTCTAAAGAGATCTGAAAATCATATGTGAGATTTTAACCAGGAACCAGACTCCTCAATGTTTAAGAAGGTACACTGCCTCTTTCTTGTCACCAGGGGATTGCTTAATCAGCATATTTTGGGCTCTGGGGAAAGATAGGAAATTGAGCCAGATTCCCCTGATGGTTGTTATACAACTTAGTGCTAAGATGGAAAACCTAAAGACTACACACTTGGGTATTTATTTATTAAATAATACTTAATTGGCTTGATAGAAATAACACAGGTCTCAAAGCTAAGGAAAAACTCGTGATCTTGAAAGAATGTAATGATTAATAGCAGTAAGTTTTAAAATTATTGGGGCCACCTAACACTTAGGCACATTCAGTCATTCAACCAACAAATGTTTAATTCAGCATATACCCTGGGTCTGGCATTCTTCTGAATGGTACACACTGGAGAAGTGGATAGATAAAAACCCCAGTCCTTCTTACAGCTAATTCTAGCAGGAGAGACAGATGTTGATAATATACAAAACAAATGAGTTGCACAGTATGGTGGAAGGTGATAAGTACTATAAAAGAAAAAAAGAACCAGGATAAGAGAGCTCAGGAGTTTGTGAGGAGAATTAAAATTTTAAACAGAGTAGTCTGGGAAGGGTGCATCTTCATTTTAATAAATCCAACATTTCCAAGGGTCTCTGATGGATCTTATACACTGATAAATTAATCTTACCAAGATTTCTGATTATACCATTTCTTCCTCAAAAATCTTTGATTTCCCATTGCCCAAGGGATAAAGGGTAAGCTCCTTTTCCTGGCATGCAAGGCCCTCACCATCAGGCTCAGTACTCTAACACCTTTTTCCTGCTCCCACCAACCAGACTACCCACTGTACTCCAGCCACATCCTGCACTTTCCCCCTTGTAGGTTTTCTTCTTTTGCCCCATCCCTTTCCCTCTCTCCACTGCCTGACATATTACCCAATCTTCAAAGTTCAGACAGAACACTTCCTTCCAGCAAAGCTTTTCCAGATCTTTTATATCCAGAGTTCTTCTTCTTTTCAATTCTTGTACTACATGACACCATGAACATAGCATTTAGCAGATAGAGTTATACAAAGACTTAGTTCCTTTGTTGGATTATACACTTCCTAAAGACAAGAACCACCTCCTTCAATATCCCCAAAGTATTCAGTGTAGTACCTTGCAAGAGTGATCTCAAGTAGCTAAGAGTTTCTTGACAATTTGTTTGTTTAAATTTTTAATTATTGGAGTTAGTGGTAGTCTACATTAGCACTACATTTGAATGTCGTTGACATACAGTGTTATATGAGTTTCAGGTATAAAATATAGTGATTCGACAGTTTCATGTATTACGCAGTGCTTATCAAGATAAGTATACTCTTAATTTTGGTATATAAGGAAAAGAGGCAAAAGGATTTAAGGATAGGTAACCAGACTTTGTCTTTAAAATCTGAGTCTTCCTAAGAAAAATTCAAGGACTTATCTGTGGGTACATAATGTTGAAAGTGCCAAGGCTATTAATAGACAGCAGAAGACTGAAGACATAAAGAAAGTGTTGGCATTTAAAATTTTTGTTCACTTAAATTTAAGTAATTAAAAATCAGGGGCCAAATCCCACATTTCTGCTATATTGAAGACCAAATTTTACTCATAGTAGAAGCTTAACTTAGATGGAAGAAGTTTTCAGTATTGTATTTTAAATTCTGAATGAAAAAACATTCCAAAAGAAATACATACCAGAATTACACAAGTATACTTGCAAAAGGCACTTCATAATCTATAAATAGAAGATGCTTGTTTTTAACACTTACTTTTACAAGGAAACATTATTTTGTCCCTGAAAAATATTCTGGGTCACTTTCCCTCTAGTCCAAATCTCACCTGGCGAGACATGCAGCACTTGGTTGTCTGGACCTCTGAGTATGATCCACTGGCCAATAACCCTGGATGGAAAAAGAATGGAGCAGGCTTGATGGTGAATAGTCGGTTTGGATTTGGGTTGCTAAATGCCAAAGCCCTGGTGGATTTAGCTGATCCCAGGACCTGGACTAGTGTGCCTGACAAGAAAGAGTGTGTGGTAAAGGACAACAACTTTGAGCCCAGGTAAATGTTTTCAGGATTTTTAAAGAAATGTGTGTCCATGGCAGTATTTGATTATAATGTTTGTCACTCTGCCTAATTTTTGTCCTCACCTACCCTTCTGAAGTAGATGGAGATAGCACTTGCCATAGTTCCCTGCAGGTGCATGGGGATCACTGAGAGATGGGAAATCTTCAAACCATGTTAGCATATTGCCCTTTTCCATTTCCTGGCCTATCTATATTCAGGTTAAGAGGTATCATTGTTTTATATATCACTAAGAAAAATCACTGCCAATTAAACTATTACCAATGATCATTTTGAAGACTGATCCCAAATTCAAGGATGTCAAGGTAATTTTTTTTCAAAAAAATGCATCTTGGAATTGATTAAATGCATCACTTGCTGACCAGTGTTATCCAAAACCTATTTCCAGAAGAGACTTACATTGTGCCACAGTACTATATGATTCATGATTTTTCTTCTATGAGATATCCTCTACCATACTGCTTTCATAGGGACTATATCCAGCCTACCAGATCTGGCCACAGAAGCAGAATTTAGAGTAACTGTTTTGTTGATTCTATCAAGGCAACCCTGATTTTACTAAAGTCCCACTCACACAAAATATGTAGGGTGGAAGCCCTGGGGAACATTCATTATGGAGATAGTATCATTTCTTAAAAGAGTCAGTCGGAGTAGTAACGGACCGCTTTTTGATGGGTCCAAGGCAAACTTGTTTGAATTCAACAGCAAAAAGTATTGTATTCTTGTATCTGTGTTCCTTAACACCTTCTTTTCTCTTTTATGTTATTGTGGTAAGAACACTTAACATGTGATCTACCGTCTTTAATCTTTAAGTATACAACATATTATTGTTGATTCTAAGTACAGTTGTTGTATAGCTGATCTCTAGAACCTATTCATCTGGCTTAACTAAAATTTTATGTCCGTTGATTAGTGACTCTCCATTTTCCCCTTCCCTTACTTCCACACAACCACAATTCCACTTTTTGAATCTATGAATTAAATTAGATACCTCATGTAAGTGGAATTATGCAGAATATCGCTCTTTATTTCACTTAGCTTAATGTCTTCAAGGCTTATGCGTATTGCTGCACACTGCAGAATATTCTTATTTTTTTTTAAAGCTAATATTCCATTGTGTGTATATACCACATCTCTATCCTTTCATCTGTTGATAGACATTTAGGTTACTTCCACATCTTAGCTATTGTGAATAGTGCTGCAATGAACATGAGATCTCTTCAAGATCCCGTTTTCAATTATTTTGGATCCAGAGATGGGATTGCTGGATCATATAGTAGTTCTCTTTTTAATTTTTTGAGAAGCCTCTGTACTGTTTTCCATAGTGGCTGTACCACTTTGCTTTCCCACCAATTGTGCAAGGGTTCAAATTTCTCCACATCTTCTCCAACACTTGTTGTCCTTTGTTTTTTTGGTAACAGCCATCTGATAGGTGTCTGGATTTGCATTTTCCTGATGATTAGTGAAATTGAAAATTTTTTCATTTACCTGTCAGCTATTGGTATGTCTTTTTTTAGAGAAATGTTTATTTAAGTAGTTGGCTCACTTTTTAGGCAGATTATTAATTTTTTTTTTTTTTTGCTATTGAGCTGTAGGAGTTCCTTATATATTTTATAAATTAACCCTTTATCAAATATATGTGGTTTGCCATATTTTCTCCTGATTTGCAGGTTGTCTTTTCATTTGGCTGATGGCTTCCTTTAGCTTGATGTATTCCCAGTTGTTTTGGTTGCCTGTGCTTTTGGCATCTTAACCATGAAATCACTGCCAAGATCAATGTCATGAAGATTCTTCCCTATGTTTTCTTCTAGACTTACAATTTCAGTTCTTAGGTTTGAGTTTTTACTCCATTTTGAGTTGATTTTTGTGTATGGCATTTGATATATGTCCAATTTCATTATTTTGCATGTGGATATCTAGTTTTCCCAGAACTCTTTGCTGAAGAGACTCCTCTTTCCCCACTGAGTATTCTTGGTATCCTTGTTGAAGATTAGTTGACCACATATGCATGGGTTTAACTCTAAATTCTCTATTTTGTTATATTGGTCTATATATCTGTCTTTATGCCAGTACCATACTGTTTTGATTACTGTAGTTTTGAAATGTATTTTCAAATGAGGAATTGTAGTGCCTCCAGCTTTGTTCTTCTTTTTCAGGATTGTTTTGGCTATTAGTAGTCTTTTGTGATCAATAAAAATTACAGATTATTTTTTGTATTTCTGTAAGAACCTTAGCATTTTTTATACTTTAAACTTTAGAGTTACTTCTGAATTGGTTTCTACTCATTAACAAAGAGAGACAACAAGCTTAGTTGAGTATCTAATTAAGACTAATGTGTATATATTTGCCTAAAATGCAAAGAAGAAATGATATACTTTATTCAGTGATTTTTAAAGATTTTTATTTTTATTTATTTGACAGAGAGAGAGATCACAGGTAGACAGAGAGGCAGGCAGAGAGAGAGAGGGGGAAGCAGGCTCCCCGCTGAGCAGAGAGCCCGATGCAGGGCTCAATCCCAGGACCCTGAGATCATGACCTGAGCTGAAGGCAGAGGCTTTAACCCACTGAGCCACCCAGGTGCCCTATTCAGTGATTTTTAAAAATGTATTTAGAGCCCTGAAGGGTAATGGAGAAGTTATCATTGAAATTCCAACAAAAGCTTGTGAAGGACAAGAAAATGCCATCAAGTCCCTGGAACATGTGCAATTTGAAGCAACAATTGAATATTCCCGAAGAGGAGACCTTCATGTTACACTGACTTCGGCTGCTGGTAAGCTTTTTAAAAACTTCTCAAGTTTATTCTAAATCATTTATTTAATTTTTCAGAGTATATTGAATGATTTTAAATCCATGGTTTTCTTTTTATTTATACTACTGAGTTTTCTAGTAGGTGTTTTTCAGGACTTAAAAAATATGCCTATTTTTCATTTTTTTGGCATCAGAACTCTGCCTGCTCATTCCCACTGGTCCTTCAATAAGCAGAGAATGAAGTCTATCCAAACAATATCAATTAAACTTTCTGGAATTATACATTTTCAAAACGTTTTCATTTTCCAAGACCACTGATCTATCATTTGTTTCTCTTAGGTAACACATTAGTGAAAGTTACTCTGATAGTTAATAACACTGACAGATATATTAGATGCATCCTAGGAATCAAATGAAAAATTAGGAATTCTGATCCATGAAAGAGGACTGAGAAAACTAACAAATATTCCATGATGATATCGTAAAGACCATATGATATTATATACAGGCAATTACCCTTTCCTGAGAAAGTACTAACTCAGATGAGATCATAGATGGGGAAGAGCTTGTGAACCATAAACTATAATCCAGCCAGGAAATGCTTCCTAATCCTCTTTCATGTTTTAGTAGGATTCACCTGACTAAATTTAATTGCTATAGGATATGTATGAGGAAGGATGAAGTCTCTTTATTATCTCTTTCCAGGATATAATTTTGTTTATATATTAACTCTGTTAATTTTGGAGTTATGCTTTCTAGATAAATTGAAGTTGGCCTGAAGTATGGGTGGAATATTTTCTCATTGGTGGTCCTAGAGTTAACTTGACCTTTCATTTAGATATATAGAGAGAAAGCTTGCAAGACATATTAAGGGGGGTTCTATAAAAGAAGAAAGAACCCAAGAGTGACATAGAACAGAAATTTACAGAGACAATATATAGATAAAAGGACTTCACAGGCAACATAATGTCAATAAAAACTTATCTTTCAATAATCACTCTCAACGTGAATGGCCTAAATGCTCCCATAAAACGGCACAGGGTTGCAGACTGGATAAAATGACAGGACCCATCCATATGCTGTCTACAGGAGACACATTTGGAACCTAAAGATACATCCAGACTGAAAGTGAAGGGATGGAGAAACATTTTTCATGCCAACGGGCCTCAAAAGAAAGCTGGGGTAGTGATTCTCATATCAGATAAATTAGATTGTAAGCTAAAGACTATAGTCAGATATACAGGACACTTTATCATTCTTAAAGGGTCTATCCACCAAGAAGATCTAAAAATTGTAAATATTTTATGCCCTCAATATGGGAGCAGCCAACTACATAAGCTAACTGTTAATCAAAATAAAGTCATATTGATATGAATACATTAATTGTAGGGGATCTTAACATGTCACTCTCAGTAAGAGAGCGCTAACAACTACTACTAGTTCCTATAGGACAACAAATTATTAAATTGATATAGCTTTACATTTTTAGGTCTATACTAAATTATAGGCTCAGACACCAATTAAATTTTCAGGAATTCCTCTTAAATTTAAAAATGATAGTTCCACTAAAATGTATTTTAGGTCTTTGACTCTATAGTTTATAAATGTAGTTCTATAAGTTCTCCTTATTCACATGAACCTTAATATATTCATTCAATATTTTGCCAAAATATTTATTGAAAATTTATTACATGCCAGGCAATATGCTAATTGATATGGATAAAAACATTTTTTTTAAATGAATGTGTCTATCCTGGTCTTATAAAAAAAGGGAAAAGAGATTAGGAGGACTAATCTCTCTCATTTTTCATTTTCAGTTAGCAGATGCTAGAGTTTATCCTATTTTCAGAGTTGTTAGGACATTCATTAACTGATGTTTGTTACATGAAAATAGGGACCAGCACTGTACTGTTGGCTGAAAGAGAGAGGGATACATCTCCTAATGGCTTTAAGAATTGGGACTTTATGTCTGTTCACACGTGGGGAGAGAATCCCATAGGCACCTGGACTTTGCGAATTACAGACATGGTAAGTATAAATGAAAAGACAGAGGAGCACAGGTTCACTTTTAAACATTTTGAAGTACTTTAAGTTTGGTATCATCATTAATCAAGACCCTAAGGAACTCTGGTCACTCCCTAGTAAAGTAAGGAAAAGATGTAGCGTTTCAGTTTCTGCCTACTTAGCTTTATAGATTGGTTGAATTGGTTGATTAAATAAATAAATAAGACATACTATGAGAAAGAAAAGAAGATACATTGGTTAATAATGTTACAGTGTGACAAATCCAAGTGTTCCAATGTCAGAAGGCAGCCTGCCCCATGACCTGCTCAGCCACCAGAATCACCTGTACTAACAAAGATAGTGAAATGCTACAACAGCTTTGCTGTGACATTCTGCTGGGGGTCACACAAAGAAATTCTTACCAATATTTACTGCAATGGCTATTTAATTATTGGACAAGATATCTTATTTAATATGACTTCTTTGTTTTGTTTTGTTTCAGTTATGAAACAAACTGAAAAGCATTTCTCATTTCTCTTTCACTCTGTTTACTAACACTCTTTGGTATCTTTCTAAAATTATAACTCACAGTAACAAAAACAGAGTAAGGAGTGTCTGAACAAAAGACCAAAAACATCTGAATTATCTACCTTTGCATCATTCCTCCAGCATTTTTTTTAAGCCTGAGCACATAAATGAATAGGGCTCTGGTCTGAGCTTTCCCAAGATACAAGTGTTACAAGTATGAGCACTAGATTTCAAAGTCTAGATAACTATTTAAAAAGAATTTATTTTAAATTCCTGAAGATTTCCATTTAATCAATACAAATTCTATAGTCATTGTTCCCTTTTTCATTTGAGAATAGCTTTCTCCTAAAGATTGCTAAAATTGTGGTTTAGAACCAGAATCTGTAAAATTCCTGCTTCCTTAGGGAGAGCAAGAAAGTGTTCTTAGGAAGTGGTCCTATTCTTGAATTTGACCTCTGTTCTTTAACTCAGTTTTTCTCAAGGCTTATTTATTATTTTATACAGAATGAGTGAGCAGGATCAAGAAGGACAGTGAGAGAGGAAGAGAGAATCTCAAGCCAGCTTCTCACTGAGCATGGAGCCCATTGTGGGGCTTCATATCATCACCCTGAGATCATGACCTGAGCCAAAATCAAGAGTCAGATGTTTAACCGACTGTGCCACTCAGGCACCCCTAACCCAATTTTTAAGAAAACTAAGAAAATCTGTTTATCAAGATGAGACTATTTTATATCAAGTCTATAAAATCTGACTCTATATTTTGACTTTTTTTTTAAGATATTTTACATTTCAGCATACTATTTTTACCATAATTGTTGAGCTTCTGAAAATTATAACTCTTCCCATACAGTTTTTAAGGGCTGGTTAATACTGAAGGCTATTCATAATACTTGGTAGAGGCATTTTCTACAATGTTTCTACCAGTTGATAATTATGAACTATAATGTTATTAAATATAATGTTAAATATTTAAATATTAAATATAACATTAAATATAATGTTATTATAGAAGGTTAAGTCAACTTTCCAAGAACAGCACAGAAAAGGATATTTATGTAAAGAGTTTTGCTTTTTTAATCAAATGAAGCAAATAATCATGCTTTAAATCCTTAAACTTATAAAATATCATTTTTCATGGCAACAGTGAACCCAGTGACTCACTTCTTTGTACATGGTCCTCTACCCATGGAATGTTCTGAATTTTTAAATTAGATTTTATAGTTATTTCTAAGGAGTTTGATGTTTCTTAGAACACACCCTAAAATTATGTGTATGCTTATTCATTAGTCTGGAAGAGTGCAAAATGAAGGAAGAATTGTCAACTGGAAGCTGATTTTGCATGGGACCTCTTCTCAACCAGAACACATGAAACAGCCTCGTGTGTACACTTCCTACAACACTGTTCAGAATGACAGAAGAGGGGTAGAGAAGATGGTGGATCCGGGGGAGGTCTGTGTGGCTCTGTTCTTGAGGTTCTTGGCACACTCTTTCTTTGAACCATAGTCAAAATGTAATGGATGGAACTAGATCTAACTTTCAGGCAGGGATAAAGTCTAACATGGGTGGGGAGAAAAGGGAAGGGAGTGCTAAACCATTTTCCATAAAGGTCCAGTATCTCTTAAGTTTACTCTTTTGTCTAGACTTTAGAAATTACTGAATTCAAAATTATGAAATCCTCTAACATAACTTTTCTCCATTTATGACATAACAAATTGTCAAGATAGCTCTCTTTATGCACGATCACACATGCCTAACATCTGTATTACACTTAGCTTTTAAGTATTTTTTTGTTGTTGTTTTGTTTTACACTGTGCCACTTCATCAGGGATCCCTCTAACCTAGAGAAGACAGGCATTAGTATGTTAATTTTCCAAAAAGAAATCCAAGGTTCAACTGATCATAGGTTTATAGGCTTCTCTTTACTAATTCCTTAGCTGACATTTCTTGGCAGCTCCAAGAGAAGTTACTGAATCACAATTTCTCTGAGAAAACTTCATAGGATTGCTAGTCAGTCATTCCCATTCCTGTGTGTTAGCCCACTGAGGTGGCTGGCTTCTCCCTTATCAGACAGTGGGCAGACACCCCATTTTCTTTATCTCTTAATGCCCCAGCATCTAGCACAGTACCTCAGATGTAAGAAGTAGGTTATCAGAATTCCCAGAATGAACTTCCTTGACATCTGACTCCGTGATGGGTATTTTGGAAGATACAAAGACATAATAGTTATTTAAGTAACTTATAAACTAGCTGTGTGAAGTCCTCAGCTCAGATTCTGCCTCGATTTATAGTCTGCAAAGTAGCTTCTTCCCTGGGTCCCCCCCTCCCTTTCAAGGACCTTCTCTTCACAATCCCAGAGGTAAGTTGACTTTGTGGGTATTTCTCCCTCCAAGATTCCTTAAGGGCTATTAATAAGACACAGGAGTTGTGAAAATGTTGAGAGGCTTCCACGATGGTTGACAAAGAGCTGCTTCTCTGCTCTATCCAGTTCTGCCCTACCTGGTTCATCACCCTAGTCTCTCCCAAGACCCCTTTTTAAAACTCAGGGGCTGAAAGGGTAGCTCCTGACAGAATAATGGGCCTCCAGGAAACTTCTTCCACATGAAGCATTGTTAGTACCTTCTCTAGGACTTATTAAATATTTTAATATCATCCCAAAACATGGGCAGGGAGAAAAGGAAGTGGGAATGGTCAACTGTTTACTTTCCATAAGATGAAGCTTTATTATTTAAACACATTTTTTCTTTCATCCAAAATTTGTAAATTTAAATTAACAAATTCAAATTTATTAAACTCCCTAAAATGAATTCTACTATAGCAGGCTGACAAGTGAAGGAGAGCAATACAGCCATCATCTCATTCAGTCTTCAAAACTACCAGACATTAAAGTATTCTTGCTCCCATTTTATAGGGAAAGTTCACGGAGATGAAACGGGTATATCAGTAAGCACAAAAATGAGGACTGACCCCTGAGTTAGTATGTTTCTAAGCCTCATTCTCTCTCTGCTTCTCCAACTGTCTCCCAAGGAGTAGGCAGTGGGCATGGGCTGCATCTGGCTTGCTTGGCTCTAAAGAGGACTCTTCTTCCTTTTGTTGGTGGCATTCTGTGTTTTAGGAGCAGCCCACGCAAGAGAACCTGAAAAAGAACCCCCTCATGTCAAAAAGCCCGAATGGCAGTGGTTCGGGGGGAAGAAGGGATGAGCTGGTGGAGGCAGCCCCATCGGAGGCTATGCTGAGACTCCTACAAAGTGCTTTCAGCAAAAACTCACCCACAAAACAATCACCAAAGAAGTCTCCAAGTGCAAAGCTCCACATCCCTTATGAAAATTTCTATGAAGCCCTGGAAAAGCTCAACAAGCCTTCCCAGCTTAAAGACTCTGAGGACAGTCTATATAACGACTACGTTGATGTGTTCTATAACACGAAACCTTACAAGCACAGAGACGACCGGCTGCTGCAGGCTCTGGTGGACATTCTGAGAGAAGAAAATTGACATCCGTGTGTGGTCCTGAGTTGGAAATATTCATGCTTCCTCCTTCCCCTTAGATTTTGCCTGTGTCTGAAGTGGTTGTTTTTGCCATTGGTTCTTATGCTTATAATATCCTTTGGTGGTACTTTTGCTTTTGCTCCCCAAACTAGACATGTAAAAGGGATAAGCTCAAGTCGAAAATCCCACTTCCTGAATTGATCATGGCTCCTTCAAAACACATCTTCCCTGCATGCACAAGTGAAATATTTGGTTCTTTCTGGAGTCACAGTTCATTTCACTTGTGGTCCTCATACCACACTAGAATGCCTCCTTGAGCCCTCCCGTTTCATTTCTCAAAAGAAAAGACATCCCCCGGACTAGAGATTAATTTGAAGACGTAATCTGCCAAGAATCAGAGCAAAGAAAACTGCTCCTATAACTTGTCCCTTTCTTTACCACATGGTTCTTTGTACTGTGATGCCCAACAGGGTTTGGAAAATTTCTAAGCGAAAGAGTTCACAATTAGATCCACACCCTTGGCTTTTCTACCCTATAGTCCTGCGCATTCAGGGAGCGGCCATTTGGCCATTTTGGGAAGAAGGTGAGTCACTGAGATCCAGAAACAGTCCTCGAAATCTGTGTTACCTGGTTTGAGCAGTTTTAGACCATTTTTCTTTGCTTAGTGTGCCGTGTAGAGGGCCCTGTGACTCTAAAGGTGACCAGGACCTGTGTGTGCTCTATCCCTTTTTGGAGGTTTCCCCTTATGAAGGTTTTCGTTACCTATTTCCTTTCTCATCCACAAGCTGCATACTGAGAGAACTAATTCATATTACTTTCTTAGAATAAAACTTAACACTTGGGACTTGGCAAGTTCCTAGTCATATTTTTTTTAAACAATACTAACAGGAAACCACTCATGACATAGAGAACCAATGTAAACAGGTAAATATTTATAAAGGGAAGAGCCAAGGGGAGATTTTTCTTTTAAATTGTATTCATTTGAACAGGTTTCTCTGGATCCTTAAGACTGTTCATTCCTGGCCACTGAAGGCTTTTCCCCAATCTCACAGCTGATCGTATTCAATTGTTTACCAAATTGTTTCCAGGATTCAACTCAAGAGGACACAAACTGGCAGTCCACAAGCCCCATTTGTCCCTCAGATAGATTTTGTTTGGCTTGTCAAAGGATTTCAAAATGTGAAAGACTACTTAAAATATGAAATTTCACATAAAGTTTGATTCTCAGACCCATTTTCCCTCCTGGCAATATTTGTCTAGTGTTGAATAGCAGCTGCCCAGCTAGATTTGAGTGCTGGGTCCCTAATGTGCCCTGTTCCGTGTCGCTCACAGTAGCTACCTTACCGGTCAGCACCCAACAAGCATCTCATTTTTCCCACCACTGTATGAAAAAACACATACAAAGTGTAAATGCATTCAGAAAAAAAAATCATCTACTTCTTTCACATAAAATCTGTATAATCTATAACTATGAGAACTTGCCATGATCTGGTTAATTTATAGGTGGGGAAAAATGGCATTTGAGACCCCTAAAAGTACCTCTGAAATCTAGTTTGATATATTTGTTTCATCTCGCCTCCCCTGGATGCCGTTTATACTGAATTCATTAACTGCCAACCCCTAGCTTCCCAATTTCTAGGCGCTCACAAAGGCTCTACTCATCTACAATGCCGGCATTCTCCCACTGAGTTTGCTGTTCGTGATTCTTCCGTGAAGTTGGAACTTCAGGATGCCACAGATGAACTAGACCAGAAAGAGAACACTAGAATCTGTCACTTGCTATGGTTTAAAGTGTGGTGAGTAAGACCAAGTTTCACCTCTTAGCCTACCATTTGTATTTGTGCACAAGAGAAGTATTTGCAGAGCAATCCCCATGATGCTTCAAGGAAGTTTTTCTCAAACAACTGCAGTATTTCTCTATCCTTAGAAGTTTCACATGTTGTTTGATGCACAGTGTTGGACGGAATTTTGAAAATTGCAGCACATCAAGAAGTACTGAAGCCAGAAAGGACCAGAGAGTTATTAGATAAGTTGTAAACTAAAAAACAAAGCTGAGGCCCAGAGAGGCCAATGAATGGTAAACAAAAACTCTTCCTCTTTCCTACTCTCATGCTCACTGTATGAAGCTTTCTTTTTTTATCCTTCTAACTATCTTTTCCTGGTTAAAATCCCAACCAACGCATTGGATTGTAGCCAAAGTTTCACTCTAGAGAAGCTTTAATATTTAAATAAAGTCATGTTTGAATGTTTCCAACCTGGAGTATATTGTTCAGGCATAATATATTTTTGTCAGTCTTTCTTAGTGCCTGTGTGGATTTTTGTGAAAATGTAAAAGAGGAAACTTATATAATATTTCCCACGGAATTTTAAACTCTATTTTCTTTACAGGTATTTATAATGTACCGATGCTTTTATCAGAATTTTAAAAGGCATAATAAATTATATTAAAGAACCAAAATTTTCCTGAGAATAAGAAAGTTTCATCCAATAAAATATTTTTGGAAGGCATGTTCCTCTGTCAGTGAAAAAAAAAGTATAATATGTATGTGTTGTGATATTAAAAGTGACATTTGTCTAATAGTCTAATACAATGTGTAGTTGAGTTTAACATGTGTTGTCTTAGCATTTTTAAGGGAACTCCCACATTACACACTTGATGTATTAACCAGAATATGTAAAATATGCTTATAAATGAGAAGAATAAATGGTTTCTCACTAAGTCAAAAAGGAAAAAAAGCTCATGTTTCCAACAAAAACAAATCTTTCTCTTACTGTTTTCCAAATGAACTAAAAAAAGTTGAGGGTTTATATTAAGATGCTAATTCCTTTTGAGAAAAATGAGCTTTCTCAAAGGCAATTTAAGAATTTCCTTTAATAAGTATGTTTCATTTTCCTCCTTAGCTCAGTCTTACTTTTTTCACATCTAAAGTTGTATGACTGAGCCTTCACTGAAGTGTTGAAGAAAAAAAGAAAAACAAAAATCAAAGGGACTGACTATGTGTGAGAGAAAGGACTTGCAACAGTTTGTCAAAAATGACTTCTTTATAGGCCAGGTACGGTAGCTTGACATTTAACTTTTCCCAGAGGCCACTTAATCAGAAATTTGGGACATTGGGAGAAGGAAAGGAAGGGTGCATTGGGGGAAATTGGAGGGGGAGATGAACCAAGAGGGACTGTGGACTCTGAGCAACAAACTGAGGGTTTTGGAGGGGAGGGGTTGAGGTGTTGGCTGAGCCTGGTGGTGGGTATTGAGGAGGGCATGTATTGCATGGAGCAATGAGTGTGATACATGAACAATGAATCTTGGAACACTGAAAAAATAAAATAAAATTAATTAATTGGAAAAAAAATAGAAATTTCCAATTTCCAACTTTGATCTTCCATCCTCAGGCCCACATTCCTCTCCTACTTCAAACCTTCATTGCTAGAATGTCCACCCTGCTACTTCAGAACCTGACCTCTTCCTCCCAGGGGGGTTGTTTTTCCCCAGACTTTCTTCTGAATCATAAATACTCAGTCAAACTAAAATAATTTTTTCAAGAATTCTAGAAGAACAGTTCTATCTGGCTTTTGTCCTTGAAATCCAGCCATCTTCAAAGTCTACCCACTAGGAGAGCTGAAGATAGCTCTTTATTTTGTTTTGAATGTCCATGAGGTAACTTTTACATTAGCCATGTGTGGGCTGCAAGCACAAAGCCAAATACACATGAAGATAAATGTTAATTCTTAAATAAAATTTCAAATCCATAAGGAAGAAGAGTAATGTTTTCCTAACTGTCTCCTAATTTTGCAAGGCTACAGTACTAATACATGTGATGATGATAATTATTTACTCCACTCCCTCAACCCTTGTAGCCTGAGTGTAGTTTCTTGGACCATCTATGTTGAGCTTGACCCTGTGATTTGTTTTAGCCAATGGATGTGATGTAAGCAAAGACCTTCAATGTGCCTGCACAGTGTGGTTTGGCTCTTGTTTTTCAGTGTTCTAGTGCTATGAGAAGAGTATGTGCCCCCAAGAACTACTATCCCTACAGCCTGTTTCCAAAACAAATATATATGGAGCAAATCCACTTTATGGAACCAAATCCAGCCAACTCACAGCACGAAACAGAGCTGTCCGGATGAGGGTTGCCTAAATAAGTTGCACCTGTCACCATGGCAACTTAGGAGCATGAAAATAAATACTTGTTGTAAGCAAGTGAATCTTGAGGTAGCTTGTCATGCAGTCTTACTGTGCCAACAAAACTGACTAATACAATAAAAGTTCCATCTGTACATTCTACTACCAATACCATCCATCACTTTTAAATTGTGCCTTCCTGAGTCTAGAGCACACACACACACACAAAGAGCTAATATTAAATCGTACACTTCTTAATGCTAATCCCATAGCTAAACAAAGACCTTGCCCAAACTTTGAAATTGTCATTTTTAAAGGTATGCCTTAGGTTAGTTCATCCTGAAATCAGAGCTAAGATAATGAATGACTTTTGTACGGGTAATTTATTTAGGAGTTAACAGTAGAGAGCAGAAGTGACTCATACATACCTAAGAATTACATAAAGTGATACTGATCATCCCAGGACTTTACAAAGACTAGAACTGATGTTTCAACTGATAATATCATTGGTAGAAGATAATTCGGAACAGATACCTATGCTCTCCTTACTCTCCCATTCCTACCCCATCCAACGTCTTGATACTTCCATTAACTTCTCTCAGAAGTTAGATGCAACTCTAGGGCAAGGAAAGAAAACTTGATTGGCTCAGATCAAGTTTACACTAGTTACTAGAAAGGCAATGCTTAATAGAAACAAAGATCTCTTACAAAAAAATGAAGTAATTTTTGCTTACTTGGGTTTTGGCTTGCAATCTGTGTATTTGTACGATCTGCATTACTTGAATATTGCTACATATAGATATCATGAAAGCTTTACTCTATCATCAATTTATGACAAGGAACTGACTATAGTTATAGTCATAGCATGTCTGAGGGAAGTAGAAATCACTTTTCTGGTTTCTTTTTTTTTTTTTTAAGATTTTATTTATTTATGAGAGAGAGAGTATCCACAAGCAGAAGGGAGGGGCAAAGGGAGAGGGAGAAACAGACTTCCCACTGAGCAAGGAGACTGATGCAGGACTCCATTCCAGGACCCTAGGATCACAACCTAAGCTGAAGGCAGACACCTAATTAACTGAGCCACCCAGGCATCCCTACTTTCCTGGTTTGTATGCTGAGCTTCTACCAGGTGTGCTATTTCCACACAATCTGCAGCCTGGAACTCTACAAAGCCCTTCAATTCTCCTTCACACTTCCACACCCTCTACCTCCATCTAAGCCCATATTCCAAGTATCTTCATTGAATATTTACCTGAAGAGGGGGCCACAAGCTCAAAAGGAACTCTTGTTCATTGAAGGGTATAGGGGAAACGTTCTCAGATTTGTTCCTGAAGGATTGTCGTGATTGTTCCCTTCCACCTTCCATTCCTTCATCCCTGTCCCTAGGAGCCCTATCGACAGGGGATTTAGAAATCTAGATGATGTTTTGAAGTAAGCAAGGTAGCCTTTAGGCTTAAATCCTTAAATCCTTTACAGTTACTTGTTGCATCATCACTTTTTTTTTTTTTTTAAGATCTTATTTGAGGGGCGCCTGGGTGGCTCAGTCAGCAAGGCGTCTGCCTTCGGCCCAGGTCATGATCCCAGGGTCCTGGGATCGAGGGCCGCATCGGGCTCCTTGCTCGGCAGGAAGCCTGCTTCTCTCGCTACCATTCCCTCTGCTTGTGTTCCCTCTCTCGCTGGGTTTCTCTCTGTCAAATAAATAAAATCTTAAAAAAAAAAGATCTTATTTGAGATAAAGCAAGCATGAGCTGGAGGACAGAGGGAGAGGGAGAAGCAGGCTCCCCACTGAGCAGGGAGCCCAATATGGGTCTTGTTTTCGGGATTCTGGGATCATGACCTGAGCCGAAGGCAGACGCCTTGCCGACTGAGCCACTCAGGTGCCCTACATCATCACTTCTTTTCCAGACACCACCAGAGCCCAGCCTGAAACTTGTTCTTGGAGATGCTCTAGCACTCTCCTACTTCATGTACAATTTTCAGTTTACAGCAGGTGTCACGTGGGTGTTACACAATAGTGTGCCAGTTTATTTTGGAAGATGTAGTGGTTTTTGGATAGTACAAATTTTGAACCAAAATTTTTAGGGGGTTTGAAGTGAAAGAGAAATGTGTGGGCTATTTCTAGTTATCTTATCAGAGAGAACCAGAATAAAGAAAACCCATCACTGAGATCTTTTCTTTCCCAAAAGAGCTCTCCCACAGGTAGATCAAGCTCACCTTATTTATCTGAACATTCACTCCGTGGCTCTCTGACCATTCCTTACCAGCACCTACTAAACCTGAATGAATGGTCCTGAATGGACCTGAATGGTTCTGCCACTTTGTTAATGATCCTCTTTTTACTTACAGAAACTACAAGGCCCTATAAGCTTATCAATTGGTTGCTGTAAAGGATATTGTTCTAATCATTAAAGGACCCCAAAAAAGTCTGAAAATGTAACACCAACACAAAGTGGCTAGAAGTGTGGGCTCTTGAGCCAGCCACAAGTGAATCTGAAATCTTGGCTCTCCCGCCTCCCAGTTGTGTGCCCTTGAGCAGGTTACTTCATCTCTCTGGGCCTTATTTCCTCATTTCTAACAAAGAAGTCTACCACTTACAGGTTTGCTATTAGGATTAAGTAAGATAATGCAGATGAATAATTTAGTGTAGCTCCCGGACCTAGTAAAAGTTCAATAAATGTTAGTTTCTATTATTAGTGAGACTTCTGCTCTTATTATTATGGTGTCATGAAAAGAAAATGGACTTTAGAGCCAAACAGATTTGAATTTGTAGCCCTTATCTACAATTCAATATAGAAGAAAATATTGGAATCAATGAAAAAGACAGGAATACCATAAATTTTCACTGGTCAAGATGCTGTTGCCTGGGGAACTGTCATTCTGATGTGAACCTTCTTCTCACGCTGGAATTGTGGCCAAAGTAGAGTAGACTGCAACAACAAGGAGTGCTCAGAGTGACAGCCGGCACTAAAAGAGCAGTTACCCTAGGCCAGGGAAAGCCAGAGCTGACAAGTAAAGAGCAAGGAGGTATCAAGAAAAGGAAATCATTTGTTTAATTTTGTCTTATCTCCAATTTTCTTTTGTATAACGAGTTGGAATACCAGTTTTCAAATATAAACATTTTATCCAGCACTGAATATTAGTATTAAAAACAAATGAAAAGCAATGAGTTCTTAACTATATGCACAGCACAGTACATTTTCTAACTGAATTCTCTTAAGGATTATACAACAAATAGGAGACAAATAATGTCATTGTCCCTGTATTGTAGATAAGGAAGTTGAGGCAGTGAGAGGTAATGTGGTTTGTTCAAGGTCACATATATATACAGAGCAATGAGCTCTGCTATTTGAAATAATAGAAATAACTCTTATTAGATTATTACAATATATTAAACACACACACTGTATATTTTCACAAGGATGAATTAATTCATGAGAATAAGATCTACTATTTCTAATGTCAGTATTATTCTGCAAGTGAAGTGCTTTTACAGATAGAAAAACTGAGATCCAGGGAGGTTAAGTCACCTGCCCAAAGTCACATGGAAGAGCCAGGATTTTAAAACTAGTCTCTCTGACCCCATCTTTTCACTATGCTAATCTGTTTTTAACTTCATATCTAAATTGTTTGAATTGATGCCTTAACAGGCAATCTCATGTTTCCAGAAACAGCTAGATAGATTTGATATTGCTTCTTTACCTCTAATTTTAGACTGTGAACAACAAACTGAGGGGTTAGGAGGGGTGAAGGTCAGGGGTTGGGCGAGCTGGTGGGTATTGATGAGGGCACGTTTTGCATGGAGCAATGGATGTGGTGCATGAACAATAAATCTTGTAACATTGAAAAAATAAACATATTTGGGGAAAAAAAACCTTTAGTATAGAAAAGATCACAATACTTATGCATGTGTAAATAAAGGCATAAATATATTAACCATTAATAAAAGCATAAAAGTAAAAAAAAAAAAAAAGAAAGAAATCCTGATAAATTTAAAAGTGATAAAGGAAGTTCTCTTTATCAGTCATCACTCCTTGACTACACTGAAATAAACCAAAGTTCTTCTCTTAGGGGAGCAAACAGGCCAGCCTGACTGCTCAGCATCCTTTGAATCAAAAGTCAACCTCATGAATTTATGTGTAGTGCAGACCCAGAGCTGTCAAACCATATTGAGAATTAGGACATTACGGTCTAGGTACAAACTCTCAGAGTTTTCTACTATGTTGGGACATTTTATTTCCCTTCCCATTCCTTGGCCTTCCTATGTTGATGCTAATTTGCCCTTTGTTTCCCTGAAGTGTGTTCTGCAGCATATTGATCAGTGGGGTATGTGAGCATGTATGTGTGAGTGAGGGAGAGTGTGTGTGTGTGTGTGTGTGTGTGTGTGTGTGTGTGTGTGTGTGTGTGTGTAGAAAAAGGGGGGCGCCTGGGTGGCTCAGCCGTTAAGCGTCTGCCTTCGGCCCAGGTCAGATCCCAGGGTCCTGGGATCGAGCCCCGCATCGGGCTCTCTGCTCTGCGGGAAGCCTGCTTCTCCTGCTACCGTTCCCTCTGCTTGTGTTCCCTCTCTCGCTGTGTTTCTCTCTGTCAAATAAATAAAATCTTTAAAAAAAAAAAAAA
>CM053607.1:67923650-67987091 GCA_028646535.1 Procyon lotor
CGTTAGCTCACTTGGGTAGATATTATCTTTCAGCTTTCTCCAGTTAAAAACTTTCCAGTTTGGTTCCAGGTTCTATCACAATAAGACTTATGGTCCCCATGTGCCTGATCATTTCTGTGATAGATCACTTCTGAAACAAAGCTCACAGCTCATGCCTTATCCTCCCCGTAGTGCAAAATGCTGCAGTGCCAGTCAGCTGACAGAAAACAGGTGCCAACTGCTGGCAAGAAATGAGTCAGAGCCCATCAACTGGTAACCGAGGGACAGCTGGAACTCATCTTCTTAAGGGACGACTATAGAGATGTGGGGAAAAGAGAGGGAAACTACAAGTCACTTGTGTCCATAATATAGAGTGGCCATGGTCTCAATTTTGTTGAGGACAGCTCAGTTTATCTCTGTGTCTGAGCATAAATTAGTATTTCAAAAGTATCTTGTTGGACAATAACTATATCATGTTAATAGTGCACAGGTGTGGATGGCCTTCTTAATTTGCAGATAATGCATTTACCTAAATTGTTTTCTACCCACCATAATCAGAGAGTCTCCAAATTAGAAAGCAGTTATCTATTTTTCTACCTAATCTCCTACATTTCAGAGTGAATGCTGGGAAGGATTCTGGGCAAAGTATTGCCCCTTTGTAAAAAGGAATGCAGACAAGCCCTTCTTTCTTCATCCAGACCTCATTGCATCTTCATACATTGTTCTGGATTTCCCCAGCTATGTAGAACCTTTCCCTATATAGTAAATCCATTTCTAGAGGATCTCCCTAGTTTCATAAGCTTTGGGTCTCATAAAACCTGCATCTTCCTACTGTTCATCTTTCAGATCTAAGTCACCAAGTCTATAAAATCTATCTTTACCCACTTGTCTCCATCTCCAATGCCACTATCCTGGTCCACACTACCATCTTCTTTCAACAAAGTTCTCACTGGTCTCCTTTCATACTGTGATGTTTCTAAATTGTGTATCTCATCACATCATTCTCTTCTCTAAAACCCACTGCACTTAGGAAAGGGCCAACATTGACTTGGTTTTGAAGCCCTGGAAGTTGTAGCCCTAACCTGTCGCTATAGCTTCATGTCAGGTTACTGCCTAACTCACTTTCTGGGTATAGCTCACTGGCCTTTTTCCTCTCACTTGGGGACACACTATTCTTCAAGAAATGCTCTTTCTCCACTTCCTTTCTAGTTAATTCCTTTCTACTTGCCTTTCAGAGCTCAATTTAAAAATCCCTTCATTGGGGAAGCCTTCCTGACTAGTGTGGCAGATTAAGTCAGAATCTCTGATATATGCTCCTATAGAGTATTCATCACAAGGGTAATCTCATATTTCGTTGTTTAGCGTCTGTCCCTCTGGTTGGACTGTAAGTTTCACTAACATCTCTCATGTTAACTGCTCCATGCTCCTTAAGAACATGGATACTCAAATACTTAGGGAATCTTTTATTAAGCATTTGGTTTATCTGCAGGGCAATGGTATGCCTTGAAAATTAGGAACCAAAGAACCAAATCCACATTTCTCAAGCAGCATGGGTAGCTAGTGTTAGCATTCCCTTCCTGGAGATGCAGCAGAGGTACTAGCTCCAAGGTGAATCAAACAGAGGTGGTTTCAGTTCTGATACTGTAACTTACTACCTGGGTGACACTGGATGATTCTTCCTTTCCAAGTCTTAGCTTACTCATTCGTAAAATGGTGAGAGTAATTACACTTACTTCATAAGGCTGGTTGTTTGCTTATTGGCACATACTTGTTAAACATCTACCATATGTCAGGCACTCTGAGAAAGACTAGAAATAGATTAATGTACTACAAGGACATAGCCTCCACGTTCATGGACAGGTTTTTATCCTGAGCACTACCCTCACAATGCCTGGAATATAATAGTTTAATATGCAATTGTTGAATTATGTGATTGAGTTCTTTATTCTCCCATCTGTTTAATGCACAGTTGAAATGAAACTGCCAGTAGGTAAAAGTAGAAAAGAATCAGAGCTGATATTCATGGAGGACTCAATAGGTGGTAAGCAGAATACTGAACATGGTTCATGCATTGTTTCACTTAATATTCATTCATTGAAATAGATCCACTTATTATCCTCGTTTTATAGAAAGGGAAATAGAGCACAAACAGCTAAAGTTACTTTATCAAGGTCAAGTAAATAGTGAAGATGCATTTGAGCACAGGTAACTTTACTATATTGATAACACCCTTCAGTTATATTAAACTCTAGCTGAGAAAATAGAGTCCCAGGGAGAAAGGAAATGAGAAGAGAAATTGAAAGCTCACAAAGGCAAACACTGACATCAAAAAAGCAGCTGGAAGATATCTTTCTTTTCTTTCTCTATTTTCATCCAGCTGCTTACTTATCAAGATCTTGTACAACTTTTTACCTCTTTTGTTTTTATGCTTTATATTAGGTAACAATAGACTTTACTATGTTAGACTATGTTTTATCCAACTTTACATTATTAGATTCAGTGCTTCAACTGATGACATAAGAATGCCACCTAATGCCACTTATTTTGATAAGGAAATGCACTTAAATCCAAATTATAGTCTGCTGATCACTCCCCATACTGATTTCAAAGAATCCTGATGCAATCACATGATTAAAGGTAGACAAAGAAACAAGTCATATGTCAGATGCATTAAACACAAGGAAGTCAGAGAGACGATGAGTATCTAAGATCAAAAAAGTGTGCGTGTGACATGGCAAAGGAAACAGCCTCCCTAGAAGACCAAGGCCCATTCACTGTCACAGGTCAGTAACCAAATCCAGGAGTCATCTGTGCATATGAACAAAGTATTAAGCAAACTTTTAAAGCTCTGATTTTCTTTTGGATTTTTCCTAATTATTTATGTGACTGTTATTGGTTATTAGGCCCAATTTTATGTTGAAATCAGGTCATCCTAATCCACTGCTGAGTATATTAACTTGCTTGGTATAGCTTCATGGTATTCTCATGCAAAATTCCCCAGGAAAATTTCTTAGGGTAGTGATTATTAAGGTTTTTTGAAATCAAGTCCCCTCTACATTCATTATTGAGCATCCCAAAGAGTTTTTGTTGATATACATTGTATCTACTGGAAAGATTAAAAGTGAGAAAAATCTATTGATTTTTAAGTTACAATAATAAACCCATTGCAAATTTATGTAAATAATATTTTTATGAAAAATAACAATTTCCAAAACAAAAAGTTTTAAGAATGGGATTATTTTATATTTTTCCAAATCTTTTTAATATCTGGCTTAAGAAAATAAAATTAGATTTTGCTATCTACTTCAGCATTCAATCTGCTACAAAATGATATTTTGGTTGAAATATATGAAGAAAATGTAACCTTGCAATACATAACTGAAAAAGGAAAGAGTATAGTTGTAGATACTCCTTTTTGATACTACAGCAAGACTCAACAAGTAGTTTCTTAAAGAGTAGATGCATGGAGCACTGGGTGTAGTGCATGAACAATTAATCTTGTAACATTGAAAAATAAAATAGACGTATTTGGGGAAAAAAAAGTAGATACAATGAAGGCTCTGAAATCATATCAATAAACTTTTTACATTCTCTTAGACAAAAATCTAATGGTCTACCTCGGACTTTGAATAGCATTTTTACCCATGCATAATTCTAAAATACGATGCATTGTTATTTGGGAAACACTGAATCGATGAGTAATGCAGATATTCCAAATGTTGACACATTTCATCAAACTATGGTATTTTTTTTAAAAGCACACTAGTTAATATCATCACCAATCTCAGATGAGTTTTCAAGTATTAACAATTTGTCAAGCACATTATGGTAGATACAAGTTTTCTAAACTTTTAATTTCCTCTGAAAGTTTAAATTTTATCATTAACAAATTCTGCCAATTGTTTTCTTTGAAAAGACGGGCTCTCTTTAATCATTTGCAAGAAAATGTCTGCCACATATCCAGGTCAGAGTAACCACATTTTGTCTGTTGGTCATTTTTTTTGAGTAAAAATAGTATCCCATGAAAATAAAAGAAAACAAATCCCAAGTAGTTTAACTTGCATCTCAGACAATTGCACAAACCTTGTCTTCATGACATGATAATTTGGTATACATCAAAGTGCTTTATATAGATTTCCCATTTTGTCAACTGATTTATTAAAAAGATACATAATTCAAGGGTCAGTATTTTATTTTATTTTTAAAAGATTTTATTTATTTATTTGACAAAGAGGAGAGAGATCACAAGTAGGCAGAGAGGCAGGCAGAGAGAGAGGAAGAAGCAGGCTCCCTGCTGATCCCAGGACCCTGAGACCACGACCTGAGCCAAAGGCAGAGGCCTTAACCCACTGAGCCACCCAGGCGCCCCAAGGGTCAGTATTTTAGTCACCAGAGTATTCTTGAGTGTCATTGTCTTTTTTCTTTTTGTTTTGTTTTTAAACTATGAATGTGTGATAGTGAAGCATACAATGACTATTAGTACAGTTTGGGCCACTGCCTTGAATCTTGCTATTGACAATCAGTGCAAATGTCAACAAAGTGAAAAAGGCAAATAATGTAAATAATGTAAAATAGTTGTGGCTTCGCAGACACTCTTAAAGGGTGTCAAGAGTTTTGGGTCTGCCTGGTGTCTGTAGACTATACTTTGAGAGGACTCCTAGAATTTCCAATACTATGCGGAAAAGAAGTAGTGAGAGTGGACACCCTTGTCTTGTTCCTGATCCCAAAGGAAACGCTTCCAACCTTTCACCACTGAGTATGCTGTGGGCTGTGGGCTTTTTACAGTTGGTCTTTCTTATGCTGAGGTACAGTCCTCCCATACTCAATTTGTTGAGGTGATGAAAGAATGTTTTTCATGAAAGGATGTTGAAATTTGGTAAAAGCTTTTCCTGTATCTATTGAGATCATATAATTTTGATCTTTTGATCTTTTAGTCTATCAATGAGATATACCATGTTTATTTATTTGCCTATGTTTAACCATCCTTGCATCACAGAGATAAATCTCACTTGATCATGGTGCGTGATCTTTTTAGTGTACTGAAGAGTTTGGCTTGCCAGTATTTTGTTGAAATATTGGCAGAAACAAAGCTAGAGGCATCACACTTCCTGGTTTGAAACTATACTACAAAGCCATAGTAATCAAAACAGTATAGTACTAGCATAAAAACAGATACACAGACCCATAAAATAGAATTCAGAGCTCAGAAATAAACACACAAATATACAAAGTATACGACTTATACTGTTGGAGGCCAATACTCAATGGGGAAAACACAGTCTCTTCAATAAATGTTTTTGGGAAAACTAGGTTTTCACATGCAAAAAGACGAAACTGAACTCATACCACTCACAAAAACTAATCTGAAATGAATTAAAGACTAAATCTAAAATCTGAAACCATAAAATCTAAACTAAATCTGGGGTGCCTGGGTGGCTCAGTGGGTTAAGTCTCTGCCTTCAGCTCAGGTCATGATCTCAGGGTCCTGGGATCAAGCCCCGCATCGGGCTCTCTGCTCGGCAGGGAGACTGCTTCCCCCTCTCTCTCTGCCTGCCTCTCTGCCTACTTGTGATCTCTCTCTCTGTCAAATAAATAAATAAAATCTTAAAAAAAAAATCTAAACTAAATCTACTGGAAAAAAAAAACTAAATAAAAAGCTTTCTTACATTGGTCTTGACAATGATTTTTAGGACAGGACACCAAAAACACAAACAACAAAAGTATAAATCAACAAGTCAGACTACATTAAACTAAAAGCTTCTGCATAGCAAGATAAATAAACGATGGAATGGAAAGACAACCTAAAGAATGCTAGAAAATATTTACAAATCACATATCTGCTATGGGGTTAATATCCAAAATATATAAGAAACTCATAGAACTCAATAGCAAAGAACCAAATATCTGAATGAAAAATGGATGAAGGAACTGAATAGACATTTTTCCAAAGAAGTCATATAAATGGCCAACAGGTATATGATAAGGTGCTCAACATCACTAATCACTAATCTGTGAAATGCAAATTAAAATCTCTCTGAAATATCACCCCACACCTGATAGAATGGGTGTTACCAAAAAGACAAGAAAGGACAAGTGTTGGTGAAAATGCGGAGAAAAGAATCCTTCTACATTGTCAGTGGGAATGTAAATTGGTGTAGCCACTATGGAAAATAGTATGGAGTTTCCATTAAAAAATTAAAAATAGGGGCCCCTGGGTAGCTCAGATAATTAAGCATCTGCCTTCAGCTCAGGTCATGATCCCAGGGTCCTGGGATCAAGCCCCACATCAGGCTCCCTGCTCAGTGCAGAGCCTGCTTCTCTTTCTACCTCTGCCATTCTTTCAGCTTGTGTTCTTCAGTTCTCTCTGTCAAATAAATAAATAAAATCTTAAAAAAATTAAAAATATAACCATCATATGACCCATCAATTCTACTTCTGGGTATATATCTGAACAAAATGAATCACTGTCTTGAGGATATATCTGTACCCTCATGTTCCCTGCAACTTTATTTATTTATTTATTTATTTATTTATTTATTTATTTATTTAGCAACATTATTTATAATAAGACATGGTGACAACTTAACCATCCACTAACAGATGAATGGATAAAGAAAAGATGATATATGTATATTCAGCCAGTATTATTCAGCTAAAAAAGAAGGAAATTCTGTCATTTTTTGATATTAACATTTTAACAAATTCATTTGAGAAATATAAAATCATGGAATATTATAAATGTTCCCTCCTTAAAAACACAGAGAAGCTGCAGAAAAGTCTTTATCATTAAAGTCATCTGTCCTAATTTTTCCTAGATTTCTAATGGTGTGGACTCATTCTAAACACAGTTTACATTTTACACAAATATATGTCCTTAATCCATTATTGAACTTCACTTTCAAATTGGGATACCTAGGAAGACCAAGTAACCAAATATTCTATATCAACAAGATTTCTGGCATCCCTGTACTAAACTGTGATTCTTTTTTTTTTTTTTTAAGATTTTATTTATTTATTTGACAGAGAGAGAGAGAGAGAGAGAGATCACAAGCAGGCAGAGAGAGAGGGGGAAGCAGGCTCCCTGCTGAGCAGAGAGCCCCAGAGAGCCCGATGCGGGGCTCGATCCCAGGACCCTGAGATCATCACCTGAGCCGAAGGCAGAGGCTTTAACCCACTGAGCCACCCAGGCGCCCCTAAACTGTGATTCTTGATTATTCTTTGATTACCATCACATCTAAGCAATGTCACATCATCAATAATATAAACAAGCCATAACATTTGGGAGTTATGGTTATCATAATATTGTATTTTATTTCAATGAAATATTTTTCATTGAATGTGAATGTGAATTGAATTCACTGAATATTTTATTTCAATGATGGTACAATAGACTAAATATTTCTGTCCCCCAAATTCACATGCTGAAATCCTAAGCCTCACTGTGATAGCTTTAGGAGGCATGGGGTTTCAGAGGTAATTAGGGTCATGAGAGTGGACCTCTCATGAATGGGATTAACGCCCTGATAAAAGAGAGCCCAGATAGCTTCCTAACCCACTTTTCCACCATGTAAGGATACAATGAGTATTCTGCAATCTAGAAGAAGGCTCTCACTGAACCCAACCATGCTGACACCCTCATCTCAGACTTTCATTCTCAAGAATTGTCAGAAATAAATTTTCATTGTCAGGAGCCACACAGTCTATGTTTCTTTGCTATAGCAACCCCAACTGACGAAGACAAGAATTGCTACCATTAAGTGGGGGTGCTACTATAACAAAGACCTAAAAATGTAGTAGTTGTGGAACTGGGTATTGGGTAGAACCTGGAAGAGTTTCGAGGTACATGTTGGAATATGGACATTAACAGTGATTCTGGTAAGATATCAGAAAGAGAAGACCTGAAAGAAAAGCTATCATCTTTCTACATACATAAATAATCCTGTAGAGAATGTTGGTAGTAATATGGATGACAAAGGTCATTCTTAGGAAATTTTCAGTGAAAATGAGAAACATGTCAAGAGAAGGAACAACAAGGAAATTCTTCCATTTGAGAGGATATGGATGAACTTTGAGGCATTGTGCTAAATGAAGTAAATCAGAGGCAGGGGATCAATGGGTGGGGGTTAAAGTGGTCTAGGGATACAAACTTCCAGTTTTAAGACAATAAGTTAAGGGGATCTAATGTGTAACATGGTGACCATAGTAAATAATACTGTATTTTTATACTTAAAAACTGCTAAGAGTAGGTATTAGAAGTTCTTACTACATGGGCATGCACACGTGCACACACACAAAGATAACTATGTGAGGTGACAGATGTGTTAAATAACCCTATCATGATAATTGTTTCACAATAAGTACATCTAGTAAACCATCGCATTGTATACCTTAAATGTAAACAATTTTATATATCAATTATATCTCAGGGGGGCAGAAGGAGCCAATAATAAGTTATCCCAGATGATGATATGAGAACAATTTTTATTTTTTTCACACTATTTTACAAGCTCTTGAAGATACTCAAGAATTTCTCCCCATTGTCTTTCTTTTTACAACTACGGAGAAAGTGAAAGGGGAGAATCCCATATTTTATCAAAAACAAAAAAAAAACTTCCAAATTTGAAGACCTCTGAAATCTATTAGATTCATTTATTCTATGGACACTGTAAACCTTCCATATCCAATGTCCATCTGTTGTAGCTGAAGTTAAACTACTTCTCTATTACCATTTTTTGTTTCCATTGTTCTGATCAGGAGTTTTAAACCGCAAATCACAGCAAAATTTCTAACTAATCTAAGCAAAAGAGGGTATATCAATATATATTAGGAATTGATCATCAGACTCTCAAGGACCACCAGAGAGCTAGACTTAAAATGCCTATTAGCTAGTAATAAAATACATAAGAACCATGCCCATCCACCTGTAGGGGAAATGTCCCAGGCACTGGTGTTTTCTGGTATGGAAAAACACCACTGAGCACATCTGGTACTGGGTGCTAGACACGCCACCACTTAAACCCAGAAGACTCAGAAGCCCTCTGCCCTCTACCAGGAAATGGATCTGTGTGTGACCATATCCTGACACTGCTCCCTTTTTTATCCATATCTTGTCTGAGTAGCATCCAAGTGAGGTAATCTAGGTCAAATGTCTTTGTACCTTAAGGAACAAGGGATTCTGATGCAATCTTTTGTATCATATCTTAACAGGGCAGGACTCAAAATGTGGAAGCTATCAAGACCTAAGAGTGTTTTCAAAAGATGTTGAGCAGCCATAGGTGCCTATTGTACTTGCTGACACAAGGATTACTCAGATTGAAGTAGATAATATGGTGAGTCACAAAGAAGACTTGGGACAGTGTGCTCATTGTGTAGCATTCCCACCTTTCCCCACTTGGAAAGGGCAAATCAGAAATTCTTTCAGTCCACAATGCTTCCCAATTATACCTTCTCTATGTCGAAAGTTCCAGAAGTTTTTCTAAGACACCTTTTTCTAAAGGACTGGCTTGTTTTCTGAAAATAGATCTGTGTTACATGCTCCTAAATATTTCCCACTGTTTTCTCACTTGTAATATCAGCAAAAATCAGATAAATATAGGGGGAGAACATTCTGAATCCAAAAAACCTTGCATTTGGATTGGAAAACATATGGTTCAGGCAGACATTGCTTTGGTGCCATGGAAACTCATCTTTTTCTTTCACCAAGTACATTTGAATAGCTGGTAAGCATTCGATTTTGAGTGGAGCATAACGGGTTCTCTACATGAGGTGCCCCATCTTAGTGCTTTTACTTAAGTTTTACTGAGCTTTTCCAGAAACTTCATTTGCTGAATTGAACAGCAAATCCTACTACCCATACTCAGAATAGGAAAAATATGCATGCTTTTCAGCAAAAACAACCAGTTCAAGAATATAGCAGGCAAGGCCAATGGTTTCTGGTATCCTGATAGATTGAAATTTCATATTCAGGCTTCTTCCCACCACGAAAATAGGAAAATAATTTCTCAAGGTACTTCTTCCAGTGAGTCAAAGACCGACAAGACTCCAACAACTTGGATTCCACCAATCTGAAATCACATATTCCATGTCCAACACAACCAGCTTCATAGATGAGAAACTTGCTCCTGTTATGCTTTTAAATATTACAATTCCTTTCTCAAATGTGAAGTTACTCAGAAGTCTGTCTTCAAAAGGAGTAGCTGTTCTTATTCCCTTTGGAAATGTCCACAGGGTTGCAAATCTTCCAGGATATTAAACAATTTTCTAAAAAAAAACAAAAACAAAAACAAACCAATTTTCTAAAAGCCCTCTACCTTACTAAGAGGAAAAACCTGCTGTTCCCGAAAAAGACAAATAGCTATACTCTCTGTGGTATATTTTTGGACAAAAAGAAAAGATTAAATTAGAGTGTTCTATTTCATTTGTCTACCTGTTTTGGCAGAGAAAACTCATTGTTAAAGAACCTGAGATATTTCCTGTCCTACCCTGTGCCTTACTTAAAGAGCATATTACCCATTATAAACAGTTCCTTGGTGTTCTCTGCCATCTCATTTCCAGCTCACAAGTAGAAATGATCCTGAAGCCTTAATTGGTTTTCATAGGTCATCATCATTGTCATCCAGCCCTCTTTTAGGAGCAAAATTTTAAAAGCCACATAACGTAATCAATTGTCAGAGTGCTCAGTTTTTCCTTGTAAGACAATTCTGCCTGTCAAATGCAAAGTATTATAGTGGAAAGATACGCATGCCTGAATTCAAGCAGATGTTAAGGATTTCTTTTTAGGAGACAGAAAGCAGAGAAAATGAAGGGTTAGCTCAAAAGAGAAGGGGGTTCATGCCCCAATTAGCAAATAATTTCCTTTCTAGCTAAGCCTGGACATTTCACTAAATTCAAAATGAAACGCCAAAGCCAGTAAGCAAAGAACTGCTGCATTCAGCTTAGGAGACTGATCAGAAAGAACAAAAAGAAGGATGGGCTGAAAGTGGGCTTTTAGAGATGTGGGGAACTGAGAATAACTGTGAGCTTACAAGAAGCATCATATAGTGACTCCATTATTGTTTCCCAAAAGCTGCGTAGAGACATTGTCAGGAAACCAGTGAGGTTCCATTTCACTGGGTTGAGTGTACATCTGTGAGACATCCAAGCACTCATCTTCTAAGAGGATGATGCAGAAGGCACTTTCTTTAGTGTGCACTGAAATAAAATTTAAAAAGAAACTAATCAAGGGCAATTTCTTGAAAGGAAAAATCAGAAAGTGAATTAGAGGAATTTATATGTGATAACAAAGGCAGCCAGGTATAATGCCTTAGTATTAGAATATAAAGTACCTTTTACCTCTATCTAAATTATAAATCCTGTTGTGTTGAAGGATTTTATTTCTGCTTGTCTTCATTTTAATTGTAATTTTAACCTATATATATAGTGTGTTATTAAAAGACTAATATAGATGAGAGGGAGGCAAACCGTAAGAGATGCTAAACCCTAGGGACCAAACTGCAGGTTGCTGGAGGGGAGATGGGTGGGGGGATAGGGTAATTGAGTGATGGGCATTAAGGAGGGCACTTGATGTAATGAACACTGAGTGTGATATGCAACTGATGAATCACTAAATTCTACCCCTGAAACTGAAAAAATATATATATATATTGACCATATAGGCTTATGACTCAAATTCCTAACAATGCACATACATAATTTATTCATAATTTCAGCCAGAGGGTATTTATTGAGCACCTACTACATGCTAGGTAGATGCTATGATAGGCAATAGAGACCCAGTACTTAAAACGGTTCCTTCCTTCCCGAAAAGTATAGTTCAACAGATGAAAGAGACACAGAGCCTCCTGACCTCAAGATGAAGTGACATGCTATTTCACACACTGAGAATCTGAGAATCTGGTCACCTTATAAAATATTTCATCAGGATGTCACTGGCGAAAATGTTTCCGAAAGAAAAAAAGAAAGGATAGAGAGGAGGCAGTGTACCATGAGGAAATAAAATAAATGTGAATATGCTAAGTCTCTGACCCATACCTCATTGACATTTGACAGCAATCTAAGTAGACCTACCTTCTCCTACAGGATTAGTTAAGTATCTACAGGCAGTGGGGATTTTATTGAACAGCCTTGTTAATGATGACCTTCCTGGAAACTTTGCCAGAATGTCTGAGGGTTCCCCCCCTACTTTTTGAAGCAATCATGCTTTATCAGCTTTTCTACATAACGACCTATGGAAATGAGCCAACCATGGAAAAATGACTCCATTTACTTAGCTCTCAACTACAGATGGCTCAGGGAACACTGTGAGCTAATGGAAAACTAACACATGATGGTCCAGGTTAACAGCTGTTTCCATTGTAACTGCAGCCTGGGAGACATAGGTGTATTTCATGGGCCCTTATGTAGACTGCCATCTGCTCAATAAATGTTTTACATTACATTTAAATATGAAGATAAATACCAGGAATTGGAAGTGTAAGTCAGTGTATTATGGACATCAACTTTGTTTCTTGTAGGCCTATATGGCCTTCATTTACATCATGAATAGGTAAATCTGTGATTTAGCACTTCAAGCTTATTCTTCTAAGGGAGAAACAGGAATATAGGCTTCCTTCAGTCATTCTGCTTGAAAGTTTATTATTCATATACTAGTAATTTTAGCACAACAAACCTGTCTGGAGTAACAGTTGCACCACGTAGTAGAAGCAGCCTGGGTGGGCACTTATAATCCAAACTCTCCACCATACCCCAGCACAAATATGGAGATGGCATAGACAAAGCAATAGTACTCTCCGTTCCTGGGTCTATACCTTACAGTGAATCAGTGCCCCTCTCCCTGTGAATTTCAGTATTGTGCATACATAGGCTAGAGGCAGTTGTAGGGGTGAGAGATAAAGAACCAGTCTGGCCCTACAGGGGCATTTGGCAGTTCCATGTTGTTCTCTTTAGTTTTTTTTTTTTAAGATTTTATTTATTTATTTGACAGAGAGAGAGATCACAAGTAGGCAGAGAGGCAGGCAGAGGGAGAGGGAAGCAGGCTCCCAGCTGAGGAGAGAGCCCGATGCGGGGCTCGATCCCAAGACCCTGAGATCATGACCTGAGCTGAAGGCAGAGGCTTCAACCCACTGAGCCACCCAGGAGCCCCCGTTCTCTTCAGTTTATGGAGGTTTGTATTGCCCATTGTCTCCAGTATGGAGCCTTTAGCTAAAACTGCAATATAATGAAAACAATTCCATTCAATGCCCTATTATCCTTGTTTGCTTGTTTCCTCCCTCTCTTGTTTCAGAAATACCCAGCAGAGACCAGGTCTATTTTAGTCACAGGTTTAAACCTCAGAGCCTTAAAGAGTGCCTGGTAACCATAAGATTCTGGTCCTGGTTCTATGACTGCCTGATATTATGTGCTTTGGGGAAAGTCATTTAAGTTCTCTGGTCTTGAATTTTCTCACTATTAGATTACAACAAACTATAAAAGATACTCAATATCTCCTATAATCACTTCCATATCATTAGGAAAATGTTGACAGTCCCTAGCTGTTCGGCTCCTCTTTTATTAAGTTTGAACTATATGATTTAAAGGTCAAAAACAGTTGAATAGCAGACATTTCCTATGACCTAACTTATCACATAATTTCTTATTGAGCATCTTCGATGTACAAGGTATTGTCAGACATCAGGGATATGGGAATGAACAAAAAGAGATAACACCATGTTTTCATTGACCCTACATTCCAAGTGGACAAGACAAAGAATAAACAAATTAACGGCTGAAAATATGATGGGTCATGCAATAAAGAGGGCTAAGAAGGAAAATAAAGCAGGACAAAGAGACAGAGTCACCTGAGGGAAGGAGTACCAAACTGAAAAAGGAGGAACTGAGTGAAATTTACCTACCTAGTGTTAAGTGGGTGAGATTCTCATCTATCTTCCCTTACACCCAGATTTCTGGCAGTGGTGTAATTATACCTCAGAAAGGAGATTCAGAGGTGATCTTTCTATGAAGAATATGAATACCCCAAAAGAAAAGATCTAAAGAGATGCATGTTGTGTGTTCATTAACAAAATGGCTCAGCCAGGTTATATTAGAATAAGGCCCAGTTCCACGGGTTCCAAAAGAGCTTTTCAGTGTCCAACACTTAAATACGAACAGGTATCTGGGACTGACAGATACTTGAGGAGAGCCACTCATCTCAAGGTTGGAAGAGAAAACCAACCAGCAGAAACAGTACTTAGAGGAAACAAAGTCTTCACAAGGAGAAAAAAAAATGTCAACAAATTTCAATGTTCTCAGAGATGAAAGAGATACTTAACTGTTTCAAAACACAACTGGATAAGACAGTTTTAAGAAATAAAATATATGCTATAAAAAAGAAAAAATCCAACAAGAAAGTTACATGATAATCTTCCAGGAATAAGTAGAAGATAGAGAAAATACAGAAAGTAAGCAAAGATGAGAAATTAGAAACAGAAAAAAAATATATGTATGTAAAAAAAAAAGTACAACAACCTACAAGGTCAATATTCTAAATAGTAAATAATAAAAATCTAAAAAGACAGAGAATATTGGGGGCATGAAATCAATTAAACAACTCAAGAAATTACTGACAAGACACTGTGAAGTTTCAGAACCCTGGCTACAAAGAAAGAAGTGCTTTCAAAAAAGGAAGAAATCAGAGTTCTCCTAACAGCAATACTTGATGTTAGGGCAAAAAATGGAGCAATAGTTTCTAAACACTAGGAGAAATTCTTTCTAGCTTGAAATTTCATACCCAGGTAATTAAATGTAGGGGAGAATAAAATTATTTTTAGGCATGCAAGCTTTCAAAACATTACTTTGAAACTTCCTGAGAAAAGTAATACAATGAGCATTTGACACAAGGAAGCAAATCAGGAACGGACATGTAGGATCCAGGGAACAGGGGTTGTTGAGAGAGGGATCAAGAGTTCCAGGAACGTGGTGAAATAAATATATATATATACACAAACATACATATGCTTGTGTATATATATATACATACATATGTTCATATATGTGAAATACAGTGTATGTATATATATATATATATATATATATATATACTATGTGTATACATACATACACAAATATGAATTTACATAGGAGTAAGTTATTCAGAGAAATGAAATTACCATATTTCTTCTTCAATTCTGAGAGACATTATCTTGTCACATTTCAACATCCCCATAATTAGGATATGTCTCAACCCACAGTGGTCACAGTGTAACTGGCAGCATTTGTTGCCTCATATAAACACAGCCATTGTCAATTTATGAAATATGGTCATTACTAAAAGAATCAGATAAAAGAGTTCAAAGTGGTTGCCTCTGGGATAAAGTAAATGGGGGGTGGTGGCATTAAGGGATTACTGTTTGTTTGTTTTTAAGGTTTTATTTATTTATTTGACAGAGGGAGAGAGATCACAAGTAGGCAGAGAGGCAGGCAGAGAGAGAGGGGGAAGCAGGCTCCCTGCTGAGCAGAGAGCCCCATGCAGGGCTCAATCCCAGGACGCTGAGATCATGACCTGAGCCGAAGGCAGAGACTTAACCCACTGAGCCACCCAGGCACCCCAAGGGATTACTATTTTAACAACACCCAGAAATTATTTGACTCTTCAAATTATGTATACTTTATTTAAACAAACAAACAAACAAACAAAAAAATCCTGTTGGGTGCTTTGTGGAGAAGTGTCTCTAAAAGAACAAGATTAGAAGGAGATGAGTAGGGGCTCTTGCTTTGTCCAGAAAGGGACTGGTGATGGCTTCGTGGCTTCGACTAGACTGAGAACTACAGAGATCGTGTAAATGGTCACATTCTGGGTATGTATTTAAAATAAAGCTGACCAAATGTACCAGTGCATTGAATATAGAATGTGAGAGAAAAGGGAGAGTAAAACCTGACAGCAAAGTTTTTGCCTGAGGAGCTGGAAGAATGAAGTTTCCATTTCCTGGGATGGGAGAAGACTACAGGAAGGCAGGTGAAAGGAGGGGGCAGACAAAGAGCGTGGCTGAGTCATGTAAGTTTGGATGTCTGTTAGATACCTGTGTGGAAATGTTTAGTAGGCAGATTACACACACACATCCGGAGCTGAAGATAAAATGTGGGTTTCTTTACTTCCCTACCTACCCCTTTAAATAGTATAGTCATTTTACTTGCTTTTATAGGAAGTGATGAACTAATTCTAAGTTTTTGTTTATGCACTCACTCCAAGAGACGTGCTAGGTATTGGTTTTTAATTAATCAGTATTTTCAAGTGTTTGCTTTTTTCTGGTATTTCAGCACATGCTGGCCATAGCCAGGCAAGACTGCAAGCCTGCCCAGAAAACCTAAGCACTCCTTCCCTAGATTTTGGTTCTTTCAGGCAGAATTAATTCGATTTCAGGTATTGCATGAAAAAGGATATTATAACCTTGACAGAGAAAACAGATACTTCCTACTTAAAGAAAAAGTTAGCACCAGATTGGCTGTTGCAATGAACTTTGAAGGCCATATTTCTCATGTAATACAGTTAAATAAGCCTCACCAACCCCTGGAAAGAGTTGACTGGTACAATGTTAGTCAATAACATTGTGCATAATTTCTTGGAGCTCCTCCACACACACACACGCACACACACACACATACTCACACCCAAAAACAATTAAAGAAAATACATTTGAGTTAGACGAAATAACTCATGCCCACTTTTTTCAAAGTAACACTAAAATCAGGCCCCAATTTTAACCTCTCATCAGACTTTTTAAAAAAGTGAGATAGAACTAAATTCTGCACCTGAAACTGATAATACACTGTATGTTAGCTGACTGGAATTTAAATAAAAACTTAAAAAAAAAAGAAAGAAGGAATAATTTAAATATATACGTATATTTATAAAATACATATGTATATATATTTACTTTTTTTTGCAGAAAGAAATACAGAAGGGATAAATTGTAACCCAGTGACAATAATTATAGGTGGGACTGGTGGAAAGCAGGTGGTGAGGTGTATGGAAAGGGAGGAAACTTCCCTCAGTCTATTTTCTTATATGATTTTGACTTTTGACTTATGTATATTTTCACATAATCAAACGAAAAATGAATGAAAGGATAAAAAATGAGAAAACTGACATATAACATTGTGTAAGCTTAAGATTAATACAATGTGTTGACTTGATACAGTTATAGATCATTATGCTGAACAATATTGCATTATCAAATTCAAATTTGTTGAGAACTAGATCTTAATTGTTCTCACACTATACACAAAAATGACATGATAATTATGTGACCTGAGAGAAGTTAGCTAACGCTACGGTGGTGATCATACTGCAATATATACATGTATCTTATCAGACTTTTTAACCACATTCACACAGTTCTCTTTGAAGAACAGCACTCCAGAGACACAAAGGAAAACTTTTTAACCAAAAAAATATATATCAACCTAATAAAGTCTTAAACCCTTTAGAGAAAAGCTCTTGGGGGACTTCTTTCTTGATTTCTAGCCAGTCTTCAAGTATCACACTTTGCCCACCTCATGGGAAATAGGGAGGTCCGATAGACTCCTCCAGATTTCCGAGTGAGGGGAAATGATCCTCTAAGATCTGAGTAGCAAGAATGGGCAACACAGGCAAAGGCTAATCTCAGATGATGAGTCAGCAAAACACTCAAGCAACAGTTGTTTGGTCTCTGTGTTAGAGGTATTTCCGTTCATTCACTCTGCTTTAATCCTTTTACAAAATCTGAAGAACTTGCCATTTCTTTGTACATTTATTATTTTGAAGTTCCAATTCCTCCTCCCCCTTCTCTACCCCTAAGCACTTAAAATAAAATATTTGATCATTTTTATAGCAGGATGTAGTTAAACATAAAAGAACAAGTGGGTTATTTTCACCTATTTCTAGTGACAATTTAAAGACTATTTTCTACCAATTTTTTCTTGTTACACCCACACTACCTTCCCCCCAGTGTTTCTTTCTTTTAAAAATGACTCCAGATATATAATACAGATGTGCAGTAGAAATATATACCCTTTATCAGTCAAGATAGGTTCATTATGTTGTAGTAACAATTCCCAACCTCAGTGGCTTAAAGCAACAAAGGTTTATAAAGGTTGCCTGTAATACATTTCCCTCACGTGACAGCTGAGGGCTCTGCATCACTCTGTCCTCACCCAGGGACCCAACATGAGAAAGCAGTTGCTGGCTGCATTGCCAGTTGCCAAAGGACAGAGTAAAGGTAGCACTGCAAAAATGCACAGGTTCTTAAACTTCCACCTGGAAAGGATAGGTCAGTCACTACCATACATAGCTTTGGACAAAGCAAGTGCTATGACCAAACCTAACTTCAAAGGCTCAGAGAAGGATAATATTTTGCAAGTGGGGCACTATCAGTAAACAGTCATACAGTCTGTTGTACACACTCAACTAAAGCGTTCTAATACATCTATTCTTAAATCAAAATCCCTAGTAATGGAGGCAATTTCTATACATTCTAGCCAGATGCTGTTTAGAAAAACCTCACCATCCTGAGATTCAGAGTTTCAAGTCATTGTCTCAACTTCACTCTGTATGTTTGGTTAACAGCTAATGGAGTCACATTTTAGAGATAAATAAAGGTCATCAGCTCATTAAATGAATGTGTTTCAGACCACAGGAAAACGTGTGACATGGTTACCAAGGTTCTTCACTTATAATGAAGGTCTGAAAATGTCACCCAGGGAAACCAAGAGCCAATTTCAGGCTGGAAGAATCAGTTCCCATCATGATTGTGCAACAGTAATTATGCAATTGTTTCCCATCCCTCCTCCCTAATGATATGGATGTCAGGAAACATGGAGTTCCTTTTTCACATAAATTCTACATGGCTCAGAAAGCTATCTGGAGGCAGATGGGGAAGGATGAAGTTGAAATAGGAGTAGTGAAGAAAATATAAGGTCAGGAATCATGACCTTTCCAGCATCATATGTCCAGTCGGGCAGTTTAGTCAGTTGCCAATCAAGTTTGCATTGTAAATCCACAGTTTATCCATCCCTATCACTGAAACTATGATATAATAAATATATATTTTGATCTCTGTCCCCAGTTTCTAGCATAAAGCTTCTAAAACCCTTGGAATTTCTTGAATAAGAAAGGTGAAAAATTTCATCTCTACCCCCTGACCTCCAGGGAGACAATCTCCAATGGCCAGTAATTTAATCAATCATGTCTATGAAATGAAGCCTCAATAAAAACCTAACCAAAGGAGTTTAGAGAGATTCTGGGTTGGTGAATGCATAGAGGTTTTGGAAAGGCACGGAGGCTCCACACTCCTTCTCGCATACATTGCCCCGTGCATCTCTTCCATCTAACTGTTCTTGAGCTGTATCCTTTTATAATAAACTGATAATCTAAGTAAATAAATCATTTTCATGAGTTCTGTGAGCTGTTCTTGCAAATTATCAAACCTGAGGTGGGGAGTTACAGAACCTCTAATCACAACTGGTCAGTCAGAAGCACAGGAGACAATCTGGACTTGTGATTGACATCTAAGGTTGAGCAAAGGACAGTCTTGTGGGACTGAGCTCTCAAACTGTGGGATCTGCGCTAACACCAGGTTATTAGTGTCGTAAGTGAATTGTAGGACATTTAATTTGTGTACAGAGAATTGAAAAATTGGCTGGTGTAGGGAAAAATCCCATACATTTGGTGTCAGAAGTGTTGAAACAGGAATTTTTTCTTTTACTATTTTTGTATTCCTGGTCACATGAGTAGCTTAGACTCATGCTACCATTCACCTAGACTATTACAGCAGTTTCCTACTTTCCTTTCACCTCCAATTTGTCCCTTTCCACTCCACCTTTCAGGCAACATGGGAGTTGTCTTACAAAAGCCCAGTTCTGATGGTGACAGTCACCATCTTCTTTCAGTACCTTAAAGCCAACCTACTGTCTTTATTGTTCAATCTACTCTCTCAGGTTTAATGAAGTATGCAATTAACAATGATGAAATTTCTGACCTGCACATATGCCCTTATTTTGAAAGATATAGGTATATCTACTCTTCTCTTTAAGTTTCTGTGTCTCTCTGACCCAAGTAGTCTTTGAAAGACTCATGGTAGCAGTTAGGCCTTCTAACAGAAATGGAAGACAAAAATATCTTTAGCCAAGTTTTGATGAACAGCTATATATGCTGCATTTACAAAGAAATGTAGATCACTTAAAAATTACAGCAAAATATTCAACCATGTCAGGGTGAGGTTGAAGAAAGAGAAAGGAGATGATTATATTCAGTGAAAATCACAGCAAAATGGTGAATTATATTAATGCCCAAACATAAATGTATCTTTAAAAACAATACTTCAGGGGTACCTGGGTGGCTCAATGGGTTAAAGCCTCTGCCTCTGGCCCAGGTCATGATCTCAGGGTCCTGGGATGGAGCCCTGCAACCAGCTCTCTGTTCAGCAGGGAGCCTGCTTCCCCCACCCCCTCTCTGCCTACTTGTGCTCTCTCTCTGTCAAATAAATAAAAATCTTAAAAAAAATAAAAAATAAAAACAACACTTCAGTTTAGACTTGTGTAGCCAATATTAGTCAATTTAGACTTGTCTAGCCCAATTCCAGTTAGGCTTTATTTTAATTCAATTTTGCAATCCATCCCAATTGGCTTACCTCGGGTAAGGAACAGTTTGTAATAATGAATAGAAAAGAATGGTCTTTACTGGTTTAAAAAAAGAGAGAGAAAAAAAGAAGACCAGAAAAAGAAATCAGAACAGTATATTTTTGTTTGTTTGAGTCATGCTCTGGGTTTTCTCCTCTCTGACCTAATCCCTCTTCCAATGCTTGCTCCCAAACTCCTCATTTTACTCTCCAGAAATCCCATTTCTTTGATAAATAATCTCATACTTTCTGCTCATAACTAAACCTAAATTCTTTTACAGCCCTTTCTAATAGAATTGCATATTTCCTAATTTGCCAAGTACCTTAGGTGAGAAATAGGTCCATGTTCCAGACAAGTATTTTCTACCCTCTGTAACCCCTGGACCTGCTGAGCCTCTTGTTTAATACCTAGCTTTACCACTCTCTATCCCTCTCATGGCTGTTATCATTCATTCACCTTCTTTACACTAACTGAATTTTCTTCCAGACACTGTCCATCATTCTCAAACCTCTTACTTTCTCTAACCCATTAATTCTTTTTTTTTTTTTTTAAGATTTTATTTATTTATTTGACAGAGAGGAGAGAGATCACAAGTAGGCAGAGAGGCAGGCAGAGAGAGAGGGGGTGAAGCAGACTCTCTGCTGAGCAGAGAGCCCAATGGGGGGCTCAATCCCAGGACCCTGAGATCATGACCTGAGCCAAAGGCAGAGGTTTTAACTCACTGAGCCACCCAGGCGCCCTAACCCATTAACTCTTAACAAATGACCTTCACTCCCATTCAGGGAAAGTAAGCCTTCATATTGTAATTATATAACCTTAACTTCCCACCACCAAATCCCTAAATCATCCCTTTCTCCTCCTCCCTATTTCAATGTGGTGATTGTCTCTTATTATCAAAACCCAACCCTCCACCTAGGCTTAGATTCTTCTCCTCTAGATATTTCTTCTCAGAAATCACGCACAGCTTCCCTCTTCTTCTCCACACCTTCCCCTCTTTCCTATAGCATTGAGCTATGTGCTCTCTCTATAAATTTAAACAATTAAAAAAAATCCTCCCTAACTCCATAGCCTCCCCATCCATCATCTTATTTCCTTCTTTCTACTGTTAATTTTTTTTTATTTGGCTTTATTTCCTCCCCCCCTCACTCTTCATTCTAAATATGGTTCCTGGGCCCACTGTCCCACTTGACATTGCCGTTCTTGCCAAGTTCAAACTGTGTCATTTCTCAGTGAGACCACTACAACACCCTACATGGCAGCAGCTTCCAAAATCATCCCCAATGATCCTCACTTTCGTGTATTCACACCATTATGTAATCCTTTCTCCTTTCACTTCTAATAAAAATAGAATACATGGGCCAATGATGGGATGTCCCTTCTGAAATGGTTACAAAGAACTCTTTCATCTTGCTCTCTCTTACTCTCTACTTTGCTCTGGAGGAAGCCAGGGGCCATGTTGTGAGTTGTCCTATGGAGAGATCCAAAAGACAACAAACTCAGGGAAACCACCAGCAAGGAACTGAAGTCATCAGTCCAGTAGTCCATGAGGAAATGAAGCCTACCAACAGCCACATTAATGAACACGGGTGTGTCAACTCCTACACTGAGTTTCAGATTTGACAGCCGCCCTGGCTGACACTTTGAGAGCTGCCTTGTGAGCCAGGAGCACCCAAATAAGCTGGGCATGGACTCCTGACCTACATGAACTATGAGATAGTAAGTATTTGTTGAAAGCCACGTTTTGGAGAAATTTGTGATGCAATAATAGATTCTGCATACAGCCTCCCAGCTGGTCTCCACTTGTACATTCCTTACCTCTTCTAATCAATCTTCGCACAGAAGTCAAAGTTTTATTTTAAAAGTAAAAATATAATTGGGTCATTTTCCTATTTAAACCCTTAACTTGCCTCCTATTGCTGTTGGAATTAAGTAAAAAATCCTTACCCTGGCCTTTGAAGCCCCATGATCTGGCCCCACCTGCTTTTTTGGGTTCATATCACATTTTTCTTCCCTTCACTCACCCTGATCCAACTGCAGAGATCTTTGTCTAAGGGTTTTTAAAATTTTTTTTTAATTTTTTGGTTGTTTGTTTTTAGTGTACCACATTCCTTCCTACCTCATAGACACTGTTCCCTCTGCCTAGACTGTGCATCCCCTTACTCTTGCTCCGCTCATTGCTATCCTTCTCTTAGATCTTCCTTAGATACGACCTCCCTCAGTAGGCTTCACTGACTAAGTTGAGTGACTAAGTTCACTTCCCAGACTAAGTTGAGCCCCCTGCTACATACTCTCCTTACATATCACACCAATATGACAAGGGACACTTGTCATCATTCTGTCAGACTATCTTGCCAAACAGTCTACTCCCTGAGGACAGAAAAGATAACTCTCCTGTTTGGATCATTAACCCTAGTGTTAGCACAGTGTCTGGCATGTGATAAGAACTTTGTAAATAGTTCCTGAAGAAAAGGAATAAATGGTAAAATGAATGATAAAAATACACTAACGAAATAGATAAGAGCCATTAAGAAGTACAAAATTCCAGTTATGAGATAAATAAGTCACAGAGAACAAAAGCAGAGAATTGAGAATATAGTCAATAAATACATAATGGTGATATAAGGTAATAACTTTTAGTGGCAGATGGTGACTACACTTATCATGGTGAGCACTGAGTAATGTATAGAATGGTTGAATCATTATCATTACATTGCACACTTGAAACTAATATAATACTATGTTAATTATATATCAACGGAAATATTACACTCATGGCCAAAAAAATCTTATTACTTATTTGGTAGGCGTTCTTTATAAAAAGTAATTCTATGTTAAAAACATTTCATCTCAAACTGTTATTTAAGAAGCAGGGAGACATAGCCTAACAAAATGCAAAATAGTAAACAGAATTCTGAGTATTACCAGCCACCAATAAGACTAATTCCAAGCTTCAGAAATAAATGAGCGCCTACAAAATTAAAAAAATAATCTTTCATGTTGCATTATTAAACATAGTCAATTATTTCAGATCACTTTAAAAATAAGCACACCAAAAGGCGTCTAATGCTTCTCATGCCAAATGTTTGAGACTGACCATTCATGTGAATGCCTTTCAACATATGATATGAAAGTGTGAATTACACCAGATTTTAGACATTCAAGTGCATATATTTGTTCATGTACTCCTCCTCTGAACAACTATTTATGGAAATTCTGCTCTATGACAGGGAACTTTGTAAGGTCTGAGCATCAGAGATAATAATAAAGTTTCTGGTCTGAGTAACTGGGTGGATGGTGGTGCTGTTAACGGAGATGGGAATGACTAGGGAGGGGCCAGTTAAAGCAAAATAAAAATACTTTTAGTACATTAAAAGCATTATAAAAGCACACACTTTTGATTAATAATTATTCTTGTTACCTCAATTTGGAAGCCAATATTGTTCTTTACCAAAATGGCAAGAAAATTAGAATGGACAGTCCCTAAAACAATGCCAGAAGATCTGAGATCTATTTGTGGCTGGTTGCCTTGAGCAAAACTCTTCCTTTCTTTTGGCCTAATGATGCTTATTTATAAAATAAGGTCTAAATGTCGTGTAAGATCTCTTGTGGCTTCAAAATGTTATTACTGTTTCAGCCTAAGCTCTATAAGTGCATGAACATTCTGAGTGCAGTAATCTAGATTCTATACATGTACTCAATTTTCATGAGAGTTTGGAGGGTTTTGAAAAAAATGATTAAGCAATTGCAAATATAGAGTACCCTTGACCCAGCAACTCCACTCCTAAGTGCTTTCAGCTGCCTTGCAAGTTATGGGCCACACTTTTGCGACTATCTCAGCAACAAAATGAAATTCAGCTTCATCCACTTATGGGTAGCTTCCTTGTGCTGGCTTGTAAAGCACATAGATGTCACTTTAAAAGGAAATGCAGGGGAAGTATTAACATCATACTTCTGAAAATAAAGAATATTTTAAATCATCCCTCCACCCAAGAGAAATGAAAACCTACGCTCACAGAAAAACCTGCATATAAATGTTAATAATAGCTTTATTCATCATCACCAAAACCTAGAAACAACCCAAATGCCCATCACCTGGTGAGTGGATCAGCAGACCGGTACCTTCACATGATGGAATAGTAGCCAGCTATGAAAACAACCAAACAGTATGGATAAATTTCAAATGCATCATGCTAAGTGAAAGAATCTACACTCAGAGATTACAGACGATTTAATTCAATGTATATAATGTTCTAGAAGAGGCAAAACTATGGGGACAGTCAACAGATCTGTAGTTGCCTAGGGTTTGGAAGGGGGACTACAAAGGTGCAATGGCAAAGAATACTTTGGGGTGATAGAATTTTACTTTCATTATGGTGGTTTTATATAACTCCTTTCATTTGTCAAAACTCATAGAACTTTTCACCAAAAGGAGTGAATTTTCCTGTGTATAATTTTTTTAATTCTGAGAAAAAAATATAACATCCCAAGAGATATGGTAGCATGCACTTGCACTGAGTTACAAATGGCAAGTCAAAGATTGGATCAAAGAAAGAGCAAGATCATGGAACCCAATGCTAAGTCAGAAGCCCTATACAATAAACCCAGAAACAACATATAATCTCACTGGCCCCAGGGCCCGTTTTCCTAGAAAACTGGCATCAGTAAATTAGTATAGTTCGGGAATAAATGTATACTTATTAAGCAAGCATAGATTAAAGACTCTTTGGATTAAGAATCTCTTTGGGGGAGAGGAGAATTTACATCCACCGGTAATTCACTGAAGCTTGCTGAAACCCCAGGGACAAGTGAGGCTGGGAAGATTCAGTGTTAGATATCGTTCCCATGGCAATAGCAGATTGAGTGCATCTACAAGAGACGCGTCAACATTCTCCACTGGAAAAGAAAGCGATGTGCAAAATATCGAATGAGTTTCATTTCCCTATCTTCCCTCATACACATAAGCACATCAATTCAACTGTAGAGCTGCAGAACTGAACAAGAAAAGCAAGGCTTCCACAGACTCATCCGTGTTGAAATGCTGACCCCTTGTGTCTAGAAGACATTAAATCATGTGATTCTGTGCTTAAACACTGTTTTTTAGCTTGCTTTGTGTAATAATGAAGGAACCAAGACAAACAAATTTCAAATATAATTCAGCCTGGGAAATCGCGCTTGGCACAGAAAACATACGCCGGCTGCTCTCCAGTCACGTCAGCCTATCCGCCATATGCAGAGACGTAATGCTAGCTACTAGTCACTTGTTCCCTTTCTCCCAGGAAGGACACAATCATCAGAAGCAAATTAATCCACCATCTCCCCACAAAACCAAACAAAAATAAGTGAGGACATAAAGGAAAAGTGGACTGTGATGCATTTCTTAGTAAGTCATGGTCCAGTCATTATTTACCTTACCCGCTACCTGGTTTTTGCTCAAATTTTGTTCAAATCCAAATTCTTTTCATGACATATGGGCCACTGCCCAGTTTCATGGGTAATACATGATTTATTTCCCACACTGTGACCAATACCTTATTTAGCCTTGGAGGAGTGAGGGGATTAATATTTAAAAAAAAAACAGTTCGTGAGAAAAAAATCATCAAGGGAAAAATTTTCACATGTCTCATTTGCTTATCCAGTTGTCAAAACAGTGAAGTACTGACTATGTGCCAGGCTCTACAAGAATATCCCTAATTCTTTCCTTATCCCAACACCTGTGACCCTCCTGAGCAACTGCCTCCCCTCAGAAACTGAGGATGTAAATCCTCCTGCTGCTTTAGAGCTTATGGTACTGTTCCTTAATATTGTGCCTTATCCTGCCTCCCAATTTCCCTAAAATGTGGGTCTGCCTTACAGTTATCCCCCTGACCACCAGGGCTGTTTGTTCCATTAAGGCGCAAAAGTAAATGTAAAAATCACAGACAACTAGGAGTTTCAGCCCAAGGCTTTCAGCATGGATGTATTGAGCATTGGTGTATCTGGGTGCTCAGATGAATGCTGAGTCATACCTAAAGCAACATCTTCTGCACATCGCACTAGTGGTTTTCTGAACCGCTAAGGAAAAAATAATGCCAATTAAACTACTGCAATGCCTAAAATGATAGTCCTGTGACTTTGAAATTTATTTTGTATATTCTCAGGGATTTAGGAATTTCTTCTGCTTTCAACTTCAATGCTTAGGGGCACCTGGGTGGCTCAGTCATTAAACGTCTGCCTTCAGCTCAGGTCATGGTCCCAGGGCCCTGGGATCGAGCCCTTTATCGGATCCCTGCTCAGTGGGGAACCTATTCTCCCTCTCCGTCTGCCTGCTTCTCCCTCTGCTTGTACTCAATCAAATTAATAAAAAAAAGTATTAAGAAAAAAAAAATCCTCAGTAGACCTGTATCCCTGGACTGTGACCTTCACAAGTATCTCTTCACCCTTAAAAAAAAAATCCAAAAATAAAAAACCGCAATGCTTAACGAATTATAGGCCACACTTTTGTGTGTATCTCAGAAACAAGAAGAAACTTGGTTTCATCTACTTATGGGCAACTTCCTTGTGTAGATGCTATAAAGCATGCAATTGTTGCTTTAAAAGGAAATATGGAAAAGAAAAAAAAGCCTGTTGAGTATTAACACCATAATTTTGAAAATAAAGGATATTTTTAACTTCCTCCCCTCCAAAAATGTAGAAAAGAACTTATTTCAGAATACAAGCCAGAACTTTAAACCAAAAACATTTAGCTTCATTTTAAAAAATGACTAAGTTGTCCTTATTTTCTCATTTTTCCATGGACAGTTAAAGAAGAATTTATTTTGGCCAGGTGCCGGTACTGTGAGGGTCATTTGGAAAATTGCGATCTAGAGCTGAGGTCTTCACAGTTTTTTGCTCATGTATCCCTTAAAGAAATTTTTAAAATCTATACATGCCTTACTTATAAGGTGAGATGAATATTTTCACCATTACACCATTTAAATAAACTATGTATGCATGTATTGTAAATGCTGCTATTTAAAAATAAAACTTTTATCATAGCTTATCTTAAAAATATGGAATTGCAATCATTCTAGAGAGAAAATATTTGCTTCAATACTAAATGTAAGCCCCATTGTCCTACTCCCACACCTTTTTTCATCCACAATAACTTTTTGTTTGGATGCTTAATCACAATGTTATAATTTTAAAGACAATTTAGAGGACACTGAAGTCCATTCATGTGGTACCAAAAATGCACCTAACTCATGAAGCAACAATAACTTGAATAACCGGGACTGGGTTCCTGCACGCTCGGGCACTTGTGATGGGACCAACAATAACTGCAGAACATATGCCCTTTGCAGTGATGTAAAATTCCTTAGAATGGAGAAAATGTGGTGGGTGACTTCAGGGAAAGGGAGACAAGGGGGTAGTATGAGGAAAGAGCTGATCTCTGCTTACTTGAGAGACAGTGAATTCTCCTCTTATTTATGAGGCCTGCTGCCTTTCCAATTTAGAATTAGGATCGGGCCCTTGAAGAGTCTCTCCACATACCTCAGAGTTGGACCTGCTTAGAAGGGGGCAGGCAGGAGATGCCAGGCAGCAACAGGTCTCCTTGGGACGGTGGTCCTCCCGGTATGATTCCAAGGCCAGCAGCCCCAGCCTCCTCTGGGCACTTGTTTGAAACGTAGATTCTCAGCGCCAATCCACCAGGCCTGTTGAATTCTGGGAAGGGGTCCAGGACCTGGTGTTTTAATAAGCCTTCCAGTTGATTTCCATGCAAGCTAAAGTCTGAGAACCACTGCGTCTGAGAAATTCCAAATCAATGGAAAAAAAAAAAGTCATTCTCTGTATTTCCTTTTTGTTAGTTCATTTGTTTAAAAAGTCTTATTTAAATATCCAGTCTTTTCTTAGGTATCCTCAGAAGAAATAAGGAGGAAAGCCTGTGTTCATGCTTGAGGCAGAATGTTCCGGAGGGCTCACCTGAGGTGTGGTGGGGGCAGCAGCAGCAATTTGTGAGAATCCCAAGAGGAAGAAGAATCTTGGAGAAAAAGAGCCCTGGGTCCAACTTAGCTCCACTTGGAGAGTCATCCATTATCACCCCCAGTTGTCAGACTTAGGAGATGTGTGATGGTTTTCCTGAGGCATCTGTTTCCTCTTTACTAAGGTGAAGGTAACGTGGGGTTGGGGGAAGGTTTTAGTCTCACTAAATCATATTGTGAGAAAGTTCCTCCCTTTTCAACTTCCCTACATGCCTCAGTGTCTAGAGAAAGTCTCCATTTGGTGTCTTCAACATATCTTTAACATTTGACCAAAAAAGAAGGAGAGAGAGAGAGAAAATAAAAACAAAAGAGAGAGAGCCTTAGGCTCAGTGTCTTGAAGTCCAGCTTTTAGCTAGAATTCAATAAATGCTTTCTTGTTTTCACCATTAATTCTTTTTGTGGTTATCACCTATTGTGGCAGGGGATACTGGTTTCCCATCTGAAATCATCATCTAAAAGTTTTATTTGAAGAAAGTTTATTTCAGTGAAAGGTGCTCCCTTAAAAATAAATTAAGAAAATTATAGTAGAGATGGTTTGAGTATATAGTGTGTAAAAAGGAACCACCATATTAAGGATGGCTGTGGGTTGTTACTCTGGCACTTAAACTAATGAGACTTCAAATTCAGCTCTTCTCTTCAGAGAGATGATTTCTATTCCTAATTTAAACTTCAGGTTGGCTTTAAGGAAACCATAGACATATAACCTTGTGCTCTACTCATTCAGTTAGAATAATTGATTTAAAACGACAACAACAGAACAAAAACAAAATAGAGCTAGAGGGAGAATATCAAACAATAGGAGATTGTGACCAATACTTTAGAATACCATTTTTAAGATTAAAAACTTGAATTAAATTTATGTTAAACTACTCTTTCTAATGACAAGAGGACAAATGAGAAGACACAACTCTCTCCATTACTAGTAGCAATTAAAATACAAATAATTCCCACTGAGAATCATGATTATTTACATGCTGTGCACAAATTATCCTTCTGTATATAATCTTGTAAGCATCTGAGTTGAAAATATGGCTTTATTAACCCTACAGTCAGGATTTCTCTAGTGCACTCTTTCTGTTTTTGTTTTGTTTTTTCATTTTTAAAAGAGATTTTATTTATTTATTAGAGAGAGAGAGAAATAGAGAGGAAGCACATGCATGCACGTGTTGAGCCGGGGGAGGGGCCAAGGGGGAAGGAGAATGAGAAGGAAAGAATCTCAGGCAGAGTCCCCCTTGAGCACAGAGCCAACAACAGGAGGTTCGATCTCATGACCCTGAGGTCACAACCTGAGTGGAAACCAAGAGTCCAATCCAATACTTGACTGACTGAGCCACCCAGGCACCCCTTGTTGTTCATTTAAATGCATTTTAAATATACTCACTAATACTTTCCTTGGCATATGTGACAATAGTAGCTTTTGGGTACAAATTACTGACTACTCAGTTAAGTAGATTAAGCATCCACAGTTATAGCCATAATGTAAGTTAATTTCTAATTAGAAGATCATCATAGCACATATTTAATACAGTTGGAAGCAATTCTTAAATGCTTACTGGTTTGGAAGACGTGAAAGTTCTCATAAAGCCAGGTAAGTAATAATAGAAGGGGATAGTAACATCCTCCTTGGAAGGGTGATGCTTCAGTGAGGGCAGAAGTTATGCAACTAGAGCTCTCTGGGCAACCAGAGTGGCTTTGACTGGATTCGTTTCTTTAGCTCTTTCCCCTACTGGGATCCAATAACCACCCAAATAAATAAACACACCATGAATGTTACTGGATTTCAGAGCCTATTACAAGCCAACAGGCCGATTCAATCCTTGCTAACAATCCACGCTTCCAGAGATTCAGAGCCAGGATCATTGAGTTACTAACTCACTAAAAATTAACAGAAATAAAAATTGAACCAGACTAGTGCAAACTCAGGACAAAGATGAAAAACGTGTTAACCACCAGAGGGGGTTGAGGGCCAGAGCTGGCTGCTTTTAGCATGAAGCTCCTTCTACAAAAAGATCTGAGCTGAAACGGAACTGTTTGCCAGAGGCTCCTAGAGATAAAGGTGGGCTCCTGCAGAAAATGTTCCACATCCTGGGAAGTAAACAGCACAAATGAGATAATATTGTGTCCTCATTTAATTGTTGCCATTATGTGTTGCGAAATATAACCTTGAGGCAAATAGCAGAGACTGTACCTTGCCTGAATTTCCTTCTTTTTCTTCACACTGCTTAAAGGTCTTGCTTAGTCATCTTTTCCTGTTTCATAACCAATGACCATAAAGTTTCTCTGTGATGCTTTCCCAGTTAAAAGGCTGGGGGTTGATGATAGGATCCCACTGAACGGAACTGGAGGCCTTTTGTCCCTTTCTGCCTACGGCCTCCTTACCTGTCTTCATCAGGAACCTGGGAAGACTTCCCTGCTCACTGCACCTGCAAGTCAATCACAGGACCCACCTCAGCTCTCCTCCAAAGAAAGAGAGTAGTGTGACTCCACCTGCATTGTTTGACAAGTATAGCTGTATAATTTGTCTATGTGCCTGTGACTTCAGGTTCCATTTCAAGTGCTCTCGTCACTTAAACTCTGGGGCTTTGCCCAAATAGGGCTATGTTTCTTAAAATCTGGATTTCTCTCTACTTTGAGATTTTCCCCAGGTCACTGTGTGATTTTTCTCTTGTCATTCCCCTCTTCCCTTTCCCATCTGTAGTATGCAATGTTACAACCAATAATTAGGAGCCATAAGATACTTCATGAGGACTAGCTGGTATCCTTCGCAAAACCCCAATGAGGAAGGTTTGTTATGCCATTTTCACATTTTGGTTCCATTTTACAGACATAGATACCAAGGCACCAAGATGTTTGAAGGACTTCCCTAGGATAATATGTTACCACTTTCACTTGGCACTGTGTTCCAAAGCTTCTGCTTGTGCTCTTCTCACATATACTATTCCAATCAAGATGTAGAGCTAAAAGTATTTAGCAGCGGTATCTGGCAGAAGTCAAAAACTTTAATAATCACCATGCAAGCTAGAGACCCGGCCCTCATTGTTTTGGCAAGAATTAGGAAAGACATTTTGTAATATTCTTAGTTTGTGTCATAGTTTGTGTTTCCAAGTTAAGTGCATCTTCTGCTGCTGCTTATGCCATTTAGCAGAGTGTCCACGGGCAAGCATGTGGCCAGGCAGCCTGAGCAGCCTTCACTGCCACAACATACACAAAACAAAACCTCCTGAAGAGCCAGAAGAGCACAGGGATGAAGACAGAAACAAAGAACTGGCCTTGCCCAAGTCCAAAGGTCTGGGCGAGGATGCCAGGAGCCAAATGTCTAGGGCACAAACAAGCAGGCAGAAGGTCTCCCAGGAACAGGATGTTCTGCTGCATTTCCAATTACCCTGGCCTGTGGGCAGGGCATTTGCCGCTCATAATGCACCCTCCTCCCCCAGGCTCCCCTCTAGGAAGAGCAACAGGATATGCCTCGGAAAGAGCAAGCTAGACCATCGAGCAAATCACATTTCTACAGAATTTCTACAGAATTTAGTCTCTTTTGACCGAATCTCAGAGCAGTTTTCTTTGAGGGAGAAGTGATATGTACAACTTTGCTCCCACCACTCGGTATTCAGTACTTTTCGTTATCTAAATACACCGTTAAGTCTCGTGAGTTACATTGTGACCACAGGCGGTGGAATTTAACCTGGTGGAATTTAAAGTTCTATTAAATATATAGTAAACCAATATTATAAAGGAAGGGGGACAAAGAATAACAAGTGAAGCAAACCCTAGAGAGGGCAGACAAAGTAGCATGAGGTGGCATATGGCATAAAGTCACAAATCAGAGAATCCCACAGCAGCATGCAAAGATTCTGGCCTTAACAATATTTGAAACCGAAATTTGAAATACATTTGAGACATGACAGCAAGATAAAACCATGTCCTTGTTTTTTATTGATTTTTATTGATTCATTTATTTTTTACTTTTTCGGTGTCTTCAGCCTAACACTTACAAGATGATACTGAGAATCTATGTATTTATTTTTAAAGATTTTGTTTATTTATTTTGGGGGGGTTCTTGAAATCTGGATTTCTCTCTATTTTGAGATTTTCCCCAGGTCGCTGTGTGATTTTTTCTTGTCATTCCCCTCTTCCCTTTCCCATCTGTAGTATGCAATGTTACAACCAATAATTAGGAGCCATAAGAGGGAGAGGAAGGGAGAAAATCTTCAAGCAGACACCCTGCTGAGCATAGAGTCATCAAGAGGCTTGATCCCAGGACCCTGAGATCATGACCTGAGCCAAAATCAAGTCAGTCGCTCGATCGACTGTGTCACCCAGGCGCCCTGATGAGAATTTCTTAGTGATTGTGGTCTAACAACTGTGGGGCCACAATTCCCAGGAATAAAAATATGGACACTATTAGTAAAGTCTGTTCACTCCCTTCATTCCTCATTTTAAGACTGTGCCTCCAGCAAGGAATTACAAGAAGACTAGGCTGAGACCAACCACCACCCCCAGCCACACACACATGTGTTTTTAAAGGGTTACTTACCTATGAAATCATAAGAAAGAATTTCAGGTAATAATGTCTTGTATGTGTTCAAAATGTTTGGGATAGTCTCTTTGATATCTCTCTCTGATAATGCCTGGGACTTTGTCAAGTTAGAGACAGTAACCGGATGAAGAGAGAGGTAAAGTGATTGGCTTGATGTCAGAAATCAGGTCCAAGGTACTTAGATCTGTAACTGAAAAAGGTTCTGTGTATTCAGGTTGCTGGTCTCCTAACACAGCAGGACAGCTCTGAACTTGGCAGGATCTTTCATCTAAGGAGACGGATGCCAAAGAAGGCATTAACCTTCTGTATGGAAGCAGCCCTATAAGCGTAGGATACAGATGTGGTTCCCTGCATGACAGGAGATTTGCCTGGTGTCCCCAGGTTCCTCCAAGCATGGATAGACTCACAGGAATGCAGACCTCTTGTCTCCCAGATAGTGTGTTTCAGGCTTTGTGGTATCTGAACACAAATGATGTCCTAATTATTTTTCCCCTTATCTAATGTACTAAGAAATTCTAAGGAACCAACTGCTATTGTAAGTGAATAAATATAATTCTACCTATCATCAATCATTATATAGATATACAGAGATCAGAGTTGGCTGTTATCATTAAATGAAAGACTCTTTTTCCTTATTGAAAATAGGGGAGGGGAAATCAGGCTAAAAGGGGTTTATACCAGAGCTTTATGGAAAATTAAAGAGAGAGAGAGTGTGTGTGTGTTTGATTCATTTCTGCTTTCATACTGGAATAGACTCTCGGAAACCCCAGAGTAAATTTTACTTTTAGCTCAGTCTCATTTTCAGGTTTTCGTGGTATCAGTGCTAATATCTTCCATTTAAATTGAAACCCCAAATGCGTCCCAAATTTCTTTTCAAATACATTTCATTTAACTTTCTAAAGATCAAATGTAAACATAAAGCTTGCACAAAACAGCTCTGAGTCTAGTGCCTTGTACAGACTTAGTGTATGATTAATACTTAGATCTAAGCAGATATTTCTGCTCCAGTTTATTCCTAAAATATATTTTCTGATAATTCAGTTCTGTGGGTGGGATCTTGCACACCCTGAATAACAGATGAGAGATCTAAGTTTGCAGACTTTAATGGGAGAAGCAGGACTAGAACTTGAGTCCCTTAATTCCAAATCAAGTGCATGATGTATTTTCTCCCCAAACACTATATTGAAGTTGACTGAAAATGTGCGCATCAGCATTAGTCATCTGGAAAAGCATATTTTGGACAAATGGCAGTAATAGTAAAGGTCTTATTACAAAATTTGCTTTACATGAGAAACTTCAGAATGTTTTCTTCACATTTTGGCTCTGTTATAGTCCTTCCCTGCAAGCCACCTCTAGAGGGCAGTGCATATAACAGATAACAGCATTTATAACAGATAAATGCTCTGGGGTTTAGAAGAACTCCCTGGAGTGAAAACCTAAAATGTCTGACACACTTATTAAGAGCTTTAAATCAAACAGGGCACACAAATATCTCAGGTCCGGTACCCTTTTTAGCCTTGTAGGAGAGAAAGACAATGAAATAGGTATGTAGCCTTGGTCTTTCCTCTCCTTTCCTCCTTCCCCAAGTTCAAAAGCTCTAATATTTAATATAAAATGTACTTGAAACTTCCCTTATAAGACCAAGCTAACACTCTCAAGTAAAACATTTAAAACATTTAAACATTTAAAAGTAGAAGCAAAAAAAAAAAAAGCAGAATGGGATGTGTGCCGAGTACTACTGTTAGTTGAGTATTGCTGGAGTCTGAGTGGTAGGAGCCAAGGCCTGAGGAGCAGGCAAGAGAGGGCCACAAAGGGCCGTGCATGCCAGGAAAGGAAGTTGTACTTCCTCATATAGAATCCAGGAAGCCAGGGAATGGCTTAGCAGAGAGGGGCAGGGTCAGATTTATGTTTTAAATGGATCATCTGGGTAGCTCTGGAAAGAGCAGAATGGAGGGCAACAAGGCTAGAAACCAGGAGACCAGTTAGGAGGCTATTGTATTGTCCACACAAGAGAAAATACATTTGACATAGGATGGCAGTGTTAGTAAGAGTGGCATGGAGAGGATGGATCTGAGAAACCCAGAGGAGAAGAAACCATGAGCATGGAATACTTAGTTGGATTTAGAGGGTGAAGAAGAGAGAAAAGTCAAGGGTCACATTTTTTGAAAAAAGTATGTATGTATGTATGTATGTATGTATGTATGTATGTATTTATTTAAGAGAGCATGCGCAGGAGCAGGGAGGGGGTGTAGAGAGACAAGCAGATTCCTCAATGAATGGTGAACCTGATATGGTGCTGGATCCCAAGACCCTGAGATCATAACTGGAGCTGAAGTCAGATGCTTAACTGACTGAGCCACCCTCGCACCCCAAGGCTCACATTTTAAAGAGGGTAAAGAGAGGTGGAATATTAAATAAAGACTGAAGTTAGAGGGAAGTGCTAGGTTTTGTAAAATCAAATCTGAAATATCCAAAGAGTACTCAAGTGAAGGTAATGGAGTTGGTGAGTCTGAAGCTTGAGGGAAGAAAACTGAGTTGGAGATTCAGTTAGAGAGTCATTAGCACACAGGTGGTAGTTGAACTCCTGAGAGTTGATAAATCCACCCAACAAGGGAGTCAATAGCGAGAAGAGCCATGAGCTGAAAACAGACACCTGGGAACACTAGTGTGAAAATGGTGGAAAGAGGAGCCCATGGTTGAGAAGGAACAGACACAAATGAGACAAACTGGGAAAGTATGTTACTTTCGGAGACAGTGGTGCCCATAGTCAATATTGCCAAATGCCCCCCAAATGTATAGAAATACAAAGAAAAAAATGGCCATTGGATTTTGTGATTACAAAAATACTGGCAGCAAAAATATTGTACAAAATACAGTACAATGGGAGTACAAAAATACTCCCTCCTTAACGAGAGAGACGGCAGCAGGTGTAGAGTGAGTGCGTGGCCCATAAAGTGATCACATTGCGTACAGATTACTCCTTTAAGAAATTTGGATAACAGGAAAGAGGATATGGGGCATTTGCCAGGGGACGTGAGGCCAAAGGTAGAGTTCTTTTCCAATGAACAGAAGGGAACCAAATAAGCTTATATTCTGAAGGGAATACACTCCTGCAAGAAGAAAGAATGAAGTTTCAAGAGGGAAGGTGGCTTCAGAGCCTGATCTTGGCAAGCAAAACTGGGTGGGCCTAGAACCAAAAGGGGCACCATATCTTCTCAAACTGGAGAAGGATAATGAGGGGTTTGGGTGCAGTTCAATTTGTAATTGTGGAGGAGGAAAGGCATTGAAGGAGCTCCTGTTCAACTGCCCCTTTAGCAGGATAATTTATTGAAGCTTTTTTTTTTTTATACTATTCTAGTAGTCTCCAATGAATGAACAAGTCAGCCTTTGTGTTGTGTTTTCCTGGTCTTGCCTGGAAGGGCTACAATGACCTGTGCTTCTGGGACAGAAAGCAAGTTTCTGGATACCAGGATGGCAGCTCCTTCACAGGATTTCCTTTGAAGTTGTTAATTAATTGGGATTCTACAAATGGTCATTAAACTTCCATGTGTCTATGTTCATACCAAAGGACGTGGAGGTAGAACTGGTATTGAGGTTGAAGAGGTGAGTAACAAGACCATGGAGGTGACTTTTTTGGAATGGAGAAAGGGGCCAGGGGCAGCAAGTTGTGCAAGTAGCTGAAGTCCAGGCCCTTCCCTGAAGCATGGCAGCATCTCTGAAGAGGTGACATATGGTTGTAAGGGCTCCTGAGCTCCTCAGTCACAAAACCCGGGCTATTGGAGCGGAGTTGGGCCAGGGGTGGAGTGGGGTGGGTGAGCTTGGGGATTAGAGACTCCCACCATAGAATGGATCATTATGGCCCAGATAATAAACAGTAAGCTGTGACCATGATAGGCTGGAGAAGGAATGTCTCTCTTCAAATTCTTTGGACTGAGCAATCCTCTTGGGATGCCTGACAGCCCCTGGAGAGAATGAGTTTCAGTAATGAATGCTACTGAGCACTGCCTCTCTTGAGAGAATTTTGAACTTAATTTTTTTTTTTTAAAGAGCAGTAAGACATTTCTTGCATCAGGGTATCATGGAGAAACTTCATTCCAATACACGTCTGTTTTCTGGATAAAACTTTGCTAATAGTAGGGAGACTATGGAATGAATGTTGAATTGAGGGTTTGGGACACATAAAATCATTTTTTAAACAGAATCTTTAGACTCACAGAAGCAAAGAATGTTGATACTGGAAGAGACCTACTGAACTCTCTAGACTTTGATGTCTCTCTTCTATACATAGATTTTATAGATGAGAAAGCTCAGAGAAGCTAAGGGTTGTATCTAAGGCCACACAGCATAGCAGAACTTCAGCTTGTTTCCCCTCATTCTATCTTCAGTTAAAGGAGTTGTCCTTTTCCAGTACGTATGTGAGGCGACCCCTGGGCTGTAGACACCCCCTTACCCATGCCTCGCACTCCAGAGTCTGCTCTGACTTCAGGTCTCACCACAAGAGGTAAGATCAGCTCCAGGGCAGTCCAGCTTCTTCCTCACAGCGACCTCTGGCAGCAAGACAAAGGCTTTGGACCTGTTCCAGGCCCCACCTGACACCAGGAGGTCTCCCTTGCCTGAACCAGGCAGATGCAGGTCTCAGTCGCGCACCAGGCTGAGAGGAAGGAGGGGACTGAAGAATCGGAGAGCAAGGCCTCGGGGTTTCCCATTCTTCTCCCCCAGTTCCCTTACAGGAAGGGAGCTGAGGCTTATGAGAAGGCCAGAGACTTGCACACAGATCTAGGGAATCTAAATCCACAGGAAAAGCCGGATCATTCTAGGTTTTGTTTTTCCAAGCTCCTTTTCCAAACATATGTAGCTCCTCATCTGACTGTGCAGGAAATAGCAAACGCTTCTCGGTATCAGAATCCCCACCAAGAACGCCCTGTACAGGTCAGTCTAACTTGGGCCCACACTGAGTCCTGGAAGTGCTGACAGAGGCAAAGGAACCCAGCGTTCCTGCCGCCTGTGAACTGGCCACACCCTGCTTCGCACTGAGGAAGGGGGAGGGAAAAGCAGCGCTCTGCACTAAGCGGTTGGACGGTTGGACGTTAAAGGAATCAAGGCACTGCAAGGCACTGCAAGGCGAGAAGCTATAAAAAGACGAGGGCTTCCCCTATAAAACTGGCAGCTCAAGCCCCAGGTCCTTTAGCAGAATAAGGCCAAACAACAGGGACCAAAGCAGAAATCCACACTGTGAGTGCGGGTGGCCAAAAGGAAACCACGCGGCTGAGGCCAAAGGCACAGATGGGGTCAGAGCCCAGAGACCAAGTGAAGTGGGGGAAGAGGCTGGGTGGAGCCAGCGAAGGCCCACATCAGTTTGCTGTGTGAGCTGGCTAAGCTTGTTTATCATACTGTCCCTGATTTGCACCTGGAAATAAAAACACTCCATCACTGCGAATTCTTAGAGTTTGGTGTCCTTACCCCATCCCCAAGTCGGGACCTGTAAGCTAGAATTCAGTTTCTAAAATCTCCCAAGGGTGGGATTGCAAGCTGGTGCAGCCACTTTGGAAAACAGTGTGGAGATTCCTCAAGAAATTAAAAATAGAGCTACCCTATGACCCTGCCATCGCACTACTGGGTATTTACCCCAAAGAAGCAGATGCAGGACAAAGAAGGGCCACATGTACCCCAATGTTCATAGCAGCAATGGCCACAATTGCCAAACTGTGGAAAGATCCAAGATGCCCTTCAACAGATGAATGGATAAAGAAGATATGGTTCATATACACAATGGAACATTATGCCTTCATTCGAAAGGACGAATATCCAACTTTTGTATCAACATGGATGGGATTAGAAGAGATTATGCGGAGTGAAATAAGTCAAGCAGAGAGAACCAATTACTTTATGGTCTCACTTATGTGCTGAGCATAAAGAAAAACATGGAGGGAATTGTGAGAAGGAAGGGAAAGTTGAATGGGGGGAATCAGAGGGGGAGATGAACGATGAGAGATTGTGGACTATGAGCAACAAACAGGGTTTTGGAGGGGCGGGGGGTGGGGTTGGGCGAGCCTATTGGTGGGTATCGAGGAGGGCACGTATTGCATGGAGCACTGGGTGTGGTGCATGAACAATTAATCTTGTAACACTGAAAAAATAAAATAAACATATTTGGGGAAAAAAAATCTCCCAAGACTAGGGCATCTCCAAGGACGGTAAACATTCTGAATGCAAAACAATTTTAAAGGCAAATGATGATTTTTACTTTCATAGCTATATGTTTATTTTTATAGTCACTTAAGAGTTATAATAACCAATACTAATTTTCCCTTTATTTGTTTTAAAGATTTTATTTATTTGAGAGGGAGAGTGAGCATGAGGAGGGAGCAGTGGAAGGGGAAAGAGGCAGAGGGAAAAGCAGACGTCCCCTGGGGGGGGTGCGATCCCAGGACCCTCAGATCATGACCTGGACGGAAAGCACACGCTTAACTGACTGAGGCACCCAGGCATCCCCTAATTTTCCCTTTATGACAAAAAAAATTTACTCAAGTTAAAAAAAAAGTCCGAGTTAATTTAGAGAAAATTATTCTGACAAAAATAATGAAGGTGATATAAAACAGCCTAAAATCTGGGAAATGCTGCCCAGGGGCTTCCCAAATAAGGAGCGATGTCAGCGGTGGTCAGCTGCATCTCACTGTAAGCATGAAGCAAAAACACAGTTTGAAGCATCATGTTATAATCAACCATGTGAATTCTCCTACCCTGTGTGGATATCCTGGAAATTTGTTTTTCTTTTGTTTTGTTTGTCTTTGGGGGGCTCTTTGGTGATCTTTTGTTCAAATTCCTCAGATAGGAGTACTTTCCCCCCACCCCTACCTTCAGTCACTTAGAGAGACAGTGATTGGGAGAGCCACGAAGGGCTTTTGGTTCCTAACAAAGGCCTCCTACAAAAAAAAAGGCAAAGTATAAGTAACTGTTCCACCTTCTTCCAATGACATGTTGAATGCCAAATAGGAAGGCCACAATACTTTGCGTGTGTGATATAAGATCAACTTTGGCCTGCAAATGGTTATACCCACACCTTCCCTCTTCATTTCTTTATCATTTATGACTGGAAAAGCAAAACCAGTTAGAGGAGGATTTAATGCATAGTGATTTATGCATTGAAAAAGCATTCCAAATCTGTGACATTTCTGTCTATAAACCCAACCAGGCAGAGCTGGTAACTTGGTTCAGTGCTGGGATAAAGTCGACATTCAGAAAATGACACTGTCAGTGCAATAATTTCCTTAAAGTACAGCCTTTGTTTTAGGTCATTTCTTTCAGAAGAAAATTAATAAAAGCGAGAAGAATCAGACCTATTTCAGGGCTGGCGAACATGCAGAAATAAAGAGAATAAGCTACAATAGGGCACGAGCTGATCCAAGAGAAAAGTAAAAACATGAATGATTTGGCATTTTGTCTAAAAGAATTGAGTATTTTTTTTTTTTCAACAAATTGACCAAGTTTATTAAGGCTTTTGGTATAGTCTCTTCCTGCCTTTCCTGGTTCCATGGTTTGGAAGTTGGGATCCCACAAAACTCCCCTCTGTCAAGTTCTCCTACCCCCTCCTACAGTCTGGTTTTATGGGGTTCCAGATGTAAGAAAGCAAATGACAATGAGGCAAGTAATCTCAAAGAAAGAGAAGAGAACTAGAAGTGGAGATACTAGAATTGAGTTTTAGTTACTCTCCAGTTTGTGACTGGAAGTTTTATATTACGGGGCAAGTCACTATGTCATCCTGATCCTCAGTTTCCCTTTGTATAAAAAAGATGGTAGGACTCTCGAGTCATGGAATCTTCACCAGACTCCCCACGTTCTGTAAGATCTGCCTAAAACTTCTAAGATAAAGCTCAAAATGTAGTGATTATATACTTTCAGTTTTCTGGGTACAGAATCCATTATTTTCACGTGATTTGTGTCAATAACCGTGGTCTTAGGTGACTTTTAAGGTCACTTCCTGATCTCATATTTTATTATTGTGAGAGGCAGAGAATCACAGGAAGCAATGAACAGACATGGATCAGAGTGAAAGAAGACAGGTATAGAGGTTATTGCTGTCCCTATTCCTCCACCAATGCTGAGCACCTCTGGGTTTTTCACCTCTCCCCAAAATCCCTCCAGGGTCCACAGACCTGTAAATAATGGGCTACTTCACCAGGAGAAGGGGACCCTATGTGCAGAACACAAGGTGTACCACATTTGTTGTTACTAAATAATAAAAGAATTTTTGGACGTTCACAAACCAGATTTGCACAACTCCTGCCACATATTATTTCCATTAGCTTTGTCTGAAAGGAAAATCCTTCATGGTTCTATCAAGTGAAACTTTGGAATGACTGAAGCCACATGCTGATTGTTAGAGTCTTCTTAAAAGCATGGTTTTGATTGCCATTGAAAAGCAGAGGCCAATAAACTGAAAGGAACTAACTGGCAAGGGCAGGGGTGAGAAGAAACAATAAAAAATGATGAACTATTGAAAAGACACGACAATTAAAAATCCCAAATTGGCACATTTGCTCATAAACTGAAGCCTCCTGGAGACACTACCACATTCACTCTGTATTTACTAAGCTAAGTGAGAGAGACAAACTGGCACTAACCCTCTCCACTTCCTTGTTGGCACAGTAATGGGGAGAAGCCAGAGGAAGAGCTGCTCTTCTGTCCATATTTGAAAGCCCAGATAATGCTCACTGGACATGGGGAGAAAAGATGTCTTAGTGTGAACCATATAAAACAACCATCTTTGAAAATTAAAAAATGGTCAAATATTGGCAATGTCATACAGTGCATCGTAGTATACAGAATACCTCCAAAGCCAGGATATTCTAGCCATTTTGGCATTAACAAGGTGTTCCTGGCTCATTTCTCTTTGACAGAAATGATTAAGACTCTGGAGAAAAAGACAAAAGATGGATAATTCACTATGAAATCAAGTTGGCTCATTCTTAATGATTATAATAATGTTTTAAAAAGAAGGAAATGTTTAAATTCCAAGGTATGTCTTAAGCCAACTCCGGAAATAGAATTATGCTTTTTACCGAATTCGATTTAACAAATCTCTGTCCAGAGCCTAGTTTGCATGCAGAGATTTCTGGCTATAGGGACATTTGCAGGGTTTCTTGGGATTCATCTTAAAGGAAAAGAGAAATTCTTCAGTAAATAAGGAATAGCTAGGACCTCCGGAATCTTTTGTTAACAAAGAAAGGTTTCTGGATTCATCAGCATCATCTCTGAAATTGTTAGATCTTTTTTTTTTTCTTTTCAGTCTGGATATACCATAACTAATTCCCAATTTTCCCAATTGTTGGGCATGTAGGTTATTTCTAATCCTTTTATATAATCAATTTTTCTATAATTAATAATATTCAATACTAAAAACAGTAGGGTTTGGCATAAGATTATTCTATGCAAAGGAAGTCTGACATCTATTAAAGTTTAAAAGTTATTTTAAAATTTCCTGTAAATTTAGGAATGAATGAAAGTAGAATTTGGCCAGGCGGCTCAGCCTCTCCCAAACATGGAGTTTATTGGTTCCTCTCTACTAAGTATCATCCAAGAGGTGAGACTAGAGAAGGTCTTCATCTCCTACAAACCCAAGGGAAAATCTGAATCAATTAGCTTTGTAAACTTTTTATTCAAATTTATTTTTATTTTAAAATTTTTTTAAAGTTAACATATAATGTATTATTGGTTTCAGGGGTACAGGTCTGTGAATCAAATTATTATTATTTTTTTCAAATTGTTTTTTTAATTTAAATTATTTTGTAACTCAAAATTCCCAGGTTTTCCTTAGAGAATTTATCAATTAAAAATATCATCTTTCAAGTAGCAAAATTTAAAGCATTGGGTAGCTTCCCATGCCCCAGTTTTTTTTTTTTAAAGATTTTATTTATTTATTTTGATAGAGAGAGAGATCACAAGTAGGCAGAGAGGCAGGCAGAGAGAGGGGGGGAAGCAGGCTCCCTGCTGAGCAGAGAACCCTATGTGGGGCTCGATCCCAGGACCCTGAGATCATGACCTGAGCTGAAGGCAGAGGCTTAACCCACTGAGCCACCCAGGTGCCCCCTCACCCCAGTTTTATGCAGCTATAACTAACACAGAACATTGTACTGTCCAATGATCTGATATGTGTATATACTATAAAATGACTACGACTGTAAGTTCAGTTAATATCCATCACCTCATGTAGCTTCAATGTTTTTCTCTTGTGATGAGAACTTTTAAATTTACTCTCTTAGCAACTTGCAAACATACAATGCAATATTCTTAACTATGGTCAGCATACTGTACATTACATCCCAGGACTTAATTTATCTTATAACTAGAAGTTTATACCTTTTGACCTCCTCTACCCATTCTTTCTGCAGCCCCAGCTGCCTCTGGGAACAACCAATCTTTTCTATGAGTTTTGTTTTTTTAGATTCTACATATAAATGAGATCATACATTATTTGTCTTTTCCTGACTTAGTTCACTTAGCATAATGCCCTCAAGATCCATCCTTGTTTTTGTTTTTGCAAATGGCAGTATTTGCTTTTTTAATGACTGAATAATATACCATTATAATACACACACACACACACACACATATATATGTATATATATGTAATAACATACCATCATATATGTGTGTATATATATATATGTGTATATATATATATATATATATATATATATCTCATTTGTACATTTATCTGTTGATAGACACTTAGGTTGTTTCCATGTCTCAGCTATTATAAATAATGCTGCAACAAACATTGGGGCACATCTATCTTCTTGAGATAGTGATCTTATTTCCTTTGGATAAATAACCAGAAGGGGTTTCTGGATCTTATAGTAGTTCTATTTTTAATTTTTGAGGAAACTCCATATTGTTTTCCATAGTGGTTGCACCAATGTATATGCCCAGCAATAGTGCACAAGAGTTCCCTTTGCTCCACATCCTTCCCAGCAGTTGTTATCTCTTGTCTTTTTGATGATAGCTACTCTAACAGGTATAAGGTGATATTTCATTTAGGTTTTGATTTGCGTTTTTTTGATGATTAGTGACACTGAGGACTTTATCATAACACCTATTGGTCACTTACATGTCTTCTTTGAAAGAATGTCTATTCAGTTCTGCTTAGTTTTTAATTGTTTTGTTTGTTTGTTTGCTCTTGAGTTGTATGAGTTATTTATATATTAGGGCTGTGAGTCCCTTCTCAGATATATGATTTGCAAACATTTTCTCCCATCCTAGAGGTTGTCTTTTCATTTTGTGAACGTTTCCTTTGCTATGCAGAAGCTTTTTAGTTTGATGTAGTTGAAATTATTAAATCTTGACAGTAACCATTGCAGCTGTGTTGGGAGCAGAAAATTTTAGGGGCATGAGGAATAGACCTCAACTTATAGTGTTAGCCTTGCTGGTTATTGGGCCTCTGAAAGAAAGGCAATAGTGCAATAAAGATAGGCTCTGCCTTTGTTATTTTTAGCTGCAGCTCCCCAGGGGAACTGGGCAATGGAGCCTATGTTCTAGTGGGGTCACCAGTAAAATTTACAACCTCTGTCAGCAGAAGCAGGGATCTTGTTGATTAACATTCCAAGGAAGGCCCATCTGTTTGTTCAGCTTTTTCCTGAGGGAGCCAGAAAGGGTATGCTTTAGTTTCATAAGTTGAAGTCCCTAATAAGAGAAAGCTTTGTGGTTGAGTCAAAATATTAAGACATATTATGCTGACAGGCATACAATTTTAAAATTCACAACTTTCACCCATTTAAACACACCTAAGCTATTACATGGTTTACTGAGCATTTCTCCATTAAGAGTAAGAGTGAGGCCAGTTGCACCCCCACATGTATAACTGAGTTCAGGGACAACCCACAGTCTCTGCTGGACCCTCAGTTATTACCTGTGAATCCACAAGGATTATTAACCACAATATTAATAATATATAGTAAATGGTAATAATAATAAACTTCTATGATAATTACAAGTCCAGGTAAAATTCTGTACGAATAAAGAAAATTTAAGATGTTGTCCTTAAATTTGAGTTGGAGAAAAAGAGCTCATGAAGCTATATTAAAAATTACCAAATAAAACACAGATAGACTTTTAGCAATGATTCCTAAAATGTATATGAATGAGAAATAGCAACAGGGGAAAGAGAAAAAAGGATCTCAAATGGACTCAAGAGGGGACAAGGAAGCATTAAGGAGGCAGAATTTTAATCGATGCCTTCTTGTTTTGTTTCATCTTACCTCAGTGAGAGAGAAAATGTAAAGGATACCAAGAGGAGAGCCAAGATAACCAGAAAGGAAGGAGCAGAACATAGCATGTTGGACAATTAGTCAGTATAAACAATTTGGCTGGAAATAAAGACCCAGATTATTTCTGGGTATAGGTAACATCTAACTCTAGTCTCTCAAGTCAGAGAATTTGAAATGCTATTGGAGGTAATGTAACTTTTTCTCCAGCATTGGGTTAGTGAGAAAGATCGATGATTTGTTAAATTGCTCTCCATTAAGATAGTTGGCCTGGAATCTACCTTGGTGTCTAATACTCTGAATAGAGAAAGTACATAAATGTCCAGAAGGGAAATCTAGTAAAAAATACAGACTAAATTTTTTAAAGTAGCTAGCTGACATCCAAAAAAAAGGAAATAATAGCTAAATTCACTCATGTTTCCAACCTGCAAAGACGAATCAAAAGATAACTCCATTCAGCACATTAAAAGACTCATTTGGGCTTTCTGGGCTATTCCCTGTGGTCCAAGAGCTTGGTTAAGTGGCCTGACAGAGAGGACAGATGCTTTGAATTTTTAACAATTTTCAGAAAAGCAGAAATAGCAACTGGTATCACATGAATACATCTTTCATAGTCAATGAAAAGGCCAAGGGAAGCCCAACAGCCCAAGAATGAAAGACAGGAAAAGAACAGATAAAAGTTGGGCAATTTTAACTAAAGCCACTCATTTCCTCATTTCTGAAACAGTCAAGTTGCTCTTAGACATCTGGGCTGATTAGTGTCATCTGGTAAAGGAAGCAGGATGATAGTAAAGCAGAATCATCATCTTCATAATAACTCAGAACCCTATGGCAATTTATAAATTGTGTAACACTTTCAAATATATGATGTGATTTGAAACACTCAAGAATTGGTACTGTCAACAGGATGGGTCTTAACCTCATTACAGAGATATTAGAAGCTCTCTGCACCTATGTGGATAACTAACCATCCTCAGTTGTTTCCTGAGTAAGCAATTACATCAGTCTTCTAACTTCTAGCCCCGCAGTCTTTTGACCACAAAATTCTTCCCTCTACCTTACAGGCACAAAACAGTTAAAAGGGTCTATATAAAGAAAACTTCTATTTTATATGTTCCTAAGTATCTTATAAACCTCATTACTGATTCTAAAAATACATTTCCAGCCCGCTAGCCTACTGAGTTTAGGCCACAATGTGGGGGTCACTGTGCCATTCTCAAAGGGAGGGAATTAATGCCCTAAGACATACTTTGTATAATGAATTAACATCTCTCCTAGGCAAAGAATGGCACCAGTTAGCTCCCGTCTTTGGACAATTGTGAAAACAGTTACTGAAATAATTTCCTGTGTTTTATGGTTTGGATAAGCACCTTGGTAGTACACTTATCTTTGAAAAAGGAGTCCCTTGATGGCAGGAAAGTAGTACCACATTTCTCCCTGCCTATCCTTTACAGAGGATTATATAATAAAGGTGCTGATCATGATAACAACTGTCATTTACTGAGAACTTACTACACAACAAGGACTGTGGTTAAGTCTTATACATTTTAACTGATTTAATCTTCACTGTGACTTTGGAAGCAGCTGTTATTATTATTGCCATTTATAGATGACAACTTTGAGGCTCAGGAAAGTCAGTGAAACTTACTCAAAGTCACACATGGAATAAGGGGCAAACTGAAATTTAAACTGAAGTCAGTTTCACTCCAAAGCCATTCCCTTCCCCATGACACTTTACCTCAGTGAGTGGCACACTATTGTTGCACAGGGTGACTGCCCCTCCTCTACCTCACCCTTAAGCATTACAGAGAAAGAGCAGGCTTATAGGCAGGCTGACAAGAACACTGGTTGGGCAACAAATTGGCCCTTGACATTTGGATCAAACCAAACATAAGTTTAAAATCATAAATTTTATAACAATGTAACTTGAAGGAATTTCAACAGATGATAGATACCTTCATTCATTTGAATAATACTCACTGGAAATCTAGAGTGTGCAACCTAATGAGCCAGATGCTGAAAATGAAAAAAATTAAAAACCTTACTTCTTGCCTTTGAGGAAGTTACATTGTAAAAGGAAATATAGACAGACAAATGATTGAGGTATAGTTAATAAATATATAGCAGTGAGGTCTGTACAAATTAGAAAGATGCACAAAGAAGAGAATGCTCAACTCTATTTGGGATACCACTTTAGCTTTCTAGGAAAAGATGCTTGAGGTGAATATTAGAGTTTGACAGATAAAGTTGGGTGGGAATAACACTCCAAGAAAAAAAAGAGAACATGCATATGGATGGGATACAAAATCATATGGGAGGTTTGGAACCTGTAGATATAGCTAAACCTGGCAAAAGTGTGGAAGGAGAGGAAGGGCAATAAAACTATAAGACTAGTGAGGTGAAGAAGGGCCTTAATTCATTCAGTGGAAGAGGGGATCCCTTTGAAATCAGATGCAATAGATTGAGAAAAAAAGGCTGAGGAGTGGAGCTGCAGCAGCAGCACCACAAGAAATGTGTTAAAGAGAATAAGAAGGTCAAATCAACGGAAGTGAACTTTACTGATTTGTTGAAGCATCTTGGCAGGTGAGAGGGAGAGAGGAAGAGTAGGGAGAGAGGAAGAGTCTAGAGGATGATGTCCAGGTTGTTGGAATGGGAGGGATGAGTGAGTGTGCAAGGCAGTGAAAACAAGAGTTCAGCTGGGAGTAGATTGGGATGGTGGTATCTATAGAACTCTAGTGAATATTCCACAGGTGTGGAGAAAACAAAGAGATTCAGTTATGTAGATCATCAAACTGGGTCCTTGTACTCCCAGCAAAAACAAAATCTGTCATTGGTGGCATCTGGGTGATCACTTTTATCATTATGAAAAACACTGGTTTTTTTAAATTTCTCTTATTCTTTTTTTTTTTTTTCTAAGAGTTGGGAGCTGACTTGCTGCCAACCACCAAAAAAACTGCACAGGAATTCTCTTTTTAAGATCTATTTTTTTTTTTAACAGAGATTCTAGTCTTCAGCTCTAATTTCCTACCAGTCAACCATTTCTAATGCAAATATAGAAAGGATTGTATGGAATAGCGGACAACTTATATATAAGAACCTGTTTACTCTTGTCACTTCATAAAAGTTAAAGGGAACCTGGCTGAAAAGATGGGGTTAACAAAAGCATACCTTGTCATGAAGGGGAAGAAAGAGTTCTTAAACAGCACACATTGAGAAACTATCTTTGTATGTAAAAACTTGACTTAAAAAGTTGTTTTTAAATGTTTAATTGGTCATCAGGCCCTTAGGGTGCAGGTTACAGTAAAACTGTAGAACTAAAATACATTCGTGTTTACTCACCATAATTGCCTTGAATTGCAAATAGAAGGTTACTGCAAGATAATATGAGGGAGGAAATTCCTTCTATGTTAAAGATTAAAGAGTGCAGGTAGGGTAGAAATGAACTGATAAGTATCATGTGTGTCTGAGTAAGCAAGAAAGGTGAGCAACAGAGAATTGTTAAAGGACATTGTAATTATGATTAGAATAAAGGCCCATTCAGCTAAGCAGTCACATCTGGCTTCTAGTGATATCAGTCTCCCTAATGGAAATAAGTTAAGGTAGTGAGACTGTTGAAGTCTCTTGTGAATATTAGACTTATTTCCTCAGTGAGTCAGACTTAGAATGTCAGAGAGATCAATTTATGTGAATACAATTAATAAGGTAATTAAGAAATAAAGACAGCTCAAGAGGATATTGCCTGATAATTAATAATAACCAGCTGGAAACGATGAGGATCCTGGGAAACAGTGAATTAAATAAAGATCAGGATGAAGAATTTCTATCAATAAGATATGGGTTATTCTTTAAGGCAACCAAAGGTTAGTATCCAAAGACCACCTGCTAACAAAACTTAAATGGAGTTTCTTGGAATTATATGTACTATAAACTCATGCCCTTGAGAGCCAAGAGAAAGGGGGCTATCAACAGGCAGGAACAAGAGAAAGGGGAACAACATCATGCACAGAAAAGAGCACCTGGTCTGGAGTGAGGGTCCTGGTTCTGTTCTCACTTTTGCAAGAGATGAGTTGTATAGGGTGCCTGGGTGCCTCAGTTGGTTAAGCATCTGCCTTCAGCTCAGGTCATGATCCTAAGGCCCTAGGATCAAGCCCCACCTTGGGTTCCCTGCTCAGTGAGGAGTCTGCTTCTCTCTCTCTGTCCCTCCCCCTCTTCATTCTCTCTCTCGCTCTCTCTCTCAAATAAATAAAATCTTAAAAAAGAGAGAGAGAGATGAGCTGTATAAACTGGAAATAAGCACTTCACTGCTAAGCTTCAATTTCTTCCTTAGTCAAATGGGAAGATTGAACTCTATGACCTCTACGGTTCCGTGCAACTCTAAAATTTGAATTATAAACATGGTTCCTTAACAAGGACAACCAAAAAAAAAGCTAAAACAATAAGTTCTTGGGCCAGAAAAAAGAGTGGTATTTGTTGGCTGTTAGTGTTGAATAGGTACCAACAGGCAATGAAGGCCCAGATTTTAAAGAAAAAAATTATAAAGAAAAATATAAAAGAAATCATCTCACTCTCTCCAGTCCTGTATCTGAAAAACAAAAATGAAAAATGAAGTGTGAGACTGTGGTTTATTTCTCTTTGCAGCTCCTGGTGCTTGTAACCAGATAATTTACTGGGTGTAAAAAATATTTTATTTACTTATTTGAGAGAGAGAGAGCACAAGCATGAGCAAGGGATGGGCAAAGGGGGAGGGAGAAGCAGACTCCCCACTGAGCAGGGGACCTGATGTAGGGTTGGATCCCAGGACCATGGGATCATGACCTGAGTGGAAGGCAACTGCTTAACTGACTGAGCCACCCAGGTGCTCTGATAATTTACTGTTATAACCTACAACTGTCAACAAAATACCACTTGGTATAATAAACCACAAAAGCATTGACCTCAAAGTTCAATCCACCCAGTGACAATGTACTCTGGGAGCCAAAGCTTAAAACTTACGGGAGCTTGTTGAACTAGAAAGTGTCTTTGCTAACCCAACACTCCGTGATTGGGTGAACATTTCTTTGAAGATAGACATCAAGTATCTTATGTATGAAGAGGCAAGTGAGAAAATAAACAGCTGCCTGTCCTGATCTCAGTTTACCTCCCAATTCTCCAAAATGTGCCAAACTGAAAATCCATGAAAGTTTATAGACTGAAGTTTGGTTACTCAACTTGGACTGAAGGGTCAATTGGAGGGACTGGGAGAGGCAGACCAACTGTAAAAGTCAGTTTTCCTCAAGCCAGGAAGCGAGGCTTCTGTGGAGGAGGGTGTCCAGCTGGGAGGGGATTAAAGCCCTCACACGAAACAATATATAAGGATATCCGAAGTAAACTGATGGTTTCTTTCTCCTTGTAAACCCATCATTAGCATTGAACTTTGGGGTTCAACTCTGGGGCCCGAAGTCATCTATTTAATAGCAGAGCTGAGGAAAGCTAGACATTCTGCATGATTTGGTGATTTTGGGCATTTTGAGGCAACATGAGGATTTTAGAACTAGCATGTAAAGATACCAGAGGCAGCAGCATAGAAACAAGCTACTGAGACAGACAAGGAAGTCAAACTGCAGATACTTCTTCAAGGTCCCTGCCTACTGCAAACCAAATGGCTCCAGCCCTCATTGTCTCTGGACCAAAGGCTGCTGCACATTTGGGTAGATAAGAAGACCTGAAATGTCCTAGTGCTGAACTCTTCCCAGGGGTCTCTGATGCCATGTTTGCTTTTCCCCAAAAGCATCTAGGCATCAGGAGAATTGGGTGAGCATGATGATTAAGGCTGGTTTTCAAACGGAAAAAGGAGTTCCTTGGTGATAGGCAGCTTAGTAAGCATGTGTAAGTAGAAAAGGGCTCTGTTTGGGGCTGAGAGGGGTGAAGGGCCAGCTGTGAGGAGGGAAGGCTGCTTGTTGGTACCTCTGCAAGTGATCACAGCAGCTTCGAGTCCCGTCTGGCAAGAATACCTCCTCCCTCTTAACTCACTGCATAGCCTACCAGCTTCTGTAACACCCTCGGGGCCAATCAGGGACCTCCCAAATTGTCACTGAAGAATCATAATTCCCAGGCCTGAGGTCCCCCTTGCATCCTTCTTTCCCAAGCAGGGAAAGCACCCATGCTTTGAGTGGCGATGTAAATTCTAAAAGTAGAATTAAATGAGTTAATATATATGGAAAGCACTTAGGAAATGGCCTGGCACAAAGTAAGCACTATAGAGTTAGCCATCAATACTGTCATTTTCCAGATAGGGAAACCAAACACAGAAACCCCAGACAGTCTCCCTAAAGGGTGCAGGCTCAAAACTATTTCACTCTTGTTAAATGGGGAAACCAACAAACCAAGCACTGAGGGATATGTCAGCCATCCATCACACGATGTGGGGGGGGGGGGGCACTGATTTCAAATCTGGGTCTCTTGACTCCAGATCTGGTGTCTTACCACCTCACCTTGTGGCCCTTGGGTATCGTACAGGTGTGAGAGAACAACTGACAAAGGTGAAAAGGGGTCCACAACACAGCAATTGGTCCCACCTTTGACCAGAACCATGAATGTATGCGAAGATTATGGCCCTCTGGAGCCAAGACTGGTAGGAGGTAGAATAGAGTCCATCAGCCCAGGAACACCGTTCCCAAAATTCACCGAGCAATTACTACTAAGTTATCTCTGACAGGTGTGTTCTGACACATTAGCAAAGAAGCGCTTTCCCCAAAGGGAGTTCTTTGCGTTTAGCCAAACATACTAAGTCGTGCTTGAAGTCAAAATAATCGCCCACTCCTGCCCTGGAGACTTCCAAATACACAGTGACTTGCTAGATGTCCAGAAATTGATCACCTCATCATCAAAGGAGCCAGCCAGGGGAGCAATTGCTCCAACAGGAAGGTTAACAGGCAAGAAAATGAATCGTCTCATGGTTACAAATGCTTCTGCTGCCATGACTAAAAATTGCTGTGATTTTTTTTAAAGTTAAGACGCCTAGATATTTTACTGTTGAAAATGTCAAGCCGCTGAGTTATTGTTATAATAACTGACCACTCCACGATAGCATTTCATGACTGTTTTTTCTGTTGTCATGCAGTCAGCATTATAGATTCTGAATAAATTTGAGCCACTGCTGATCTGCTTTCCAGCACGCAGCATTATTGGCTCTGGAAGAAGCGTTAGCTTTATAGACTGTGAACGTAGATTATGAGTAATACCAGGGTACAAATATTACCAAATCTTTAGATGTGTCTTTGTCTCCTAATAAAACTCTTGTTAAGGTCCTCTGAGGGGCCTGTCTCAGCTAACCTCGGAATTCACTCAGCCTATTAAGTTAATACAGTAACGTGCCAAGTCAGGGCTTCTCTGATTGTTGCTGCATGCTGTAGGATGTGATGGTTTTTAGAAGTGGCTTATTTAAAAGCTTTGTACTTCCTTGGAAGAAGGGCTCATGTAATGTGACTAAATTATTATAATCGCATACATATTCATTAAATCAAATTATTTTTCAAGTGTATACAGAATAAAATATGCTAGACTTTAATTCTGAAACAGGACAACACCTTTCTAATGCAGGTGTGCCTCCCTTTAAATAAACCAGTGGTTTTTTTATCAGTTAAATGTGTGTGAAAAGGGTTTTTTTTGGCAGTGTCCAAGCTGGGTGAGTCCCTCCTTGGGTATCTGTTCTCTAACTAGCATCTGTTATTCAGAAGCCTTGTTGATTCATATCTGGTCCCTCCTTAGGCACCAAGAAGATAGTCTTTTGAGACCACCCAAGTTTGGGCCCCTTTCACCCAGCAATATCTAAAAAGAGATCTGATGGGTAATATTTCAGAAAACAACCTTATTTGAGAAGAATCAAAGTAAAACTGGAAACAGATTTACTTGACAATTAAGTTAGATAAATATCACTTACAGCATATGTAACCCAGGTGTGGTCTTATTTAGTCTTTCCTCACAGAGAAATTAGTAAAGCCTTTGGCCCTGGGTGGCTTGGGTTGGAGTGTCAGTCCCTTTCTTGCATCATCCACCTTTGGGATTCCCAGTGACATTCCCTTCTGGGGCTTCTCAGATCCTCTCTGCATTCTCTCAGCCTTCCCCTCTACCTGCAGGAAGTTTCCTTATTACAGCAAATGCTGCTGTGGGTAATTTCAGCCCAGATTTCTTGCCACCCCCTGCACATTTATACATGGCTTTATCTCATACTGATAGCGTTGCTCCCCTATGGTGCTCTTCTCTGCAGCTACTCCCAGATCTGCACATTTTCTCACTGTTAACCTGCCTCCTAAGTTAGGTCTGAGCTATATCTCACAATTTTTCTCAGCTGCACCTGGCTACTGGGGACAAGAGATGGGCAGAGAGGCTATCACTCTGGACTCCTATCTGTGCTTCAGCTAAGGCAGCTCAGCTTTGAGTTCTATTACTTGCAGTATTCTGTTGAAATTTCATTCCAAACAAGATCTCCTTGCAAAAAAACAAACAAATGGAGAAATTTGACTACTTCATGATTGAGGCATCTTTTTCTTGACAAGGTCAACGCAGAGTCAGGGAACTTATTGTTTGTATTCATTGTGCTATTAATCTGTTGCTGTGTTGTAAAACCATTTGAAACTTGGCAGCTTACAGAGACAAACATTTTATTGTATATCCAGATGTTATGAGTCAGAAATTCAGGGTGGGCTTAGCTGAGTGTTTCTTTTGTTCCCTGTGGTACTGAAGGAATATCACTTGGTGATATTCAACTCTTAGGTGGGTCCTGGGGGCAGGGGGAGTCCACAACAACTTTACCGTCTTATGGCTTGATGTGAATGGCAGAAAGGGTGGGCTTAGCTGGATCTGTCAACACAAGTTCCCACATGACAGTGTCAGGGAAGCTGAAACTCTTGTATGGAGATTTACAGTTCCCAAAAAGAGTGTTCTAAGAGACAGGAAGTAGAAACTGAGACTCTCAGGGTCTTGGCTCAGAAACTGGCACAGTGGTACCTCTGCTATTATTTTTGTGGTTAGAGAAGTGGCAGAGCCTTCCCACATTCAAGGAAAAATTAGATCTTTCATGAGAAGAGTACAATATGAAGTCTTCTTTAATCTAGCGTAACTACAGACCTCTACATGACCCGAATGGCCACAAGCATCAGTGACTTTACTGCTTCTTCTCTTTCTGGTATCAGTTCTCTTCCTGGTCTTATACCCTAGACTGGCCAAGATGATCATCCAGCTGAATTGACCCATACTGGACAGTCTGAGAGAATAATAGCCCCACATTGTCCATTATATATTTCTGAACTGACTTCCAAGAGCACTGACCATTCCCTAGCATAGAAAATGAAGAGGTTTTGCTTTGGCTAGGGTTGCCAGATAAAATAGAGGACACCTGGTTAAATTTGAATTTCAGGTGAACAAAAAACTTTTTTTAGTATAAGTATTTCTCAAATATTGCATGGGATATATCATACCAAACAACTGTTTATGTAGTCTCACAGCTTTTATATTTTAGTGCCCTGGTTAAAGCAATTACTTATATACATATCAAAGTGCAATAGTGAATATGAAAGTCACAGAATTCTTTTAATTCTTCGATTTTCTTTCCCATTCCAAGAGATTTATAATCTCATTGGGAGGGTGAGGGTGAGAGGAATCTAATTTTATCTGAGATCAAACAAAGCTTACAACCACCACTTTGCCAAACTATGTATGAATGGCTTTTACTAAACAAAAATTTCTGTCTAGCAGATGCTTTAATCATTCCTTTTCTAAGCTGAAGAAAATGTCTGCATTTAAATATAGTTACATAGCAAATGTACAGTCAGTCAAAAATGTTTATTGAGTGTGTACTAGGTGTTAACCATGATTAACATATGGTTCTTGCCTGGCAAGAGTTCAGAATCCAGGAAAGATACAGAGATATAAACAGATAATGATAAGGCAATGTGATAGGTTTTCAAACAAAACAAAAGTACAGTTCAGTGGGTGAGACGAACAGGACTCAAGGAGCTGGGGGTCTTAGAGGAGGTTACATTTGATCTGCTCTTGAAGGACTAGTAAGAACTTCTCGGGAAGAGGAGAGCAAAGGGATTCCCAGCAGGGATTAAAAAACAAAACAAAAGAAAACCAAACCAAACCAAATCAAACAAACAAAAAAACCAGTCATGAAGTAGCTGCCATGCTTGTGAGGCAGAGAAGGTTCTGGTCTAGTCAAAACTCAAAGGAGGGACAAACGTCCCACTCACTCAGTCTCACTCATACTACTATTACATAGGAAAGATGAGGATGGCCTCAGTCCAAGTCAAAACTCAGTAACAGCAAGAGGAAGAGTAATAAGAGCAAGTGATCACAGGGCCCAACAAATAACAAAGGTAAAAGGAGAGATGCCTAACTTCTGTAAAGGTAAAAGTAAATTGCTGCTGTAGCTCTAACAATTTTTATTCCCATTTCACTGTGGCAAAAGGCAACTTTCCATGTGAGGCTGGTTTGGAGAGTTTCAGAAAGTAATTGGCAACTTTTCAATTCTGGAGATGATGATTAGAAACATTTCTCAGGTAGGTATTACCCTGCCATATTGTGTGAAGAAAAGGAGCAAAAAGCTTCTAATGATTCTACTACGAATCCTGTGTTAGCAAGATTTCAGTCTGGCCAGAAAGCAAAGATTGTGTGCCTGCTAGATTTATGTATGCTTGAGTGTTGAATAGTCATAATTTATGATCAGTGATAGCCCAGTGTTGTACCTCAGTAGGAAAACATGGCAAAGAGCCAATGTCCAAGTCTAACAGAACAACGGAAACAGTGTCTCTAATGTCTGACATGCTTTCAATCATTTGATGTGTCTTTCATAACTGATCTTATAAACTTAACTATTAAAACTTGAAAGACAATGAGATACCACTATACATCTACTAGAATGGCTTAAATTAAATACATGTATGACAGTACCAAATGCTGATGAGGATACAAAGAGGCTAGAACACTTATATATTGCTGGTGGGAATTATACTTTTGGAAAAAAGTTTGACACTTAATAAAGTATAAATAAATAAAGGTAAACTTACATGCAAGTTACCCTAGAGACATGAAAACCTATATCCACACAAAGATATACATATGAATGTTTACAACAACTTAATTCACAAATGCCAAAAGCCAAAAACAACCCAAAATGTTCATCAATTGGTGAATAGATAAGTTACATTATATCCACATGGCAACAAAAAAGAAAAGAACTACAGATACATACACCAACTTGGACAAATCTCAAAAGCATTATGCTAAGAGAAAAAAGTCAGACTCAAGAGACTACACACTGAATAATTCAGATAATATGTTATTACAAAAAAGGAAAAAAAAACCGTAGAAACAGAGATCAGATCAGTGGCTTTTGGTAGTTGGTCAAGAAAAGGGATTTACTAAAGCAGCTCATGAGAAATTATCCCATATTGTGATTTTTGTGGTAGTTACCTGACTACATAAACTTGACAAAATTCATTGAGCTGTATACCTAAAAGAGTAGGAATTTTACCATGTGTAGATTATATCTCAAGAAAGAGCAAAATCAACTTATATATTTGAGATAGGGAAAAAAATGAGATATGAGTGGGCATTATCTTGAATTTTCATTGGAGTATTAGTTTGACCATTTCCAGCTCTGAAGGCTTTTGACCACTAGTTAGACTTCTACTGAACATAACATATATCCTAAAGATCACAATTCAGTGGTAGACTTGAAAGTTTATCAGCCATTTTTAGCCAATTTTGAGAGAATTTATTCCTCCTAACTACAGCATCCATTGTATGCAATAAACAAATTTCTCTCCTGGGCACCTAGGGAGGTCCTAGTTACGTACTATCTTTGAAGAGATTGAGGATATGGTCACTTAAATCATTTTTGGTGTTTTATGGTCTAGCTGAGTAATTCCAATTGATTGTATAGCTAATATAGATTAAAATAGAAAAAAAGAGACCACTTGGGAATATTAACACAGTGGTAGCCAAATAAGTTGTGTATCCTGAGCACTGCACTTTATGAAGAAGTCCTGAGTACCACAGAAGGAAAAACAAAGAAGTTTCTTTTAGTACTTTTTTCTGCAACAATTCTCTTTATTTGTTAGAACATTGACAGAGACAAGTCTCAAAACACAAAGCCAAGACTAATTCACCAGGGCAGCCACTGTTTCCCTTTGAAAATAGGTTTCTTACTTTCTTGTTTTGAGAGTCCTGGTGTTGGGATGTAATACTCCTGAGGCGTTTCAACAGAGAGGGCAGTGCTTCTTTTATGAAAAGCTAATCTAAGTTAATTAATTGCTCACCAAGGGGACAGAAAACAAAATCAGTGGGTCATGAGAAGCACAACGAAGGAGTAACCGTTCGACCACTTCTCTACAGTGACATCTGACCCATGTCAGGAGACACTGGCACTAGGTTTATATGCAAGTATTCATCAAGTGAGAGGTAGGGAGAAAATTAACCTTAAAATCCATGTAGCATTGGAATTATAAAGCACAGTCTTACGTAGGCAAGTTTTCTATTAAACTATGTGCTGTGAATGCACACGTGAACTGCTGGTTATAATATGACTTTGTATCAAGAGTTTCTCACCTAGTGTTCCTGGCAGTAGTGCTTTTATGAAATGCGCATGTACCAACAAAGCAGTACCTAGCTTGCTGTGGAGCAGGGAGGATGCTCCCTGCCAACAGGGGCACTGGGGCCCAGCAGGCATGAAGTATAACTTTACCAAAGAGCAGAACACTTTGATGTTTCCCAACATTGTGATTTGTTCTTCAAAGCATTTTAACATGCTACTGGGAGTCACAGCCAACCACTTTAGAGTGACTTTATTAGAATATTTCGGTCTTTTTACACTGCCTTCCTTTTGAGTGCCTTGTTAATTTGATCCCAGATACTGAATCAGTTGGCAAATTAATAAGCTTTTCTATAAAAATGAGAATACTCTCTTCTGCCTTTCATTTTTTTTTTTAAAGATTTTATTTATTTGACAGAGAGATCACACATAGGCAGAGAGGACGAAGCAGGCTCCCCAACCGAGCAGAGAGCCCAATGCGGGGCTGGATCCCAGGACCCTGAGATCATGACCTGAGCTGAAGGCAGAGGCTTTAACCCACTGAGCCACCCAGGTGCCCCTGCCTTTCATTTTTGACACACACACATACACATACTTATTTTAGGGTCCCAAGAACTTTGCATTTTTCACAAAATTCTTCTCCTTGACTGAAATTGTTTAAAGGAGCTAATACCGGTATTTGTTTAGGTATTTGGCATTAAAACTATTATTTGTTTAAATTTCAATTTTAGAAGTCTTGAAAGGTTACTTACCAAGTTTCTTATCATTCAACCCATAGCCAGTGGTTTCCAGAAGTCTGTATATTTGTCAGGTACAGTTTGGATTTGTCCTCAGACACTGGAAAATGTTGTTAAAATACCTAAAAAACAGAATTAAAATAATAACTAATCATTACCATGTGCCAGGCCCTGTCACTTTATTTGCATTAATTTATTTGAACTTCACAAAAAATCCATAGAAGTAGGTATAATTGCTTTAACAATGAGAAATGAAGTCAAACATCCTTCTTGCATTCACAACCCTGTCTCCACCATTTGGGTGAGCAATCATACTTATCCTGTGTTAGACAATGAGAAACAAAGACTACCAAATAGCAATTTGAAACATAGATGAATTTATAGGATTTCCTGGCAAGGAAGATCTGCATTACCCAGGTACAAGCAGTTCTCTCACCAAGCAGCAAGTGAAAGCACCAGATTTAGAGCCAAAAGAAGAAGGCAATGTGCTGAGCCCAGGCTTTTGCATTGTGGATTGTTTCCATCCCTTTTTTGCAAATGGCCATTTGCTAGTTTTACATCACTGATATAGAGAAGCCAGGTTTCCAAACAAGTCTAAGATGAGTTATGAAAGATGCCAGTGGGCCTAGGGTCATCCAGCAAACATGCTGGATACACGTGCTTAAGCTGTAGCTAGATTTCTATTTCACATCCAGCAGACACCGTGCGATCACACACCATCTGTAGTATATTGTGGTAGGACCAGAGTCTAGGTGGAGTGAAACGGATGTGAATCAGATGCTTCTTCATATCTCTGTTCTCTGAAGACACAGGCACACTCACTACTGAAAGGACCATACGAGAGCAACTCTGGTAATTTCTAACTTGCTTACAAGCTTGGTATTTGGAAACTCTTCTGCAAACAGTGCCCCCAAGACTTCTAAGGGAGGCACAAAAAACTGGGGAGAAATGTTTCCTTGTGCCTAATAGGATTTTAACAACACGGAAGCCTGGCATGGCCATACCACAACCCAAGAAAAAGGGGGGAAAGCGTAGACACACACACACACACACACACACACACACACCAAAAACATGATAGCTTATCTGGACTACCTGAGCCTGGTCAACCCTTAGCTCTTCTTTCACGTTGAATTCCCATTGTTTTGGGTTACCTTCCTGCTCAGTTAACAGCAGGACAGAGACTGTAAGAATAGACCAGCAGCTGGTGTAGCTCCTGTAAAATGTCATCCCAAGAACCATGTTTCACATCAAACACGAAATTGGATGAGATACACACAGGCATTACTCCAGTCCTCTTCCTCATTGCCAGCAGAATGCCACAAATCCATGAGACATGAGCAGAAGTACATCTGGTTGGATGTGGAGAAAAATCTTACTCACAGTAGAGATAAGAAATTGTCCGTTAGGTAGCTTTTTCCCTTAATCCCCCAATTTCTCCCTCAGATCATTCTTTTGTATAAAGGAGTTGCTCCCCAAATCTCCCTTTCAAAAACTGATATTCCTGGAAAAGTAAGCATCTGGCTATATTAACTACCTGATCCAAACTTTCTAATACTGACCCTTTGTCAAATGCCATATTTCATTAAGGACTCACTGAAAAAGAAAGATGCCTAAATACGTACAAACAGCAACAATGACGACAAAACTTTCAACCTGTGCATTTATAAAGACTAAGATTGTAAATAATGGTTCACACTGAAATATTCTTTGCTTGCTATGACTTGTATGATTTTAGAACAGGCTCTGGAAGACATAAAAATGATTCAAGGGGCGCCTGGGTGGCTCAGTCGTTATGCATCTGCCTTCAGCTCAGGTCATGATCCCAGCGTCCTGGGATCAAGCCCCACATTGGGCTCTCTGCTCAGCAGGGAGCCTGCTTCTCCCGCTATCATTCCCTCTCCTTGTGTTCTCTCTCTTGCTGTGTTTCTCTCTGTCAAATAAATAAAATCTTTAAAAAAAATAAAAATAAAAATGATTCAAAATAACACAATGTCCAGTTACCAAACATAATCCAATGTAGAGGAACAATAGAAAACTATCAGTTGGGCCTAAGAGAGTGGTCAGCAAGCTGCTAGGGTATCTGAAGTTGGGTCAATATCCTAGGGTTCCTGTCTCTGAAAACCAGTCAGTCCATAATACAAAATGAGGAACACATTTTCATCCACACCTACATTATTGAAATAGTTTGGATATAATCAGCACAGCTGATCAGACACCATCAAGAGAGATTTGATTTGGGGTGCCTGGGTGGCTCAGTGGGTTAAAGCCTCTGACTTTGGATCAGGACATGATCTCAGGATCCTGGGATGGAGGGGCTCTCTGCTCAGCAGCGAGCCTGCTTCCCCCTCACCCCCGCCTGCTTCTCAGCCTGCTTGTGATTTCTCTCTCTCTCTGTCAAATAAATAAAATCTTAAAAAAAGAGAGAGAGAGAGAGAGATTTGATTCAACCAGCAGCCAAGGGTTTAGAATTTTACCTAATTATCTCTGTTCACAATTTTGCTCATAGTATTCTTGGTACACCTGTCACTATATATTTTCAGCTGTTTGATTAGTATAGATTCACTATTCCAGTTGTTTACAGGAAACAAATTAGCAAAGCTCTAGTCTCTGTACCCTGAGAATTTATCCTCTAGACACAGAAGAATGCTTCAATAGAAAGTAAATTACAAAGAATTACATATAAAGCTACATTACAACAACCATAAACTACTATCTTTAAAAAAATGCACACTAGCCGAAGATTTACATTAAAAAATCAACATAGGACAGATGTAATAAGAAAAGATTTCCTGAAGAGAGACAGTTTATGACATATTTTAAAAGGGACTTTACAGACATGGATTTTAAGAGAGAAGAGAAGGTACCAGCAAAGACAGAGATACTGTACTGTTTCAAGTGGAAAAATTTTGTTATGGAGAAATAAAAGTGGATCTAACCAAACCAGAAAATATAGCAAGCCCTGTAGAAGAAAATGCTGTAATGTAGAATCTGCAATTCACTGAGAGTTGTATGTTGGGTAGTTTTTATACTTAAAACAACATGACTTCTCTTCAATAGGAAATAGCATTCAAAAATTTTGTGTAAAAAATTTTTAAAAATTAAAAAATTAAATTTTGTAAAAAGCTTTAGACATTTTATACATTTATTTTCTCTCTAATAAAAAGTAACAACTGTTCTTGGTATAAAATATGAAAAATATAGTGGAGTACAAAGAAGAGTTTTAAAATCTCCCATAATACCACTATTTAGACATAAACATTGTTAACACTTATAGCCTTTCAATAGTTTTTACTCTGTGTGTGTGTGTGGTTTATATCATATGTTTTATTTTATGCAAAATTGGGTATATTACTGGAAATATAGTTTTATATATTTTTTCCACTTCTAATATTTTAAAATTAACATCAGCCTTATGTGACATTATTTCTTGGACTTTTTCTATTGCTGATTTCATTAATTTTTCTTTTTTAGTTTCCATTATTTTTTGACAAGTAGGAGCAATTGCAAATGAAACTTACATTTATGTTGTCTGAAAGAAATAATCCTTAGCTGAATGAATCTCTTAGCTTGATATTAAGATGTTTTGGTTTCCTAGACTAAAATATTCAGAGCAGACTACATTAGTAAAGATTTCATACACCCTGATTTTGTGGAATATAAGGGACTAACTCTTAGTATTTGTTCTAAATTTCTTCTGGGCTTTTAGAGTATGTTCCTATTTCACTTTGGGAGCCAGAAGTCTTGTCTTCAAATTAATGAGGAAATATTTTTCTTTACCATTGTCAATGTCATTACCAAATCATATTTATGAATGAATTGGGTAATATTAAGGGCATAACGTCCTCGGTGGCCCCACTGGTTCAGAATGTTGTATTGCACTATCCTTCCAAAATCAGCTTATCCTACTCAGGCACAAGGCAGTAAGTAGTTCATTGTTACTATATATCTATGGTGGGTATTAAATTCAAAAGAGAGATATAAAAAACATTACTATGTTAAATGTGGCTATTCAAGATGACAATTCTTTTTAATCCTGAAATTAAAATTATCTATCATCTGTCTGTCTGTTTATCTATCTTTCTATCTCTCCATTATGCATTTGAGTCTATTATTGGAAATTTCTATCTGTAGTTTGCCTGCTTCAGTATTCATCATAGTAACAGACATCAGGAAGTATCTTTTCACTTAGTAGTGAATGTTGCACAAATAGAGAAACATAACATTGGGGAATGTTTCCCTATTAACCGGTGAAGCATCCTGTGTGTCTCTCTCCACTCCTTTGGCTCCTCTGTGTTGACTGTTCTTTGACAGTACTTTGTAAATTGCTTAGAGTTGTACAAGCTACTAAAAAACAAATTTTTCAGGGTAAATACCCAGTAGTGTGATTGCAGGGTCATAGGGTAGCTCTATTTTTAATTTCTTGAGGAATCTCCACACTGTTTTCCAAAGTGGCAGCACCAGCTTACAATCCCACCAACAGTGTAAGAGGGTTCCCCTTTCTCTACATCCTCTCCAATATTTGTTGTTTACTGTCCTGTTGATTTTGGCCATTCTAACTGGTGTAAGGTGGTATCTCAGTGTGGTTTTGATTTGAATCTCTCTGATGGCTAAAGATGATGAACATTTTTTCACGCATCTACTAGCCATTTATATGTCTTCTTTGGAGAAGTATCTGTTCATGTCTTCTGCCCATTTTTTGATGTGATTATCGGTTTTGTGGGTGTTGAGT
>CM053607.1:67987591-68023153 GCA_028646535.1 Procyon lotor
ATGGAACCAGAAAAGACAACAAATAGCCAGAGGAATGTTGAAAAAGAAAACCAAAGTTGCGGCATCACAATACCAGACTTCGAGCTCTATTACAAAGCTGTAATCTTCAAGACAGTGTAGTACTGGCACAAAACAGACACATAGATCAATGGAACAGAATAGAGAGCCCAGAAATGGACCCCCAACTCTATGGTCAACTAATCTTTTACAAGGCAGGAAAGAATATCCAATGGAAAAAAGACAGTCTCTTAAACAAATGGTGTTGGGAAAACCGGAGAGCCACATGCAGAAGAATGAAACTGGACCATTTCCTTACACCACACACAAAAATAGACTCAAAGTGGATGAAAGACCTTAGTGTGAGACAGGACTCCATCAAAATCCTGGAGGAGAACACAGGCAGCAACCTCTTCAACCTCAGCCACAGCAACTTCTTCCTAGAAATATCTCCAATAGCAAGGGAAGCAAGGGGAAAAATAAACTATTGGGACTTCATCAAGATCAAAAGCTTTTGCACAGCAAAGGAAACAGTCAACAAATGCAAAAGACAACTGACAGAATGGGAGAAGATATTCGCAAATGACATATCAGATAAAGGGCTAGTATCCAAAATCTATAAAGAACTTCTCAAACCCAGCACCCCAAGACGAATGATCCAATCAAGAAATGGGCAGAAGATATGAACAGACATTTCTGCAAAGACGACACCCAAATGACCAACAGACACATGAAAAAGTGCTCAACACCTTTGGCATCAGAGAAATACAAATCAAAACCATGGTGAGATACCACCTCACACCAGTCAGAATGGCTAAAATTAGCAAGTCAGGAAACGACAGATGTTGGCAAGGATGCAGAGAAAGGGAAACCCCCTTACATGGTTGGTGGGAATGCAAGCTGGTACAGCCACTCTGGAAAACAGTACAGAGGTTCCTCAAAAAGTTGAAAATAGAGCTACCCTATGACCCAGCAATCACATTAGTGGGTATTTACCCTAATGATACAAATGTCGTGATCTGAAGGGGCACGTTCACCCGGATGTTTATAGCAGTAATGTCCACAATAGCCAAACTAAGGAAAGAACCTCGATGTCCATCAATATATGAATGGATAAAGAAGAAGTGGTATATATATACAATGGAATACTATGCAGCCATCAAGAGAAATGAAATCTTGCCATTTGCAATGACATGGATGGAACTAGAGAGTATTATGCTAAGCAAAATAAGTTATTCAGAGAAAGACAATTATCACATGATCTCTCTGATATGAACAATTTGAGAGGCAGGGCGGGGGGTCATGGACGAGTGGGGGAGGGAAATGAAACAAGATGGGATCAGGAAGGAGACAAACCATAAGAGACTCCTAAACTCCTAAACTCATGAAACAAACTGAGGGTGGCTGGGACATAGTGGGAAGTAGGGATAGGGTGGCTGGGTAATGGACATTGGAGTTGGTATGTGCTATGGTAAGTGCTATGAAATATGTAAGCCTGATGATTCACAGACATGTACCCTGAGGCAAATAATACATTGTATGCTAATTTAAAAAATAAAATAAAATAATGTATATGACATTACTTTGATCAATTATGGCTTATGGAATTGGTCTAACTTATTTAGACCTCCAGATTCTCAAACAACAGAGAGATCTAAACTGACATCTAGATTACATTAGCATCCACATTATACCTTTATCATGGCATTTTATTTTTATTATTTTAAAATACCACATGGGATTTGAGTGACTTCCAAGAGTTAAGACATTTCCCTGGAAAATGGTAATTTAGGCAGATTTCATATTACAGGAGAGATTGAAAAGATTTTGAAGTATGGGACTGGAGGTAGGAGACCAGTTCTGAATAGGAATTGAGATTATGGGGGCCTCCTTGCACCAGGAATAAATAGGAGGGGACAAAGTTAAGAAAACCAATTTGGTCTCTTGCTTTAACATATTTATGTCCTACTGGTATCTTATATTAGTAAAGTGCTTTGTAGTTTGTATTTTCCCATGTTATCTCATTTAATACTTTGCAGTAATTCTTTGGAGTAAGCAAAGCAGTTAACTAGTTTCAGGATTTTACAGAAATGGAAATTAAGGCTCAGTGTGATCGTGGGTCTTGTTCAAAATTACATTGGTGTCAGAGCAGGGGTTAGGCTCCAGATTTTTAGATTAGCAGTCCAGTATTGATATACCATGTCTCTCTGTATACAGAGATCCCCCTATAAACAAAGTTTTCTTTTTAGCAACTTTGTTTGTAAATTCTACCTCATTGTTCATTGCTTTCTTCTCATTTATAACATCTTCTGAGTAGTGATATGATTCAAAAGACAGAACTTCATCCTGAGATGAATCATCTTTACAATATAGTATTATAGAACCAAGGTGTGTGTGTGTGTGTGTGTGTGTGTGTGTGTGTGTGTGTGTGTATTTATCAAGGGATGAAAGACAGGAATTACCAAACAATGACAAAAAAACCTAAACTTGAGTCCCACAGAAAGGATTTATGTTAATTTTTCAAATCTTTTCTTCTGCTCAGTGCCTCCTACAAAATGAGATCACCTCTCATTCATTCTCATACCAGTAGCCCTGATAATTTTAATAATTTGCCATTTCAAGGAGCCATGGGAAAAGAAAGGAAGTTGCATTTAGACAGTGTCTTATTCAAGCGAACGGAAATGGTTTCTGAACCACAGAAAACAAATAAACATGCCTCTCTCTGGAACTTCACTAGTGTTTTCCTGTTGTCTGGCACTAAGAAATGTACTTTAAAATAATGGTGCAGTGTGTGCCTGGAGATTCTGAATGCAAGTGGGGCTATCTGAACTCTAGAAGAAGAGGATGTTGACTATGTCTAGGACCACTGAGCTTGGACCAATTCCCAAGTGTTGGGTGTGAAACCACATGCTAAATGTCTTTCCATTTCCAAAATGAAATGCCAAATCCTTAATGGTCAGCTCAACTTTCACAGTTTCTAAAGAAGTATATTTTATTATTGTTCAAAATATAATGCTTGCATACTATGTATATAGCCATCATATATGACACCCATCATATAGTGATACTTCACATTTTGGTGACATTGTAAAGCATTCTAAAGATTCATGCATTTTCTATTATCATGTCCATTGATGTACCTTTCATCCTTTGCTTATGAATTAAAATATGTGTTGTTTGGAATTCTGTGGGATCTTGCTGAATTCCTTAGGACGATGGTCAAACACAGCTAAATGGTTATCCTTTTCCATAATATTATTCTTGGGCATGGAGAGGAGTATCTTTTTAATAAAGGAAAATTGGCGAAGATACTTCTTGCAGTGCAGTCCTGGTTTGGCATAAAAATGTGAGGCACCAGGGATGTAAACATCTCATCTTCAGATCCTTACCTGGCAAAGATGCAAGAGGACATATTCCATGGCATTGCTCAGCAATCTGCAGCACCATGGTAGGTCTTAGGTCTTTGGACTGACCTTCCCTCAGATGGTAGGAATCCAAAGTAAAGCAATGTGACCTGGCAAATGTAGGATCCTGGAGCAGAGCGTGTGATTTCTTCCATTCCTATGGAGATCCTCATTTGGCTAAAAGTCCATCCAGGGACAAAGTGTTTCCAGATCTTTGGCAGAAAAAGAAGTGCCCTCTTTTCAACTTTCTTTATTTCAAAGAAGTAGAATGCTAAAAAGAAATTATGAATATCATATACACTTTTGCTATAGCAGTAACAGCAATTTCAATCTGAATGCTTATACAATATTGTTGTTAACAGTATTTATAAGATCATCATAAGAATATAACACTGATTTTTTTCTAAACTATAGAATATAAGACAGTAGATGAAAAATCTATGTATACATATATGTATATATGTGCACACATATATGGGTGACATGTAATGTGATGACATGTGTACACATGCATATATGCATAATGTGTGTATATGTGTATACACATGTAGTATATCAAGCATGCAGGACTTATGAGATATCATCAGAAAAAGCCACTTTTGTTTTGTTTTCTGTCTTGTGCTATCCTTTTTTGTTGGAGGACATCTTTTTCTGCCTCTGGATAAAAACAAGCAATTTTCCACAAGATGTGGAAAATCCTACAGTCACTTTAAGTTGTTAAAATACAACCTTGATCCAGAAACTAGAATTTTCAGTTCAATATATGAATCAGTGTGGTAGAAGCTAAGTTGTTCCTCTCTACCCTGCCCTCATCCCATTTACTGGGCTTGCAAACTCTCCTCTTAGCTGCTGTGAATCTTGCCTATGAATGACTCCGAGACATTTCTCTCAGAAGAAGTGACCTTAGCTGATAGGCACCATCTTTCCTGGGAAGTCATAACACCACCACCACTGCCCCCCCCCCATAGTGTAACTTACATTGCATGTATCCTGAAATCATATCCTTGCCCCATTTTTCCACTTTTCTTATCCTTAACCTTAATGAATTTTTCTGAAGAATACTCCTCAAAAACGTGTTTGCCCTGAATTCTACATTAAGTCTCTGTTTCTGAAGAACCCAATCAAGACAAAATAAACAAACAAACAAAAATCTTCATTTTCTTTTAAAGTTAAGGTTTTCCACCCTTCACTCAAGGTAGAGCTGTCTACAGTTCATCAGTCTTCAGAGAAGAGGAAGTGGGTCATTTCTTATTATATTTCCAGCATACTACTGCTTTACTCACAATCAGCTGCCTACTATTACTAAATAATTTTCCTGTATCTCTTGAAATATATGATTTTTATTTTTAAGACTCCAAATATATTGTAATCCACTGATATTTTCTGACATTGAATCATCCTTATACCTCTGGTGGGAAAAAAATCTTACATCATCATGATGTTCTGTAAATTTTGAGGCTGTTTTGTTAGGACACACTCTCATCCTTTTAGTCTCTACTTCTCTCTTCTCCACCCTGATATTACCTAGGATTTTAGTTCTGGAATAGTAAGAGGTTTTTGTTGGGTTTTATTTGTTTGTTTTTCCTTTGGCCCCCGATAATTTTTTGGACAAAAAAACCACTTCAGCACATTTATCTAATTATCCTTATTTTCCATATCTTTGGTTGTGTCACCTAGAACAACTTTTCTTTTTATTGGAGTACTACCACTAAGAGCATTTTCAAAGTGGTTCTTTGTGGGGCAAACTTGGTATGACTGAGAATATCTCCATTAGCCCTCCATGATGCTGTTGAAATCTGGCTGTGAGTGTCCCCTGGGTGGCAAGCACTCAAAGGTAAATTTGAGAGCTGACTCCCTGCAACAGTGCACTTTCTAGTTGACGTCTTGTGTACCCCCAAGATCTTGACTCAAAAAGTACACCCTTACTCTCTTACTGCTGGAGTCTCCTGACCTAGGAGGAAGCTCCTGGGGAAGATTCTTTGAAGACAACACAAATCTGACTATCTTCACTTGGCCCACAGGAAACTCGTGTTTCCTCAGACTTCCAAAATGTTGGCCCCCTCTACTTACTGACTTCTCTCCTCACTGGGACCTTATGGGTGTCTCCTGCCCACCTCTCCCAGGCGGGAAGACACTAAACACACATTAGTTTCTTTCAAATTCTCTTTTATTGCTACTCCACTCTAGCATCGAGGAACTCATGTTCCGCAGCTCAGGAAGATATCTTCCTTATTTCTAGTCTTCTCTTACTGAAGATCAGGAATAAAAGGGCTCTGACTTTTCAAGAGCATTATGAGAATGTAGGATAATGAAGGGAATGCCTTCAAAATACTGAGGGAAAATGTAATCTAAGGAAAATAATGAAAAAAATCTATACGTTGCCAAGTTATAGGGAGAATATTTTCAGACATAAAAGGTCCCCAAAACTTTATCTAAAATGTACTCCTTCTTAGGAAGCTACTAATATATTCTACCGAATTAAGGGAATTAAGCCAAGAGAGGAAGAATGAGACCCAGAAAGCAAACAATCTAATCCAAGAGGGAAGCAAAAGGAATTCCCAAAATGTTAACAGGAGATTTCAAGACACCAGCCATTTACCTCCTAGAGAATAACTTGTCCAGATTGGAGGAAGTCAGAGGCTCTGGGACAGACATCTTTAAAAAGATGATACATGCAAATCAAAACCACAGTGAGATATTACCTTATACATGTTTGAATGGCTGTTATCAAAAAGACAAAAAAAAAAGCAAGTGTTGAAGATGTGAAGAAAAGGGAATACTTGAGCACTCTTGGTGGGAATGTAAACTGGTGTGGCTTCTATGGAAAACAGCATGGAGGTTCCTCAAAAAATTAAAAATAGAACTAATATATGATCCAGCATTTCCACTTCTGGGTATTTATTCAAAAGAAATGGAAACATTAATTTGAAAAGATATATGCCCCCCATGTTCACTGCAGTATAACTCACAATAGCCAAGATATGGAAACAACCTGTATGTCTATCAATGGATAAATGGATAAGAGAAATGTACACATACACAATGGAATATTATTTCAGCCATAAAAAATAATAATGTCTTGCCACTTGCAATAACATGGATGAATCTTGGGAGCACTAAGTGAAATAAGTCAGACAGAGAAAGACAAATACTACTTAATCTCATTTATATATAGGAGAATTGGGGAATGGGTGAAAGGGGTGAAGGGAGTCAAAAGGTACAAAATTCCAGATATAAAATAAATAAGTCAAGAGGATATAATTTATAGCATGGCGACTATAGTGAATAATACCATATTATGTATGTGAAAGTTGCTAAGAGAGTAGATGGAAGATGTTAAAAATTTTCATCCCAAGGAAAAAAACTTGTAACTATGTGAGGTGACAGATGTTAACTAGACTTAATGTAGTAATCATTTCTCAATATATTCAAATACTGAATCATTATCTTGTACACCTGAAACCTATTTGTTATATGTCAATTTTATCTCAATTCATTTTTAAAAGATGATATTGTCAGAAAATGGAAGTGTTTGAACATGAGAGGATATTTATATAAGAGAAAGTTTGGGGCTAATTATAAGAACATAAAAAATAAATACAGGAATAAAATAAGACCATAACTCTAAGAATAATCACCAAAAAATGTGCAGGAAAAGAAATTAAACTATAGTACATAGCTCATTTGTAAATAGTTTGCATAGTTAAAATAATGCAAATCTGGAATATTTATTGAACCAAAATTACAGTAATGCTATTTTAGGAGAATAGAAACAAACATATAAACAAAAATCCTCAACTTCCAAAGTTTAAAGTTAAAGAAAAATGCCCCAATGAGACAAATTAAGCACTGCTATCACAAGCATATTATTAAAAAAATGAAGTTTTCATTTCTTTTTTCTTTTCTTTTCTCTTCTCATCTTTTCTTCTGTCTCTTTCTTTCTTTTCTCCTTCCTCCCTTCCTCCCTTCCTCCCTTCCTTCCTTCTTTTCTTTCTTCCTTTCTTTCTTTCTTATTTTACAAAGACTAAAAGAATAAAATAGTGCTTATATCTGGGGTGTAAGAAATGGTAAGAGGTATAATAGCAGGGAACTTCTATTTTTCATTTCAAAAACAGACTGTAGAATTCTTGAGCATTTGTATTTTTTACAAACATATGATAGAAAATAAAAACTAAATTTAAAAAACCAAAAGTAAAATATGGATTATTTAATAAATGTTACCGGGATAGCTTCTTATCCACAAGGGAAAAGTAAAAGTAGATTTCTTCCTCTCAACATCCACAAAAATAAGTTCAAAATGATTATAAGACCTATAAAGCTTTAAACCCCTTAAAAAAATAGGTGCGTATCTTTATGACATCAATCTAAGGCAGATTTCTTAAAAGGAAGAATACTACAAATACAAGGGAAAATAGTAATAAGTCATTGCACATTGTAATAAAAATCTTTTGTACCAGAAAAAAGTCACCATAAGCAAAGTTGAGACAAGTCACAGATTGGCAGAATATATAATTGCTAAAATATTCTGAATATATATGAAATTCCTAGAAATAATTAGAAAGTTTAACAGAATAAAAGCAATAGTATAATCAGGCAATTTGCTAAAGAAGAGATCTCAATGACCAATAAGTATAAGGAAAGACAGATAAACATAAGGATCAGATTAAAACACAGAGAAATCATTTTACACCCATAGAATTTAGGGGAGTGGGGGAGAACAATATGAAAGCCAATAAGAATAACTGTTGCCAAGAATATGGGGAAAGAGAATTTATATATTGCTTATAACATAACAAATCAGTACAACTACCAATACTAGCACCTAGAAAAACTGAAAATGAGTATAACACATTAATTAAACTTCTGGGTATATCCTTCAGGCCTAGAGAAATTATCGTACCTTTGGCCAAGGGGTAATGATACTCTTTTGCACAAAGGTATTCTTTACTGCACTGTTTGAAATAGAGGGAAATGGACAGTAACCTAAATGTCCATAAATAAAGAATAGAGGAATAAACATGGCTTATTCAAACAATGGAATACTATGCACCTGTTGAAATAAATGAAATAAATTTACAGGAACAAATTTGGAGAACATACTACTTAAGAGATAGGACCAAACTGAAGTTGCAAAATGGTACATATGATTCCACATATGTAAAATTTTAAAGCATATCATAGTATTCGATATGTTCTTGGATATATACATATAGAGTCAAAGTCTGAAAACTTTCATGGGAAAACTTTCCAACAAATTCAAGATTATGGTGACTCTTATGAGAAGGCAGAAAGGAGGGGAAAGAGATGCTGGAAAGACAGTATTAGATGCTTCACAATGCTTGATTTCAAATGCTCAAATAAAAATGATCTGAAGCAAGTAAATAGAAGACTAAAGTTTACTAAATCTAAGGAAGTGGATATGTGGGTATCTGTTATGTTCATTTCCTGTATGTTTAAAATCTTTATCAACAATGGTATAGAAGGATATGTGCCAGCTATCAGAAGGCCAGACCTGCTTCTGGTCTCCACTAAATATAGATACATGATCTTGGTCAGATACCTTAGCATCTTTCAATGTCAGTTCCATTACTTGTAAATGGAGAGGAAGAGCATTTTGCCCAGCCAGCTTCAGTGTTTGGAATATGACTAAAGGAAATGATATATGTAAAGGGTTACCTTGAAAATCATTCAGAGCTAAATAATGAAAGAACTATTACCGTTTGCATGATGACATCTAAAAAATGAATATCCATAAAAAATAATACTAGTTCAGGGGATCGTTGTCAATGCCTGGTATTATCGATATGAGTTTTAGATGTAATACATCTATGTATTCTAGTTTTAGAATACATAGATGAGGTATTATCTATGAGTTTTATATCATTATTTTCACAGTGCAAAATTCTACTTGTCATCTCATCGTGCTCTGGAAGCTTGACAAGGAGAGGGAGAAAACTGAATCTCATCATTGCTCCAAACTCGATCCCCTAAATATTCTAAGGATTTGAAAGAGTTAAAGCACGAAGATTGGTCAGTAACCACTGGGAGAAAAGCACACTGCATGCAAAAATTATATTTTAGGAAATGTCAATTTAGTAGAAAAGACTGCTGGCAAAGGAACACAATACTTTCTTCTATTTCAAGCTTTAACAAATTCATTTTAAATAATAGCATTGAAAAAAATGTAAAGAGAGAACAAAAGGAGCTTTCTGCATATGTACTCTTCTCAGTTGTGCTCTTCTTAATAAATGAACTCTCCTTGAAAACGTTCATTAGATAGAAGCAATTACGGTTAAGACTCTAGCCTCTCTCCACTAATTAATTACAGCAAATGAGCTTGTAATGTGCATCATAACAACTTAATAAGCTAGGCCAAACTATTTTAGATTCTGCTATGCTAGTATTTCATCATTGCTGGGCTATTTAAATTAGCTAAGTAGTATCTGAATGTAAATAGCTTTTGAATTACCTGTGTCCTTCAAAATAAACTCTGTGTCTTGAGCAGATGTGCTATTTATGTGGATGGGGTGACAGCAAAAAATGACCTAGAAGTGAGGACAGGGAAAAGCAGAAGAGACATGACAAATACGTGAGCTCACACAAACTATCATCATCAATAATCTATTATCCATCCAGCATCTCACACTGGCTGACTGGAAGCCATTCCAAGAGGTCCTATATATTTTTCAATATTTGTTGGACCTGAACCATGGAGAATCCAATAGCTGCATTAGCCTCTTTTGACATCATTGGTTACATTACCAATTCTTGCCTCAAAAGTCTAACTGAACATGGATCAAAGGGTGACTAATACAAGCTCTTTAGCAATGTCTCTGCTTGTAATGAAACTTTAAAGGCAATTAATGACTCATTGAGTCAATGAATAGACTTTGTACATCTGGGGATGAGTTAAAATATGGCTTAGTGTCAATGAAAGAGGTGAGGGCCTCAGACCAGCCGTGAAATATCTCAAACACAATTATCTGAAACTTTAAAGTGCTGGCTTCTTTCGAATCAAAGGGCATTAGTCTTCCAGGTAGTAACATCTGCTACTACCTCAAGGTGTTAATTGACTAACTTCAGCAAAAATCAAACAGATCCTCATCTCTCCCTCCTTAAAGCATAAAGAGTATTAGGGTATAATTCAGGCATTTCCAGAAAGGATAGAGAAAACAGTGTATCACAGCACACATGTGGAACTCAATAGAGGTCTTTCAGGTGGTCTTTTCTGTGGACCCCTCTTTCTGGTTTATTTATTCATACTGAATTTCTCTAGGACATATGGCCAGAGATTTTCACTATAGGATGGAAAACACAGTGGAACGAGTCTCTCAAAATATTTTTGAAACATGAGTCATTTAGAGGCAGAGGGAAACATGCCAGTTTGAAAGGCCAGAAAAAATTTTAAAGGCAAAGGCCATTGACAAGAAGAAATAATTGCCACCCTTCATCTTTGTTTGTTGTCACACCCATCATCTCTGGGAAGTAATCGGTGAAAATGAAGACACACATATGCACACACACATATACACTATATTTGATTTAAGGACCAACTTAATAATGGCATAAACTGTAATTTGAACACATTTCTTGATGTCTGTTCCAAAATACATTTACCCTCAAATTTGTGATACTCCTGGGATAAGAAGTGAATATACAGAGCATAAAAATATATATATAACATAAATAAATAATATGTATACCTTTCAGGAGTGATGGTTTCAGTAAATTTTTTGGACAGAATAAAGACTGGACTGTAAAACTGGGGATCTAACTCATTTCTTCTCTCATAACTTCTCTCCCATCTCCTCCTCTTCCCTATGAAGGACCTGTTTTAGAAAGTCCTTGGTAAGATGCCAAATGATAAAAATTTCAAGTATAGATGTATTTTTTGAAGCCCACTCCCAAATCCTAAGTCCTCCAATACTCAAAGGGGTATAGGAATAATGACAGAATCACAGGCACAGGGATGAGATGGTGGTCGGTCAAGCCATAGGGCCCTCTCAGTCCATCACTGATCTATTTCCTGCTGAGGCCAATCAGGAACACACATGAGCAAGAACTGACAAGTGAGGAGAGGTCTGCATTGTGTTCACTCTTGGTCAATGAAGTAGAACCAGAACATGCAAAGACATTCAAGACTTTGAGAAAACTGGACACTTTCATAAAAATCTTTTCTGTGTAGAAAAATACCCAAGCAAGCCATTTGGAAAGACTTGGGGTCAGTTGAAATCCTACCGATGCCTCGAAGGGTAAGAAGTTTGTCTCAGCAATAAATGATCAACCAAATTTTCTTCTCCAATAAGGAAAGCCAGTACTTTTTACATACCTGTGTCACTCACTGTCCAGCAATAAATTGTGTATTTGCTTAAAACAGGAAAATGAGGACACAGCCAGACAACCTACTTATTATACTTCTGCAGCTCCTACTATATTCTTGCATTCCTTTTCTTAGCTGTCACACTGCCCACGTGGTCTATAGCAAAGCTCAAAATGCTCCAATCATTCTGTTCTTTTAATGGGTTTATCCACCTCACCTAAGCATGGGAGCCTTCTCTGAAGTTCCATGATTGCACTTCACAGAATAGCTTGGCAGCCTTCAATGCTAATAACACAAATGGCCCTTAAACAATAGCTTCTTTGATTTAAATCAAATTTATCAATGTCATATCAACTCTAGAACAGTATTCTCATTTAGAAAGCAAATTTCATCAGGGTAAGTTCTTCTCTACACTTGTTCTCTCAGTACTAAGGCTGACTGCCTTTTGAGGAAGACATAATTGATCTAAAATATTTTATCTCATCCCAAAACTTATATCAGTAATTCAAATTCCAAAATGACTCTGCATCATTTTCCCTGAGCCTGTTCATATTTATTATACATCAAATTATTTCATTTTAGTGAAATCTTCCACTCTGTTTTAATAAAAAAAAATTGTTCTCTTTAATACTATACGTAACTGAACAATAAGAAAACGACTATATTACATTAGCCTAAGAGGAGGGAATTTGATTTCTCTGTGACATTATATTGGTTAATAATAATAATAATAATAATAATAATAATAAAAGCTATGAAAGTGCTAGAGAAAAAATAGGTTAAGAAATTTGGCTGTATGTCATTAGAATAACCATGTTAGAACAAGCAGCAAAAATTATTTGTAGGTGGCCAATTAACATGATAGGTATTCAACTTCAATAGTCACCAAAAAATGCAAATTAAACCACGGTGTGATGCTAGACATATACCAGAATGCCTCAAATGAGAAGACAGAATAGGACAAGTGGAGACACCAGAACTTTCCTACACTGCTGATGGACAGGAGAATCGGTGAAACTACTTTGGAAATATGTTTGGCACGTATCCATTTAACCTGAATGCTCACATATCCTATTACCTGACAACTCCACTTCTATGTATATTCCCAACAGAAATACATATATGCATTCACTGGACTGCATGTGTCAGATTGTTCATAGCAGCAATTGTAATAACCTCAAACTGAAAATATCCAAACATCCCTCAACAGCTGAATGGATAAATATATTCGAGTTTACTCACAAGAGGGAAACACTGCAGTCATGAAGGTAAACAATCTACCATTACACTGAATAATATGAATGAATTTCACAAACATTGTGTTAAAGGAAAGAAGCCAGACATAGAAGCCATGCACACTCTAAGATGCCACTTATACAAAGCACAAAGACGGATGGAACTAATTTAGGCTGTGTTTATGTTACTGTTATGCTGGTGTCAAGAGGAAGTCAAGTGCCAAGAGTGTCCATCATCCTCCAAGCTTCTACATTCTCCCAATGGGAAACCCTACCCCAAACACTACACGCATGATAAAATTAAGACAGGTTTTCAAGTGAATGTTGATGTGGAAGCACACGACAAGCAGTCACAAAGCCATAGAGACATACTTGACACTGCTTCCAGGGGACAGGAGGACTGTGGGCTGCTCCCTACACACAGATGCCCTGTGACCCTTACTATTAGAGAAGTCTTTCCTTAATTCGTCCATTTACATCCCATCGGAGCACAGAAAATACTTTGATTTAGGCTATGGTTAGAAGTGGAAACACGTTATATGTGATGTGGTGGAGGGAAAAGGGTGGACAACAAGATGAGAAGACTTAATGCACTTGCTAAAAACTATTATCGAATTTACTTTACACATACTGCTTATGGGAAGTTGCAGATGGATTTTGCACTCAGGCTCCTTTCAATTTGTTTAAACTGTTCACAAACACACCACATGAAGGCTAAGAAGGTATAAACAGAGGCTGCTGCTGCAAATGAATACAAGTTACAACAGAGATGACCCAACACCTATTTGATGATGTGTATGACAGCTACTCGCGCTGGCTGATAATGGCAAATGGTACACATCAGGAGTTAAATAAGGATTACTCTTATTTGGTCAAGTTTGCAGATTTTTCTTTTCTTTCTATTAATTCCACACCCTGTAACTTTTTCCACGGCAGGACCCTTCTTTTCTACCTCTGTGCCCTTATGGTAGGGGCTGGTGCAAAAGGTTCTCAACAAATGATGTCTAATGGAAGAAATGTTGATACAGATTATTTATCCTGAAGCTTTTTCTCCCACCAGCATTTCCTACACTGCCCCCATCCACTACAGCTGTGACAGAATCTCTCCTAGGGTGCTCAACGCAACTCTTTTGTTTTCTCTACCTTCAGGTTCCCCGATCCATTTGTCCAACTGTTCATTACTTATCATCCACAACACCCATTTCCACCCACAATACTCACCTACCTAGTGCTCTGGGTTCAAAAAGTCTGAAATCAGCAAAACTCTTGGATATATGCAGATGGTGAATCAATAAGGGCTATCTATGCTTTTCAGCCCTGCCTGCATATTACAGTTCCCTGGGAAACTTTTAAAACATGCTGATAGCCAGACCCCACTCTCAGAAATTCAGACTTAGTTAGCTTGAGTGCATCTCTGGCAGTTGTATTTTTTAAAGTACACTGGTTACTTCTGACGCTTTCAGATCTGAACTGTCTAACATGGTAGACATTAGCTATATGAAGCTATTTCAATTTTAATTTTAATTAATTAAAAGTATTTAAAATGAGCAATTCAATTTCTCAGTTTCCCTAGCCATATTTCAAGTGCTCAACAGCTACATATAGTTAGGGATATCTATCTATAAAGTGTGTGTACATATACAAACATACATACATATATATGTTGTTGGATGGCACATTATACACCATTTCCATCACTGTTGAAGGTTCTATTAAACAGCACAGCTATACTATCAGAGCCTGCTTAAATGCAGCTACAGTGAAGATGGGAAACAACCATGGAATCCACTGGCCAAAAGGTACAGGACTAAATCCTTCTTTCAGAATATTCCAGGAGTAACATACCTGCCTTTTCTTGGTGTCTACTTCCATAAAGAAAGGGATTAAAAAGAAGATGCTGAGAAATTTGAAAATAAGCCTGGCTTACTTAGCAATTTTGCCGAGGCTGAGCAGGTTATGTTGGCCTTTAGCTTTGTAAAAGCAAATAAAGCCATCCAGGGTTGTCAAGCAAAGGCATATTTGCCATGAATTTTATTTATTATTCATGCAGAGCTTCTCGACACTGTACTGGTCAATTTTGAATTTATTTCCCTGGCAACCTGGGCTAAATTAAGCAACACGACAGAGTCATGAGGCAGGGATCCTTTTGAGAACATCTTAACCCATCATCTAAGACTTTGAAGTTGCCTTTTATCTTAAGATACTATGCCTAAAACAGCCTGCCAATGTGTGTCATCTGAGGCCTATAGTCTCCAGGTCATTAGTTCAGGTCATGACTTGTTTAAGCAAGAAAAACAAGAACATAATGGGTCACAGGTGTGGTTGTGCAGGCTGGGCACTGCACAACTCCACGGATTAACATTTACATAGTTATCATAGATTTGAATATTTATTCTGACAATTTTCTGGAAAATAACAATAATGTCTTAAACAAGGGGTGTCCTTTTCTAACTTTCATTAAGGTACTATATATATTAGCCACAGGGATAACTGGGTAGGTTGCTATTTTATAGCAGAAATCAACAAAAAAGTAAAAATCATTAATCTAGGGATCATTCAGCATTGGGGCCCAAGAATGTTCTGGATTCTTTGTTCCAGAGCTCCTGGAAAAATTCTGCCTCATGATTTATGAAACTTGTACAGCCTCAACCTCTGGATTTAGAGATATTCACCGGTTTTGACCAGGTTTCAAAACTGACATAGTGGTTCTCAAGCCTGGTTCTACAGTCACTCAGGGAATTAAAAAACCAAACAAACAAAAACAGAAACCCAACCCTGATTCTTAGAAACAATACAAAAAATACAAAATAAAACCACAAACTCACAGATAGAGAACAGATTGGTGGCTGGCAGAGGTGAGGAGTAGGGGGTGAGGAAACTTGGTAAAGGTGGTCGAAAGGTACAAATTTCTGGTTATAAAATAAATGTCATAAAGATATAACGCATGGTGAATATAGCTAATAATATTGTACTGTATATTTGAAAATTGCTAAAAGGTTAGATCTTAAAAGATTTTTTCACAAGAAAAAGATTGTAATAATGTATGGTAATGGATGTTAACTAGATTTATTGTGGTGGATTATTTCACAATGTATACAAACATCAAATTGTTATGTTGTACATCTGAAACTAAAATAATATTATATGTCAATTTGTCTCAGTAAAACAAAACAAAAGAAAAAAACAAAAACAAAAAACCCCACCTAATTCTGAACCCTACCTCAAACCAATAAATCAGAATCTCCATGGGTCATTCTGGGTGCCAGTATTTTATAAAAGTATAAAAGGTGTGGCACAATGGATAACTGCTCCTCCAGCAGATGGACAAAAAGGGAAGGATAAAAAAAGAGGAATCATGTATCAAGTTTGGGGCAAGCTGTCAAAATGGAAGATCTCTTAAATGTATTTCACGGAACTTTTAGTCATTAGAACCAAAGATAAACTGAAAAGAGAAACTTTTTAAAAGTAAGCAACATGATCTGGTATTCATGATTGCAGACTGGGTCATCATTTAATTTTAAACTGTAGAACTGTACTGCAAATGTAAAGAAGTAACATCACACTTTATGGATGAAGTGTTCTAGAACACTCAGATTGTGCTTTAAAGCATTAGAAGATGCAAGGAAGTAAATGACAGAAGGAGAAGGGGCAGACCCATTTGAGATCGAGAATGAGCCCTCCATAAGTCCTGCATGTAGCATAGCATCCCACAACCCACACTTGGGAAGAAGGGGTTCACTGTGATTTGAAATACGAGTGGCATAACCACAAGGGAAGCCAAGACTATCTTCTAAAACTATGACTTATTTATTTAGAAGATCTCAAAAGTACCTGCTCAACAATTCAATTATGGCTGAGACTAGCTTGTTTCAGATGAGAATGGGTTGGTTATTTCACCCTGTTCAAGAGGGCTCTCTCATTCACCAATCATACTCCCTTCACATTCAGGTCTAAGGTAGATGGTCCCCTTGAATGCTTTCTGGACTTAAATGTGCCCAGCCACTCTTGTCTGTGTTGTCTCAAACATGAGCCAGGGCTTTGAGGTCTTCTTTTGCTACCCTAAGCTCATGAAAAATGTTCAAAATTCCCCCCAAAGTAGATATATTCCAACTGGTTCTTAGCGAAACAACCAATCTTATGAGTGTATGCTGTAATTTTAAATGTGTGTTTGGAGCCTAAAATTACCCATCCACTTTTAATTCATCTCTGGCTATGCCTACTGGACACTGATGTTTAAAAAAACAGGGAAGAAAACATATTTTTCCTCCCTACCCCATTTCCTCTGTTCAAATCTTTTATTGCTTTCAAAAAGCCAGTTCACCTCTCATATCTTCCATTAACATTTCTCAGCCTAAAGTAACCTATCACCATTCAGAATTTATATTGATTGTTTGACTCTGTCATTTGATATTATTCATATATTCTATTATTATACCTCTTATAGTCATTTAGCTTATTGTATGGGAGTGTCTTTTTTACCTATTAGAATCTTCTAATACGCCCATGGGCATTGTGCAATGTAGAAGGACATCTACTCCATAGCATTCACTGAATGTTAACTAAATTCATTACAAACAGTTCAAATTCATGGGCCAATTTTATTCCACATCTCTCTATGCTATTGTTCCATCTTTCACAAAGGAAAGAACCCACTGATATTTCAAGAAATAAGATAGGATACTCACAACTGTAGGACCCAAATGGCATGAATCCCTGAATTCCTTTTGTGTGCCATTTACCAGAAACATGGGATGGTGGTTTCTTTGTTGCTCCCTCAGCAGAGGGTTATGTCTTTAAAAAAGACTTTTTTTTAAGGTTGAAGAGGAATGTCACCAACTAAATAATGGCATACCAATGACTGTAGGACACATCCTGATATCAAAAATGTTAAAATGTGAAAAGATGTGTGCCTTAAAATGAATGATAAATGGCTAGTGAATATGATCTTTTAAACATAGGTAATATGTAATAAAAGTTAGAAAGCTCCTTTCATTAAAACAGTAAGATATGGTCATGAATCAGAACAGTATGCTTTAAAGAGAGGCATATCTTAGACCTGCCAATGAAACACTGAGCACTGAACTAGACTCTCAACCATGTAGGGGCTAGTGATGGCCTAGAATATACCAAGTACCCACTTACCTTCCCAGAGGGTGAATTGTCCAAAAGGAACAAATACTATAGCATTATGGCCTTTGCTTCACAAGTGCACAGAAGCTGCAAAATGCACTCCTGAAAGAATTCAGTAACATGAGTTTCATGTTTATGAAACAGGAAGTCACCCTGATGTTGCCCAGGGCCCTGATACAGCGCATTTACAAACTATTCCACACTGACCCATCAATGCCAGAATCTGCCTGCTAATGACCATACTCTACAGAGCCATTACAACTTCCTTGATGCCACTTTGTGTGGGATGTACACACACATATTACGTGTAGTTATGTACCTGTCAGTGGATGGCAGGGAGCATGCCTTGTGTGCTGCTGTGTTTCTCCAGGTGGCTTGCACTGTGCCTTCCACATGGTGAGAAACCTCTTAGAGAATTGTGAGAAATGGATATGCAAAGAACTGACCAAAGAAAGGCAGTGTAATCATTTAGCTCTGGAGTCAGCAGTTATCCAACGGATCAATAAAGAACAGTGCACGAGGGTGTTGCTTTGAAGAATGCGGCACAAAGAAGGATGAGTTGGGGGATTCTCAGGAGAAGACACAGGAAGAATGTCTTCCACTATCCACTCTCTCTGTCTGGCTATAAATGGTAGCAATCCTAAAAATCTTTTAAGCAGCTAGTGCCAACGCCAACACTAAATTCAGTCATCTTGCCATGTATCCTTTCTATCAAAAGATATCCCAACTTTCTTTAACTGTGAAGTAGACTTTAACAGATATATTTAAATGTTCCAGGTGGAAATCTGGCCCTTTTTAAATCCAAATCAATGTTTAACTTGCTGGTGTTCTTGCATGTAATATAGAATATATTTAATCAGAAGCAATAGCTATAGGATCTCTCTATCCTGGTTATATTGAATGTGGAGCATAGTAAACCACAAGCCAGGATCCTCATAAATTCAGAGAAGAGCACAAATTAATTTTTCTTTTGCGCTGGAATTTTCTTCTTTATCAAGCCCTGCTCCTCAGCACAGGAAAGAACAGCTCATCAAGGGCAAAGATCCGCACAACTGCTATAGGTGTGTTCCTTCTGGCAATGCTGCATGTGCTGCCACCATGTCCCTCTCCTGCCCAATGACCAGCCAAGGGCCATCTGGGATGCCTGCCCTGAGAATGCACAACAGAAGACAGCATCATACAGACCAGGTCTCCCACATGGGAAAGAGGCTATCGTGTTGTGACCAATCCAACAACCAACAAATATCACATTCCGGGTGCCCTGTGTCTGTGCCAGCACAGCCTGCTGCTGGTTTCTCTGAGGGAACACTGCAGAACATTTAGACCAAATATAAGATCAAACAGGAACAGAAAAATAACAAGGAAGCCGTGGGTATATTTCAGTCACCCATCCTGGCTTTCAAAAGGAAGCAGCTCATTTTACAGCTGAACAATATCTTATGGAACAAGCAAGGACAATCAAGTTGCTTGAGAACCAAAAAGATCTCTTACTTGTGTTTGTATCCCTATTGCTGAACATGGTTTCAATACATAACAGGTATCTAATAATGCTTGCTGAAAAGAATGAATGAATGAATGAATGAATGAGCGAACAAATGAACGAATAAACAAATGAGTACCTTACATGAAGATGCATGCCACCTGGGGCGCCTGGGTGGCTCAGTGGGTTAAAGTCTCTGCCTTTGGCTCAGGTCATGATCTCAGGGTCCTGGGATGGAGCCCTGCATCGGGCTCTCTGCTCAGCAGGGAGTGCTCTCATTCCGCCTGCCTCTCTGCCTACTTGTGATCCCTCTCTCTGCGTCAAATAAATAAATAAAATCTTAAAAAAAAAAAAAAAGATGGATGCCACCTAAGCAGAATAGTCCTTAAAACTTAACTACCTATCATAGCTTCCATGTAAGGAAAAACAGCACAAAATTCTGTGGTTTTGGCCATTTTCATATTACTACCTTGGGCAGGGCATATTGGTCCAGGAATCTGTGTTAAGGCCAAAGGATTGTGTACAAAGGCCAAACTGCTCTGGGGCACCTTGGCTTAAGACCTATCAATAAAAGTACTCCATATTGGAGAGTGACCAACAGACTCCATTGGATCTTTTCTCTCAGTAAGTACAAACACACATAGCACAGAAAAGTGGGTCACAAAGCCTTGATCTTGAATAGGGAAGGCATAGTGATGGGCTTCTGGAAGACCAAGGTCTAGAGTGAATACTGCCAGTTTATGAGGAAGCCTATCACTCCAGGCAGATTTTCCTTAACTGTGTTCTGGGAAACAGAATTCTGAGAGATGTAAATAGATACTGCTTGATAATAGTTTGGGAAATGCTCAATGCCATGTTCTTTCTTGATTAGTCACAAGATCCATTTGCACATTTAAATCTCTTAGAAATCTTGCTACAAAAAAGGAAGTTTAATCCTATTTAATAAGCCCTGAAGTCTTTATTTTTCAGTGTTCTTAATTGCCAAAGTGTAGAATAGGATACCTTATTTGAAAAATGGTGCCCTAAAGTGACCCGGATGTATCTTTCCTCACAATTTAAATAAGCTCAATTAAAGTATTGCCTTAGTTATGGGGCTTTAAAATGTTATCCCCAGAAAATGAGCCTCCAACTTGTAAGAATGAATCCACAGCCTTGGTCAAAATGAGACCAAGAACTTTTCTATAATGCAAAGCAGTTGCTCAAATTGTAACATGAGTCAAAACTTTGGGTTCCAAAATTTTTAAGACTTCATGACTTCATTCAGGAATCCTAAAAACAACTGTGGTCATCATCCATTAAAAATGCAACTTTCACAGTGTTCCACAGACACAGAGATAAAAGTCCTTTGGGCTGATTTATTTTCATTAGCGCCTTGCCAGTAAATATGTAAACAATGTAAGCCAGGCAAACACACATGCTGAGCATAATAAAACCCATCTTAATTGCTACTCTACCACGGGAGAGAACTCTGAGTACCTTGTCCAATAAAGAAATGATCTATGATTTTTCTTGTGACTTTTCTTTTCTTCAATAAATTTAATAAATAAAATCAATGGTTTTGGAAAGAGTGTTAGGTCAGCCCTTCCAATTGTAACATTCCTTCAATTAAACATCAGTTACCACAACATTCCAAACTTTGAAGCAAAAGCTGTTTCCTGCATTCACTTTGACACATATCATGAAGGAGCTCAGCCCACCAGCCCTGGCTGGAGTTTTTCCTGATACATGTCTGCTTTTTACCTTTTACTTTTCTTCAGCTCCTTCTTTTCTCTCTCCAATCCTTACTCTGCCCCAGATTCTGACGCACTAAGCCCACAATAGGAAAATGAAATTTGTTTTTTGATCATTTGATGTCTGCCACATAAGCTACAAGAAAATGCATTTTAACTCATCTGACAATTCTAGTTATGACCATGAATAACTGAAAAGGCTTAGCACTGAGCAAACCATGCCTACTACAGGTAGAAAAAGGTGACAATGAATTCCAACAGTTGCAGGAATATAAATTTCTTGGTCTGTTAGAGATAAAAAAAAATAACTGGCATTTTAGTGGAGAACTCATAAGGACAGAAACAAGAAAATCCAAAAAAACAAAAAACTACAAAAAAAGAACAACCCTCAATTCTCACCGCCTCCCAAAATAAAATAAGGTATTCCCGAAATTAGACACTCTTCTCCTATCATACATCAATCAAAACCTACTTTTGTAACTAAGAGAACACCTCTGGATGAGGTTGCAACCACTGTCCCAGTAGTAAAATTCAATGCAAATTTTATAAAATTATGTATGTACATATACATGGGTACATGGCCAGCTTCCACCCTTAACAGCTATGGAAGCATTGGTTCTTGAATTCAGAAACTGTTATTTAAAAGTGTAAACATGGAAGGAGCGGTTAAATAAGAGGGGAATACAATAAAGATGAGACAAGTTGCTATAATCTATTAGTATCAGTGAGGAGAGAGAAATAAAAACCATCCAGAGGGAAGAAACAAAAGGTAGGGAAATTCTTTTCCATTCCTACCCTGTGTAAGTTGTTCTCACCTTTAGATTAAGCCCTTTATTGTTTCTGTTTGTATTTTGTCACTGAAAGGAGTCATAACAAAAAGTCACCTATATAATACTGGCTAAGGCATATTAAAAGAGGAGAAAATATATACAGATGGTCCCCAACTTATAATGGTTGGACTTACAACTACTTGACTTTATGATGGTGGGAAAGCAATAAACCTTCAGTAGAAACTGTACTTTGAATTTTGATCTTTTCCTAGGCTATGATATGCTGTCCGATACTCTCATGATGCTGGGTGATGGCAGCGAGCTGCAGTTCCAGCAGCCATGCAATCACAAGGATAAAACAACCCAAACCCTGACAACCACTCTGTACCCATACAGCCATTCTGCTTTTCACTTTCAGCATGGTGGTCAAAAAATTACAGGAGATACATCACACTTTACTATAAAACAGGCTTTGTGTTACATGATTTTATCCAAGTATAGGCTAATGTGAGTGTTCTGAGCCCTTTAAACCAGGCAAGACTAAGCTATGATGTTCAATAGTTTAGGTGCATTAAACGCATTTTTGACTTATGACATTTTCAACTTATGATGGGTTTATTGGGATGTAACCCCATCGTAAGTTGAGGAAGACCTTGTTGTAGTTTTTTTTTTTTTTTAAAGATTTTATTTATTTATTTGACAGAGAAAGAGATCCCAAGTAGACAGAGAGGCAGGTAGAGAGAGAGGAGGAAGCAGGCTCCCTGCTGAGCAGAGAGCCCGATGCAGGGCTCGATCCCAGGACCCCAAGATCATGACCTGAGCCGAAGGCAGAGGCTTAAACCATTGAACCACCCAGGTGCCCCAATCTTGTAGTAGTTTTGTGCTCTGGAGAAAGGAGACCAGGAAGGTCAGCACATGGACATTTCTGTAAAGTGACTGGAAGATCATAACTATGTATACACACTGCTCCCAAGCTTTCGTCTCTCACCCTGAATTTGCTCACAGATAAATCTACCTACTAACATTCAAATAAAGATTGGAGGCCAAGTTAAAAAAAATTTTTTTTGAGTGTATAGCAATGGTTTACTGATTCAATCCTGTCCCATCCCATCCCAATCCCAAGGAATTGCTGTGACTCGCCAGAAACCGCATTTCTCTCCTTCTTTCTAGTGGGTACATATTTTCCAGCTTCTATAAAGTGTTGGAGGCAGGTAAAATGACTTTGATAATGCATATAACAAAAATAGAGGAAATTTTATAGCATTCCTTTGAGATAAAATATGCTGTCATAGCTCTTGATTTGAGATTTCAGACATTCAAATTATTACATTTCAAATACTTGCAATAGGGACAAATGCAACTTTTTCCATCAAAAAACCCTTAATCTCCAAAGCAATTATTTATTTTCCTTCAGCTTTGTTTTTTCTCCAAAGAATGAATAGCAGTAAAAGCAATAATGGTAATGATATTTAGTGTACAATTGCATGGGCTCTACTTACATTACCTTTTTCAAACTACATAACAAGCTTTAGACATAGGAACTATTATCATTTCTGTTTCACAGATAAGAAAACTGAGGCTTGGAGAGGTTAATGATTTTGCCATAAGATCGCAAAGCTAGTAGGGAAGCTAAACAAGAACGTGAATTCTGCTCTTTGACTCCACTTGCCCACACATCTTACACTGAAGAATTTGAGACATGGAACAGCCATTACAACCTACCCATAAAAGAGAGTACAGGCATTCCAATCACAAATATATAAATGTTAAAGCTCGTACACAGAGAAATGCAACAAATAGGAGAATACATTCTGAGTAACTAGAAAATCCAAGAAATATTTAGATAATTTGAGACTCATTATTGAGACTGATCGTTTCAAGGTGTCCATTTTATTTTCCCTGAATAGGCACAGCTCTAATGATAAAGGAACAAAGACAGATGGACAATTAAGGCTCTGGACAATCAAACATATTTACATTCCTACAAATTTCAGTTTTAAGAAAAATCTGCTCAAATATAGGCATCAGATAAGTGTTTAACACATTTGACTTTAGGAAGCTGAATTGAAAGTCAGGGCCACATATGCAAAGCAGTTCTTCAAGCTAGATAGGATAGTCATCTAAGTAGTGAAATTTATACTTAGGACTCTCTCGCTTGAGATATTTTCGGCCCTTACCTGAGTGTCCTCATTATACTTTGTCACACTGATCAGAATCTCTGTTAAATACTGATTTTGGAAATTCAACTGACGCTATAAGCCACTCACTCTTTAGTGCCAATTAGCATAACTTGATTATTTTGCTTTCTAACAGAAGGAGTGTCCAGCTATTTTTGCACATTAAAAGCACCTAGGAATATTTTAAAACAATGCCAGTGTCTGGGCACCACCCCTAGAGATTCCATGGTTCTGGGTAACCTAGGGACCAGGCAGCAGTGTATTTTACCAACTTTCCAGGTGGCTCTCATATGTGTCAGGCTTGAGAGTCACTAGTGTAGACACGCTACCTCTTTTTTTTTTTTTTTTTAGGTTTTATTTATTTATTTGACAGAGAAAGAGATCACAAGTAGGTAGAGAGGCAGGCAGAGAGAGAGGGGGGAAGCAGGCTCCCTGCTGAGCAGAGAGCCCGACGTGGGGCTCGATCCCAGGACCCTGAGATCATGACCTGAGCTGAAAGCAGAGGCTTCAACCCACTGAACCACCCAGGCGCCCCGACACTCTACCTCTTAAAAAGAGAAATAACATTTACTATGTCCATATTTTCTGTGTTTTTAGCACTGGATAGAAAACATTCTTGCAGTAGACCATATTAGAAGAGAGAGCAACCACCACAAAATCTACTTTGAAATGAGAAGTAAAAGTGGTGTGGAAGCAAGATTAAAGAAAGACAAAAGTCTCTATATTCAGTTATTTAAAAAAAAAAGTGTTTTCTGACTTCTTTAGAATACAGGAGACATGATTTCATTTTCTTAAGTAATCCTTTAAATATGATTTGCTGCTTTGAAATACACATTTCCTATCTTTATGAAGTCCGTAACAGCTGGCATATGAAAGGAGTCAAATCTTAACTGTCAGACTTCAGTCATTCGGATATTGGTAGAAATAGGTTCAACAACCAACAAATTCAATTGCCCTTTCTAGTCAACCCATTAAATCAGTAGTTCAGATCCACAATGCCTGAATCAACGTGGATGACATCTCTATATTTCAGTAATCTAGATCAGAACATTATTAATACTGAGAGATACTAAAAACAGACATCAAACTTCACGCCTGAAACAAATATAACACTGTATATTAATTATACTTCAATTAAAAAATTGTTATAATATTTGTTCAGTTGAAGAACTCTACAATATAATACGAAGGTTAAGTTCTCAGTAGTCACTTAATCATAAGTTTTATAAGGACAGCAACAGTTTCTTCCTTTTTTTTTTTAAAGATTTTATTTATTTGAGAGAGGAAGAGCCAGAGAGCAGGAGCAGGATGAGAGAGCATGAGCAGGGTGAAGGGCAGAGGGAGAAGCAGACTCCCCACAGAACAAGAAGCCCAGTGTGGGGCTCTATCCTGGAGCTCCAGGATCATGACCTGAGCTAGAGGCAGACACTTGACCAACTGAGCCACCCAGGTACCCCATGAACAGCAATAGTTTTTTATGGATATTTATATATTCATAACTTAGCACAATTCCAAGCATATGAGTAATATTTAGTAAGTAGATGAATAAATGAGTGTATGAATGAATGATAGTAACTGGAACTCACAGAAAACACAGCCTAACGATTATAAGGCAAAACAAAAGGCATTCTTGGGTTTTTTTTTTCCCTACATCATCAGTTACCTTTACCTTTATGAAATTAGTAACTATATTTTTTATTATATTTTTGCCACCTCTTCTTTGGGGCCAATGTAAAAAACTACTTAAATAAAGGCCTTCGGTGACAGTCAGGTAAAATTCTATTACAGTCAAATGAGAATATGGGAAGACCAGACACAACTTGCATTCATCTACTTATTCTTGGATTGTACTTTTACATTTCATTCCTATTTCAGAAAGATGGATGCCTGGACATTAGGTAGGTGACAGTTTGTAGGATTTCAACCCTAACCTAAAAATGAAAAGGAAGTTAGCCTTGATGTTAATTGTCAGGATTCTCAGTGCTGAGATCATTTCCTGTCTAAAGAGCCCAGATTCAACCAATGGTGACTTTTCCCAAGTTTTGAGGGACAAAGTCAGTTACTAATCATATTACCTGTACTCATGAAACATAGGCAAAAAGAAAGCCCTTTTTACTACCACCAATATCTGACTATGAACCATAGCTGAAGTAGCTAAGTATGGGCTTCTCCGTAGCTGGAAAGGATGTGTTGGCTGAAGTCTGTGATATACCAATTAATCTTCTTATTTCAACTCCTTTAACTTTCAGAGACCAGCTGCATTTTCCAGGACTCCTTATAGAGTAAGCATGTGTTTTCTTTGGTTTTACTTATAGTTTTTCTCAGTGAGTACAACTATGCTTTTGTTTCCCTCCTTCCAGTAAAATCTGGAATCCTCTGGACAGAAAGAGAAGGTAACAGCAAGGTTGTTTAGACAAATTTTCTAGGTGCTATCCATCCCAGCAAGACTCTGTACTTCAGAAGGATTTCTTAGAATATCTTGGCACTAATACACATATCATAAAGGACTTCATTCACTAACGTATACTTTCCTAAAATGACTTTACCACTATGCCACTTACTCATAGGCAGTTTAGTAAAGCACAACCTTAGAGGCTGGTTTTTGGATCTACTGCATGAGCATGTTGGTTATAGTGCAGAGCAGAAAACAGTCCAGGAAAGAGCAGGCTTTCAGTTCTCAATGGGTAGGAAGCCTCAGTAAACATTAAGATTACTGGCTCTGAGCTCAAATGAGTTGGATAAACACAGTTCTGCCCAAGTTAGGACAGCTTTCTACCTTTTCTCTGGTATTTTTGATTGGTACCATTTTCTATAAGTCAGAATTTTACCCAGATGTAGTGCCATTCTACTCTCACCTCATATCTAGACTGTGGTTGAAATGGGGAGATCACACTTTAGAAGGAGATTTTTCCAAGGACAGCCCAGTGCAGACTGCCAGTTGCCTACTTTACATGTAGTCTACCTTTTTTTCTTACTGAAAGAATCCTCCTTTTATTCATGGTAGCATTGAAACCTTGCTTGAAAACTACATTTCCTTGCCTCCCTTACATTAGAGTTGAGCATGTGACACACTTCTGAACAAGAAGTTGCTGTTCATGTGTCCAAGAGAGGCAGACTCAGGAGGTATGCATCCTGTTTCCATCAGGCCCTTCTAATTTTTCCTGCCTTTGGAAGAGGAACACAATAGATGTAGCTAAATGGTCACCTCCAAAACCTGAGAATAAGAATCACACCTATGGGATGGCAGAGATGAAATCCAGAAGACCCTGGACCCTGAAGAATTTGCGATCACCATGTTGGCTCTGAGCTGCATAGTACAGGATTTCTTTTATGTGAGAGGAAAATACATCCCTTTCTGTTTTAAGCCTCTAGTTTGGTAGTCCCTGTTACCTGTGGCTAAGTATAGTTTTTAAATGAAATAAGCTCAGTTCCAAAGTTCATAATTCATAATAATAGAGAACTCAAAAATCATGTCATTTTGAGAAAGGTTGAAGGACCTGGGGATATATGTCTGCAAAATGAAGGGAATAGAGAATGTAGAAAGTATATTCAAATACGTGAGCCACTGACATTTGAAGAGCCATAGAAGCCAAACTAGGAAGGATAGATGGACGCAAAAGAAGCAGATTGTCAGCCCAACCTAAATGATCATTCCAATAATTAAAATTGGCTCCTCATGGATTGGTTGCCATCACTGGAGAGGCTCAAGTGTTAGGATGAATGCCTACTCCAAGGGAATATGGTAGAGGAGATGAAAACACTGAATGAGGCAGGAAATTTACTTAAGTTTGCACACCCAACTCAGAAAGCCTATGAATCAATGGGTTCCTAATGCCTAATACCCAGTTTTCTTTAATACAGCAAATAATTATTGAATTCTTGTGAAATGGATTGCATTGCTTTGCTTTGATTATTGTATTTAACCAGCCCAACTCTTAAGCCACATTTAGGTGTCTTCTAAAGATTACTGACTTATCAGTTAATTTTGGAGGTGTATCATTTGTCAGAATTTATACAGAGATTCATTTGCAGCTAGGACAATCTAAGCAATAGTTATAGACATACTTATTGCATTCTTGCCATATGCTGGGTACTGACCTACATGCTTTAAGTTGATTGTCTATAATTTCATAATAACCCTATGAGAAATGTAGTATTATTATTTCTCCTCTTAAAGGAGAAAAATAAGGCACGCAAAGTTTAAAAAAAAAATTTCAAGATCATATAGATAAGAATGATGCCAGAATGTAACTCAGCAATTAGACTTCAGAATCCCTTGATGAACATATGATACTCTCTATGCCTACTCTATATTTGGCTTCAAAAGGCATATCCACCTAAGGATCATAATAAAACTTCAAATGAATTATAGGTACTATAAAATCAGACCATAAATTATAAGGGAAAATGCCCTATATATTTTGAATATCTCTTTAACAATATTTTTTCCTTTCCATTCAATGTCATTCCATCCTTATCTGTAAATATCACCCCGGTAAAAAACAAATCTGGACTAATACACGTTAAAATGGCATATGGCAGCTATGTGACAAAAGTCAATATTTAGTCCCTGGATAAAATAATGAGGAGTTATGAGGCCAGCCTTTCTCTACAAACAGCTGCAATTGCCTTTACAAGGCAGAGAAGACCCAATAAAAATGTGAATCTTCTCCCAACAATAAATGAGTGGAAGCCCACAGATTAGAAAATCTCAAAGTATAAGCAGGCAGTAATTTTTCACAATAAATCAAATAACAAAATTAAAAAGCCACATATCCATTCCATACTTGAAAAGCAAAACATCTCTTTTGCAAAGGTTTTGAACTTTCACACTACTGATATAAGAATATGAATATGTACAAGTTGGCACATTATAATTCTTTTAGTGTAGATCATTGTTAGGATTTATAATTTGTCCTTTAAATGTGAAATAACGGCTTAATGATTTAGGACAAAAAAGTCACCGATGTTACAACTAAACAAACATTAATTTTAAAGCACTTTTTATTCTAACCCATTTCTTTTTTTTTTTAAGATTTTATTTATTTATTTGACAGAGAGAGGGAGAGAGAGAGGTCACAAGTAGGCAGAGAGGCAGGCAGAGAGAGAGGGGGAAGCAGGCTCCCTGCTGAGCAGAGAGCCCGATGCGGGGCTCAATCCCAGGACCCTGAGATCAGACCCGAACTGAAGGCAGAGCCTTTAACCCACTGAGCCATTCAGGCTCCCCTATTCTAACCCATTTCTATCTAGTTCAATTTTTAAGTCTTTTTTGGAGCTTCATCTCATTTTGCCACTTTTTCTTAAAAATTCTTATTCTCTCTTATTACCATCTTGATCAGTAATGATAAACTCAGGATTGGAACTTTGGAATCACTGACTTCCAACATAGCCAATTATATGACACATGTTTCATCTCCCTTTGGCACAAAGGGCTGGTGCATTCTGCACCTCTCATTTAGCTAAGCCTGAACCATGCTGACTACAGACACTAAAAGCCTGAAAAGTGGTTAAAAGTTTTCACTCTCCATACACTCAACCAATGTGCATCAAGTGATCAAGTAGTTAAATGAAATATACTTCATTTAGAATACGTCTAGAAGGATAAAGAGTAAAGGATGGGGGAAAGAGAGAGAGAGAGACCGAGAGAGAGAGTGTGTGGGAAGATATTGAGAGAGAAAGATAGAGAAAAAAAAATATTGAGAGAGAGATTGAGAGAGAGGTAAGATTTGTAGAGAGATAAATAAAATACAGGAAAAACTAAGAATGCATGGTCATGTCTATTGTTTTTGGCAGCTAGATTTATGGTGTTAATGGCAAAGAGCAGAAAACCAGAAGGAAGCCCTTCTCATTGACCTCAAAGATATAAAGATAGATCACTTATTTTGGTGAATTTGTCCCGCAGAATGAATAGGCCTGCCTGTTGCCACCAAGGGGCTACTGTGGGCTGAGTCTGTAAGCCAAGAACATCCTTCCAGTTGGACCCAAGCAGTGTGTCTCTACACATAGCTGCTCTGTGACACCAAACTACCTGCCCAGGAGAATAGCCAGGGAATTGGCGGTTTCTTTGGAGATTGGGCATTAGCCCTTCTTTGCTCCCATAAGATAACCCAGCAGGTGCTTTGCTTTGCTCTGATTATCAGCAAACAGAAAAGGGTTACATTTTCCTAAGCTACCAACAAGCCAAGAGTTGGTGTGGCTATGACAGTTGCCAAGTGATTTTCTGGGAGCAAAATAAAATAAGAGGAAGGGGAAAAGTTGAGTCCCCTTCCTGGTGCAGCCAAGGACCCAGCATCGCTGATATCCTAAGAAGGAAGGAAAAAAGTCAACATTCTGACTGTGTTTGCTCCACATTCCAACCAGGCATTTTCAACCTTTCTCTCAACCATGATCAGGTTAAAAATGAATATGCTGGCACATGTGAACAAAGGCTCACTCCAAGTTCTCTGCTTTAGACAATAACTCTTTAGTTAGTCAGAACTAACCACTCCAACAAGTTTCAGAGTCCTCAGAAACACAGCCATACACCAGTAAACAAAGTAAACGTGTAAACAAAACCTTTGGGGCAGCCAGAACATTTGTCATGACATTCATCTCCCAAAGCAGAATCCAGCTCATTCGAATTAAGATTGAGTTCTAAGCAATTCCACTATTTGGTACTACAGCCTGCAAAGATTAAAAACAAAAATGAAGGAACGTATACTTCCCAGGCAAACATACCGACAGCAGCGTGCGGGCAGCTGTTTCTCAGAAAGCCAGAGTCCACGGTACTGCAAAGGCCAACCAAACTGTAATAACAACAACACAAAATAAAAATTGTAGGACAGACTGGCCTATCTACTTCAACAACTTCCTGAAAATAGTGCGTTGCACAGTAAAATAAATCATATTTTAATGATGATTCTGAATCATCAAGAAAAATAGAAATGTTCAATACTTCGTTTCTGAAAGTAGAGGGTTTTCTTTTCAAAAAGGGTGCTGGCACTTCAATGAGTAAAGTTCCACTTTCTGGAACCTCCACTGATTAGTGATATTATTATCTGTCAATATCTATCTTTAAGGTACCCAGTCACTTTTCTAGCTGCTTAATATTTGGCCAAGGCAAAGCCAAGCCGGAAAATGGGAAAGTGAATGAAAATGTCAAATTCAGATTACTGCCCAAGAAAGCTGACAGTTTGAGAGGGGAGGATGGAGTCTTTAAAAAGATAAATGTCCTGAGATGCTTGTCCCAACCATAGGTCTCACTCTTTTAAAACATCAGTGTCTGTTCTCTCACCAAGCATAAAAATAATCATGCTGGGAGAGTAAGGAGAGAGGGTCATCTCTTCTTCACAAAAGACTTGGAATTGTAGCTTGGAATCCTAGCTGATCTTCAAATTATTTGTTAAGAAGGCAGATTTCCAGAATCCACTCTTGGATGTGCTCATTTGGGAAATTTGGCTAGGACCCTAGCGTCTGCAATTTTTAAACCTCAGCCGTGTTTAAGACCACTGACCTGGGATGTTGTGGTTTGGGGAGGTGCTTTGAGTACTTGGGCTTCTCGTTCTGCCACCTCCACACTGAAGGATCTCTAATCCAAAGGGCAGTTGGTGCTGCTTCTAGGATATGCTTACATTCAGCCTAGTTCCCACTAGGCTGGACACAGAGAGCTCATTCTCCCATAGAAGCCTGGTGAGACTCCTAACTAGCACCCTAAGGAGTTCAAAGAGATTAAGACAGAACAAGGAACATAAAACTAGCCATAACCTGTTTTTCTATTATAAGGCAACTGATCTCTACCCACCATCACCACCAGAAAGTGTTTGAAAGGAAATAAAAAGGAGACTGGATACTTTACTATATCTAAACCAGTTATGAGAAAAATAAAGTTTGTTGTTGTTTTAAGTTTCTTCAGAAAGCTGACACTGGTGGTCAGAATGTTCCAACTCTAACCACTTCCGAACCTTCTGCCACTCTGCTTAATAATAGCATATGCTCACACTTAGCTACTGCTCTGCATGTTTCGTCCTGAATCATTTATTTGGGTATTCATACTCTCTACCTGGCTTTGCTCTTTTCATCAGTTTAATTTTCCATCAGAGATACACAGTCCTCCTAACTGCACAGATTTTTCAAATACAATCTCACATAGACCAAGTCTTTTGAGGAGGGCACGTATTGCATGGAGCACTGGGTGTGGTGCATGAACAATAAATCTTGTAACACTGAAAAAATACAGTAAACATATTTGGGGGAAAAAAATAAAATGAACTGAATCATTAGTAATGAACTTGAATACACAAAACCCTCCAGCATGGGTAGAACCAAAGCCTGGTTATGCTTCTTTGGCATTTTAGCTTTACTCATTACCTTTATGGTTTTTTCCATTACATGGAAAGCAAACATTGATATCTCTGAGCACACAGAAAATTTCTTCTACACAAACAAAGTAAGTTCTGCTGTCAACAAGGCAACATGCTTAACCTCTTCCCTTCTATTACTGAACAGGGATAGTAGTGTAAGAATGAGGGAAGAGAAAATATTTAGTTGTACAGTTTTCTGCACAATTCTTATTTTGAGTGCTGTAAGGATAAAGTGGTTGTCAGATTTGGTTACAGATGCTACAAAATTTCGCAAAATCACTAGATTCTAGCCCCTGGCTATTCATCTCTGGCACTATACAGCTATGTTTGAAACATTAATAATAGCATTTGTATTTGGGACTTTCTCCATTTTCTAGAAGTTTCCAGCGATACTCTTTGTATTCTTACTGCATAGTAATACCCTAAAATTAAATGACCTAAAATTCTCTAGAACTTAGAAAGCTTCCCAAACATATCACAATATGAATGTATTTTAGATGAGTAGGATAGACTGGGATTAGGGGAATAAAAAAATTAAAGTATTATGGAGTCATTTAAAATAAACTGTGAGTGGATTTTCTGAACAAAAATGAGAAATACTTATTGCCCTTGCCCTTGACTGGTAGACATATTTTAGATATAATCTACCAGCCCTTAGATTGGTAGAAAAGAAAGAAGACCTTCTCCATGCTATTTTGTCATCCTTACTTCTTAAAACATATGCCCCAAGGCTATATATATAAATACATGGGGGCTTTACCCACATAGTCACTCAATAAATAGTTAATGAAAGGATAAACATCATGTAAAAATTACAAGTTAACATCCCAAGCACAGAAACCAAGAATTTCATATTTTAAGAAATCAAAGTCTGTCATTGTACAGAGAGTACAGGCTTTATAGTGAGCAGAACTGAGCTAAAATTGTCATTAGCTGCTAACAAAAAAGCTTCAAACATTCAGCTTTCCCATCTATAAAATGGGGTTAACACTATTTGCAAACTTGCTATAAGGACTAGAAATAATATCTGTAAATCTCTAAGCACGGTATCTGACATATGATTTTGATGGTGATAATAATGAGTTTTCTTTAAGGATACTACCATGAGTAGTATCACTTATTTCTATCATTTTACATGCTCCAACTTACTCTGTATCGAATAATCCTTCTATGGTTTTATTATTTTGCTTGACATAATTTCTCAGAACAACAAAGCACCATATTCAGAAGGAGTAAGAAAATATACTCCAAAGTAAAATACAAATAATTTAAAAAAATTATAATATTAATTAATTCCAATGTTTACTTATGGCAATGTGGGCAGCATAGCTTGAATCATGTCCCCGTGCATTTGGGAAGGAGGCCCCACATTCGACAGCCCCACCACGACAAGATGGAACAGGAAAAGCTTATGGTAATTTCATTAATAAAAAAAGGTTTAATCTTTGAGGCTGAGTAGACAAAATCCACAGATTTCTACTACATTTGATAAAGACATATGCCTGGCTCTGAAAGATGCATGTCTCTATTTCTAGTTGGCAAAATATTTTCTATTAGTGATATGTGCCAACTAGCATTGAGAAAGTTCAAAAATGAAATGCCTATCCTCCAGAAACTGAAGTTATATTTTGTCTTCTATTATATATGTGGATAGGAATATAGCAATACTTAAAATAAATATATGATCACACACTGACTCCAGTTATTAATGAAATGAAAAATCTTATGTACTTAACAAAAAAATACTTTAAAGAAAATGTAAATTCAGACAAGTTTAACTTTTCCTGACTCCACTAAGTCTAGGAACCATAAAAGAGAGGAAATTCTTCCTCCATTACCCCAGGATTAGTGAGATAAACATTCTCCCAATCTCTTCTTAAGCCCCTGGTAAAATAATTCCCTCATTGATTTACTCAAATAAACAAGACTTCTAGTGCCAGAAAGAAAAAGACATTTCATTATCCTGAGTACTTCCATTTTCAAAAAATAATTCTGATGTTTGGCCTAGAAAAGAAAAAAAGCAGTTGTTGCCAGTAGATTATTATATTATAATGTGAGGTTCCTGTAGGAGGGTAGGAATCATATTTTATTCATCCTTCTATCTGATGTGCCTAACACATGGACAATACATTGAAGGAATACAGGCAAAATTTATTTTACAAATTAATGAATAAATATTTGAACTTACTTCAAGAGCAGTCTGAATTTTCCAATCAGAACCTGATTGTCATTATTGCCATATGAAATATCTAGAAATGTGAAGAAACATAGTTTTAAACATATAGAAAAATAATACAAAAGTCACATAAAGGGGTGCCTGGACGGCTCAGTCAGTTATGCATCTGCGTTTGGCTCAGGTCATGATCTCAAGGTCCTAGGACAGAGCCCCACGTCATGCTCCCTGCTCAGCGGGAAGTCTGCTTCTCCTGGATCTCCCTCTGCCTCTCCCCTGGCTCATGGTCTCTCTCTCAGTCTCTCTCTCTCTCATATAAATAAATAAAATCTTTGTAAAAAAGAATCACATAAAGACAGTCAGTACCCCTTAAGCTCAAGACAGTATTCATTTTTTGTTTAGTCATTAGCTATTTTTTTGAATGTCTGCTATATTCTAGTAAACAGGCAATAGTTAAAGAACTGGATGTGCAAATCAGAGCACAGGTGCTTCACACCCCATTTTCAGAGTCTCAGGGAAATGTTCAAAGGATTATAAAAGACAAGCAAAAGCCCCCTTCAAATTAGAAACCAGGAAGATAATCACTAACAAAGGAGAAACTTAGAGGGGTTTTCAGCTATAGATAAAGTAGATCAGATAAAAAGCAAATATAGCCATTCACCAAGAACTAACTCAAATTCTCTGGTGGAGGGACAAGATCTGATTGCTGGGGAGGCAGGGGGGGGGGGTGTTGTCCAAGGCAGTAGAGAGTAAACTCCTTTGGCTCCAATTGGCTGAGATGGAATACTGGCATTTGAAAAGAGTGTT
>CM053607.1:68023253-68055517 GCA_028646535.1 Procyon lotor
TCACACAAAAGTGAGAAGCAGGGAGAAAAAATACTGAAATGGGGTTATAAAAATATTCTATGGCATAATAAATTGAAGACAACCTTCAAGATAAAAAAAAAAGCAAAAAAAAAATTTTTTTTTTAAAGATTTTATTTATTTGACAGAGAGAAACACAGCGAGAGAGGGAACACAAGCAGAGGGAATGGTAGCGGGAGAAGCAGGCTTCCCGCAGAGCAGAGAGCCCGATGCGGGGCTCGATCCCAGGCCCCTGGGATCTGACCTGGGCCGAAGGCAGACGTTTAACGACTGAGCCACCCAGGCACCCCCCCCAAAAAAGCAAAATTTAAAAGTAACCTACTATATGGGAAATAGAAGAAAATATTAAAAAGCATGTGCTTCATGTCCTCAATAAAATTAAGAAAACATGAACTGCAAAAGGCAAAATGAGCTTAGATCACAAAGTACAGAGAGGTTTACTTGAGTAAAAGTCAGCAAAAAGAAAATGAGGAGTAAAGGAGCCCAGAAGTTGCAATATCATCACTCTAATATAAGCAATAAGGATTGAATCAACACTGCAGAAAATAAAATTAGTGATGAAGAATAAAATTAAAAGGTTCTTTCAGAATGCAGATAAAAAGGGCAGACCTAAAAGAGAAGAGAAATAATGTTATAAGTGAATGATAAAAAACAAAAGTCCAATCTTACTCATATTTCAGACAATATCAGGGAAAAATGAGATAGAAGCAATGATTAAAGAAATAATATAAGAAAACTGAAACATGTTAGAACAAAAAAGATTCCCTAATATGGCAGATTAATGAAACAAGACCAATATCTCTTGAAATTTTAACATTTCAAGGAAAGAATGAATGAATACTGCATGTATCCAGGCAGTGAAAAGCAAAGCTAGAAAAATTAAGGTAGAGATTTCACAAGTTTCTAATATTATTTACTTAATAAATAAATTTCCACACAGGGGGAAAAGACTCAAATGCCATTCTCCTCATTAACTCCAGGATCCAAAGGAACTCAAAATTCCCATTAAAAGACAACTTAAAAATAAATATATATAGAAAATAAGTAAAGGATAATGACAGGTAACTTATAAAACAAAATTAAAAGTAATAATAAGATAACAATTTACACAGCACCTGTTTTGTGCCAGGTGTTATTTAAATGGCTTGAACACATTACATATATATGTTCACATATATAAATCATATTTACATAGCTAATTGTCAATAAGTTTATCAGAAATTTAACCTCACCAGTAATTAAAAAAATAGAAATTAAAGCAATAATAGGTTGTTTAAAAAATAGATTACTGTATTGAATTGGCAATGATTATAGCTATTAATCCCAGAGCAAACATTCTCATTCATTTTTGTCAGTGGAAGAGTAAATGACACACAGTTTGGAAGGAAGTGTGGCAAAACTTACCAAAACATGGTAAACTCATATCCAATGATAATTCTATAATTATATATCTATATAATTGTATCTCTCTCTCTCTATATATATATATCAAATAATTCTATATCCGGAAACCTACACCAAAGAATAATGCTGCTGCACAAAAGGTTATGTACAATCATTCCCAATGCAACCTTTTTATAGGTTTCTACCTTTATTAATTTCTCAACCTTTATTATAAAAATATAAACATAGAAAGTAGGAAACAACTTTAATATTTATCAGTAGTGGATAGCTTAAACAAATTACGGTATATATAGTTTAATTATGCCTAAAACACACAGTATTTGGGAGAAACCATCACAGGGCCAGAAGTGGAATATCAGAAAGTTCAGTAGAAACGTCTTTCACATGCTTTTTGGGCATTCATGAAACATTTTGTTTCGACTTTCTTCCCTTCCTTACCCCACAACTCATTTAAAAATTCAGAGAGAACACTGGAAGTGTCCACCCAAGCTCATTTCAGGTACAACTAACTCTGCGCTGAGAGAAGGGAAGGACTCTTGTCTAGAGGCAAGCATATGTAGGGAGCCCAACTAGAGTCTCTGACAGGGCACAGTGCACAGCCAGCTCTCAGAAGTGGTAACTGCACACTGGGCCAAGCCAGAGAGTAAACTGCCAGGATCAAGGTGAAGAATCCAGGAGCTTGGCAAAGACAGCTACTTTTCCTTGGACACATGGCTGAACTGTGAGTTCGAAAAGAGAAATAGAATTGACTATTTAGGTGTTTGGGATTTCTACCAAACTATGTCCAAAGATGGCTGTGATAAATATTTCCCAAGAATAGGTAACTCCAAAACCAGCCACAATATATCAGAGCAGTTAGAAAAATGAGGCCCAAAGTCAGACAGAGGTGGGTCTGAATCCCAATTCCATCCATCATGGGTTAAATGACCTTGGGCAGAGTGCTAGTTATCTCTGCAGACTTAGTTCCCTTTCTGCAAAATAAGAATAATAACAAGGTTATTAAATGAGATAGTATATAAAGTGCCCAGCTCATAGTAGTTACTCAATAACAAGTAATTATTATAACATTCTAATATTTTTTATGATATCAAAAGGTAAAACAATTGCAAGGAGAAGGAGAACTGTTGATCCTCATAGCATTTCTTCATTCCATTGGGAGAAATCAGGAATTTTGTGGTCTAGAATCAAGGTACCCATAATTTAGGATAAATCTTAGTTTCTCCAGGTGCCCTAATGTCTTTGGAGTGTGAGGATTATTCCCAGGTTCCTGATGTTGGAAAAGGAAACCAGAGTTACCCACAGAGGGGTGAGCAAGGAGGGCTGGGAAAAATAAGCTCTAGTCCGTGAGTAGCTTCAAAATAGAAGGATTTTCAGAGGCAGGGGATTTCTGAGATTCCAAGGAGGTATTTCAGAACCATTTTCCCTCTGAGGGAAGAAACTAGGTCATGTGCTCTTAACCCAATGAGGTTTAGGGTCACAGTTTAGTTGGCCTTAATTAGCTCCAAAAAAAGCCCAGAACTCCTGGGATTAATCCAAAATCAAGCAGAACTTCTAGTGGAGAGATCTAAGCTCCCAAATGTTAAGTACTAGTTTCAGTAGAAAGAATCCAAATCTAGGACAGCTTCTGAACAATTACCATTTAACTAGCATTCACATGTCATAGGAACTAAATTTATCCTTACCACAACTCCTGTTTATAGAAAAGGCTCAGTCACCACCAGAAAGTAAGCTCTGTGAAGGGATGGACTGTGTTTGCCCTTTACTGCCATATGCCCAAGGAAATGGCAGAGTATCTAGTTGGTACATAGTTGGTACTCAATAAATATTCACTGAACTAAATCATTCAAAGCCACATAAGGAGTTATTAAATGGAGCTGGGATTTTAACTCTGGTCTGAGTCTAAAAATCACATTCACCTCTAAGTCATACTACCAGCCAAAGCAGACTTAGGCCAGAAAAGATCCCAAGGCAAGTTCCTGATCTGGATCCTCCCATCAAGCTCTCTTGGGGTCCACCAAGCTGAACTAGGAGGACTACTTGGAGGGGTACCCTTGGGAAAACATTTGAATCTAGAAATTCTGGCAGATACTTCCATTTGATTCTTGATACCTATTTTTCCATTTTCCCTTGCTAAAAGAACCTTGGGTTATTCATGTGACAAAATTTTCCATTTTAAAATATTTGCCTCCTAGAAATACTTGGCAACTTAATTATGGTAATGATTCCATAATGAATTGTACAATTTATATACATGTAGTTTATTGTAAATAAATTATACTTAGAAAATGCACACACACAAACAAAAATCATATACAGCCCCAGACTTCCTGTGATCCACTTCTGGCCAATGAGATGTAAGCCTAAGTCTATTAGACTGGACTTCCATCAAAATCATTATATTACTATTTAGTTGGAATAAATTTTTATCTTTTTAGTTTCCCTTTACTTTCTGCTAGAATAGGCATTCTGGGAGAATGAGGACATTCTGTCTCAAGCTAAGGCTGGTGAAATAGGAAGTAGAAGGAATCTGAAGTTTTTATGACTATTTGGAGATGCTGTACCACTTTGGTCTCTCCACCTCCTGATTTCTCATTTTTAAGCAAAATAAATCTCTATTTGGTTGATCTGATATTGTACGGTTTCTTCATAGGCTGTTTGCCATTACTGAATGACAATATTCCCAAGCAAAGCATAATAAAGATAACACTGCACCATTGCTCAAAAATCTTCAATTGTTGCCGAGTAAAATCCAAAGCCTCCCCAGTCCCATTTTCTACTATTGCATTCCATAAACATGTCCTTCCAGCCCCAACAGGCTCTTTGCCATGTTCCATACAAGCAGTATATTTTAAGATTAATGCTGTTCTCTCAACCTGATATATCTTACTTCCATAATCTATTACAGATCCTGGAAGATTCAAAAAATTGATATAGGCCACAGTCAGGCAGTGGAAGACTTAAGAAGAAAATTTATGTCTCCCAGATACAAACCAGATGCTCTTTGTTCTAAATACCCCTTTCTGGAGAGGAGAATCAAATGTTTTCCTAAGAGACCTGATTTACGTTTGGCTTTTCTTTGATGTCAAAACTCTCACTTTAAAAAGTGATAAATAGGGGCATCTGAGTTGTTCTGTTGATTCAGCATCTAACTCTTGATTTCAGCTCAGGTCATGATCTCAGGGCCATGAGACTGAGCCCTGCAATGGGGTCCATGGTCAGTGTGGAGTTTGCTTGAGATTCTCTTCCTCTGCCTCTGCCTCTTCCCCTGCTAACATGTTCGCTCTCTCTTTCAAAATAAATAAATAAAAATCTTTAAAAAATTATAAATAATCATTTATTTGAAATATGTCAGAATGGAATGGCTATTTACAACAGCATTCATGAGAAAAAATAGAATTTTAAGAATATATTTTCCTAAAAAAAAAAAAAAAAAGAATATATTTTCCTGTTCTAAAGTGTCTGATTATAGATGAAGGTATAGGGCTTCTGTTTTAGATATGTAATAGAATATATGTGTGAATAGGTTGTTTTGTCTTATAGTAGAAACTCTAAAGGCTAAGCATTGTGTTCTCACATTCCCTGTGATGGCTAAACCCCAAAGTTATTGACCAAAATATTTCGTTTCCAGAGCTACTTATTATGTAACTAGGAGAAAGTAATTAAACCTTCTAGTTCATCCATCTGTCAAATAGAAGGAATATTATATTTGCCATCTGTCCAACTTTTAGGTATGGCAAATATTGATGAGAGGATCTAAATTAAATATAGGGCTTTATGTCAGCTCATTTATGAGTTGATCAGCATTGAAAATTCTACAAATCAATTTTTGTTTATTGATTGTGTTTTTTTAAATATTTCAACTCTAAGGGGCGCCTGGGTGGCTCAGTGGGTTAAAGCCTCCGCCTTCAGCTCAGGTCATAATCTCAGGGTCCTGGGCTCCAGCCCCACATCAGGCTCTCTGCTCAGCGGGAAGCCTGCTTCCCCCCCGCCCCCCCCCCCCGCCTCTCTGCCTACTTGTGATCTCTCTCTCTGTCAAATAAATAAATAAAAATCTTTAAAAAAAAAAAAAAGAATTATTTCAACTATAACAGAAGCTAATTCTTTGCAAACCATATCTAACAGATGCTACTATTAGTCCATTTTTGCTTTATATTTATTTATTCTTTATTCTTTTAATACAGTATTCCAGATAAAGCTAAACTTCTTTTTTTTTTTTTTTTAAAGATTTTATTTATTTGACAGAGAGAAACACAGCGAGAGAGGGAACACAAGTAGAGGGAATGGTAGGGGGAGAAGCAGGCCTCCCGCCTAGCAGGGAGCCCGATGCGGGGCTCGATCCCAGGACCCTGGGATCATGACCTGAGCCGAAGGCAGACGCTTAACGACTGAGCCACCCAGGCGCCCCTAAAGCTAAACTTCTAATTCCATTCACATGCCTTCCCTCTCTTCTTTCCCCACAGGTGTGCTGAAGTTTTGAGGAATCAATTATATGCAAGACTGCATAATTTTACTACAAATGTACACATGAATTAATATATAGTGCTATTTTGGTTTTTAAATATCACATATTTTATATCATATATACATATCTTTTAGTAATTTTCTGTTTGCATTGAATATTTTGTTTTCAAATCTATTCATATTGACACATGCAGATTGATGCAAGTTGCTTCAGCCCTACAATAATAACCTACAGTTAATTGATGCAAGTTGCTTCATGTCCAACAATAATAACCTACAGTTAATTTATCCATTCAATAACCAGTGAACAGTAGGTTGTTTCTCATTTTTTTACTATTTTAAGCAATGAATACCTATGTACATATAAAGAAGTATTTCTCTAAAATACATGACTGTACTTTGAATAGAATTGCTGTACACTTTTATAAAATTATTTTAAAAGCCCCCAGGAGTTTTGATTGGAATCGCACTGAATTTTTAGATAAAATGGAGAGATTTAATATTTTTAAGAGTCTTCCCATACACAAATATGGTATGTCTCTCCAAATGCTTATATCATGTCTTTTATAACTTTAAGTAAAGTTTCATAATTTCATGTATGAAGAAAGGAAAAATTTTTGTGACTTTTTTTTCCCTAAGCATCTTATACTTTCTCTCTCTGTACCCTATTCTGCACTCTTCTTTTCTTAGCTTGTTGCTTTTTTGAGTTATTCCATTTTCTCCATTGCATTTATACAAGGTTGTACTATTACATTCAAATTCTACTGAGTAGTTTTTTTTAAGGTTTTATTGATTTATTTGACAGAAAGACAGAGAAAGCATGAATGGGGAGAGGGGCAGGAGAAGAAGAAGCAGACTCCCCACTGAGTAGGAAGCCCAATGTGGGGCTCGATCCCTGGACCCTGAGATCATGACCTGAGCCAAAGGTGGATGCTTACCCAACTGAGCCATCCAGGTGCCACACTACTGAGTTTTTTAAATGTTGAATTTCTGTTGTTAATTTTCTATTCATAAAATTAGCTGAGTGCTATTTCAAAAGCCATTAAACTACATGGAAAGAGAACAAGAGAGGAAGAAAGGAAAAAAAGAACTACAAAAACAACTGTAAAATAACAAAATGGCAATAAGTCTATACCTATCAATAACTACTTCAAATGTAAATGGATTAAATGGTCCAATCAAAAGACATAAGATGGCTGAATCAGTAAGAAAGCCAGATCCATCTATATGCTGCCTATAAGAGACTTACTTCAGACCTAAATACATATGCAGATTGAAAGTGAAGGGATGGAAAAATATACATCATGCAAACAGAAGCAAAAAGAAAGTTGAAGTAGCAATACTTATGTCAGACAAAATGGACTTTAAATTTTTTTTTTTTAAGATTTTATTTATTTGACAGAGAGAGATCACAAGTAGGCAGAGAGGCAGGCAGAGAGAGAGGGGGAGGCAGGCTTCCTGCTGAATAGAGAGCCCGATGTGGGGCTGGATCCCAGGACCCTGAGATCATTACCTGAGCAGAAAGGAAGAGGCTTTAACCCACTGAGCAACCCAGGTGTCCCAAAACAGACTTTAAAACAAAGACTGTGACAAGATAAAAAAAAAAAAGGACACAACATAATGATAAAAGGAATAATTCAACAAGAGAATACAACAATTATAAAAATCTATGCTCTTAACATGGAAGTACCTAAGTACACAGAGCACCTATTAACAGAGATAAAGGAAGAAACTGATGGTAATACAATATAATAAGTGAATCTTAATACCTCACAGATACCAATGGACAGACCATCCAGACAGAAAATCAACAAGGAAACAGTGGCATTGAATGATACATTAGAACAGACAGACCTAACAGATATATTCAGAACATTTCATTGAAAAAAATCAGTCTACACATTCTTTTCAAATGCACATGGAACATGCCCCAGAACATATCATGTTTTAGGCCACAAAACAAATCTCAATAAATTTAAAAAGACTGAAATCATACCATGCATCTTTTCTGACCACTACTATATGAAACTAGAAATCAATCATGAGATAAAGTCTGGAAATTACAAAAATACATGCAGGGTAAATAACATGCTACTAAACAATGAATGGATCAACCGAGGATTCAAAAAAGAAATTAAAAAAAACATGGAGAAAAATGAAAATGAAAATACAAGAGTCCAAAGTCTTTGGGATACAGAAGAAGTGGTTCTGAAACAGAAATTCCAAGCAATATAGGCTTACCTCAAGAACAAAACCTTACACCTAAAGAAGCTAGAAAAAGGGAGAGAGGCAAAATGGCAGAGGAGTGGGGGACTTAGTTTCAACCAGTCCCCTGAATTTAGCTGAATATCTACCAAGGCAGTCTGAACACCCACGAAATCAGCCCGAGATGTAAGATTATACATCTGGATCTGTACAAAGATGATCTTCAGTCGAGAGGTACAAAGGATGGAGTTGTGATTGCACAGATATCAGAGGATAAACAGAAGGGGTAGGGGGCCACGAGAAGCTACCCATTGGAAAAAATAATACCCCAGTGCAAAGGCATCCTGCCCCTGGGGACCACTGATAGTTTGCAGAGCAGTAGTGGTCAGATGGGAAGCGCCTGATGACAGTGCACGAACAGAATCCAGGAGCTTAAAGGTAAATGCCAGGATGGGGCAGCTGCTTGTGTGGACCTGTGTCTGCGGACCTGAAACCTGAGGGGCTAGCCGTTGTCGCCTCTGCAACCATCGCTGCCCACACCCACCCAGACCGAGGTCGCTGGCAGTTTCAGAGGCACAGGGGACAGAGAGAAGCAAGGGCCAGGGTCCACTGCTGAGAGGATCACTGGGGGTGTGCACTACCTGTGAGAGGCTGCAGTTTTCAGCAGTGCTTACAGAAAGGGAGACTGTGTGTTCTGGATGGTTCAGAGAGGAGCAGACTGTGGCTTCTCTCCTCTGAGGTGGAGGTCTGGGAGCAGACATTTCCTTTGCCCTCTGAGAAGGTGTGAAAAGTCACCAGAGAACAAAAGCCCAAAAACCAGTTTCCACGGGGCTCAGCCCCTTGATAAGGGGCAGGGCAACTCCACCCAAGCAGGGGTGCCTGAAAAACAATGCCGCAGGACCCTCCCCCAGAAGACAAGCTGAAAGAACAGGACAACAGCAACCTGAGGGTCCCCATAAAACTGTAAAACTCCAACACCAGGGGAGAATAGAACACTGAACTCTTAGTGTTGCCTCACGGCCTATGCATTTCTTGGATACATTTTTATTCTTTCTCATGTTTCTTCTCTGTTTTTTCTTTTTACCTACTTAGCATTTCAACTAGATGCTTAATAAAACATATTCCATAGTAAATTTTTAACTCATACTGTTTCACATATATGCTTTTTTCTTTTTCTTTTATATATATATAATATATATAAAATGACATGACAACCATAAAATCATATCATTCAATAATAACTCTCAACATGAATGGCCTAAATGCTCCCATGAAATGGTGCACGGCTGCAGATTGGATAAAAAGACAGGACCCATCCATATGCTGTCTACCAGAGACTCATTCTGAACCTAAAGATACATCCAGGCTGAAATATGTATATATATATATAGAGAGAGAGAGAGGAAGAGAGAGAGAAGGAGAGAGAAAGAGAGATACAGATATAGATATAGACATAAGCTTCAATGTACTCCTTTTTTCCCTATTCAATACTATGTTTACATCAGTTTTAATTTCCTTGTAACTCTGAGAAGTAGTGTTCACTAATAAAGAGAACAAAATACTCACAGGAAGAACTGAAACACCCTACCTTGCCCACATTAAGAGGTTATAGCCACCTGACCCCCTTTCCTCCCCCTTTTTTTAACTTCATAAATCTTATCCTTGGGTTTCATTTTAGCTGGGTTTTCCTGGGGGTGGCTTCCAATCACTCCAAACTTTCCCAGGGTACACCTTGCCTAGATTGTGGTTGATATTTTTGACTCTACATTCCCTTAACTACCCTTCAACAGGATGACTAGGAGGAGGAACTCCCAAAAAATAACCAGAGACAATGGCCTACCCCACAGACCTAATGCATATGGATATAAGCAAGAGGTCAGAAATAGACTTCAGGGTAACAGTTATGAATACAATAGCTAAGCTAGAGAAAAACCATTAATGGCTTACATAGATTCTCTAAGGGCAGAAATGAGAGAAATCAGACTGAACTTAAAAATGCTATTAATGAGATGCAGTCTAAACTAGATACTCTAACAGCTAGGGTAAATGAGGCAGAAGAACAAGCTAGTGATCTAGAAGACAGACTGATAGAAAGGAAGGAACAGGAGGAGGACTGAAACAAACACTTTAAAATCCATGAAAACAGAATTAGAGAAATAAATGTTTCAATGTTTCTAACATTGGAACACCATGAAATGTTCCAATGTTAGAATTATTGGGATCCCTGAAGGAGTAGAGAGAGAGAGATAGAGGACTAGAAGATATATTTGAGCAAATTATAGCTGAGAACTTCCCTAATCTGGGGAATGAAACAAGCATTCATGTCGTAGAGGTAGGAGAGTACCCCTCCCAAGATCAAAGAGAACAGACCAAAGCCCCGGCATGTGAGTTTTACTGTTACTGTTATACAGAGACCTGACAAGCCAGAAAGGGCTGGCAAAATATATTCAGGGTACTAAATGAGAAGAACATGCAGCCGAAAATACTTATCTGTCAAGGCTGTCATTCAGAATGGATGGAGAGATAAAGAGCTTCTAGGACTGGCAGAAACTGAAAGAATATGTGACCACTAAGCCAGCTCTGCAAGAAATATTAACGGGGGTTCTATCACCCCAAGAGTGATATAGAACAGAAATATAGAAAGACAATCTATAGAAACAAGGACATCACAGGCAACATGACAACCATAAAATCATATCATTCAATAATAACTCTCAACATGAATGGCCTAAATGCTCCCATGAAATGGTGCACGGCTGCAGATTGGATAAAAAGACAGGACCCATCCATATGCTGTCTACCAGAGACTCATTCTGAACCTAAAGATACATCCAGGCTGAAAGTGAAGGAATGGAGAACCATTTTTCATGCCGACAGACCTCAAAAGAAAGCTGGGGTAGCAATTCTTATATCAGACAAATTAGATTTTAAACTAAAGACTAGTTAGAGATACTGAACGACACTATATAATTCTTAAAGGGTTTATCCAACAAGAGGCTCTAACATTTGTAAATATCTATACCCCCAACATGGGAGCAGCCAACTACATTAGCCACTGTTAACCAAAATAAAGAGACACAGTGATAATAATACATTAATGGTAGAAGACTTCAATAGTAGGAGACTCCACTCTCAGCAATAGACAGATCACCTAAGCAGAAACAAGAGCTGACACACTGGACCAGATGGACCTCATAGATATATACAGAATATTCCACCCTAAAACAATAACATACTCATTCTTCTCAATCATACATGGATTTTTTCCCAAATAGACCACATACTGGGTCACAAATCAGGTCTCAACTGATACCAAAAGATTGAGATTATTTTCCTGCATATTCTTAGACCACAATCCTTTGAAACTGGGACTCAATGACAGGAAAAAATTTAGAAGAAATTCAAACACTTAGAAGCTAAAGACCATCCTGCTTAAGAATGTTTGGGTCAACCAGAAATCATAGAACTTAATTCATAGAAACCAATGAGAATGAAAACACATTGGTCCAAAACCTATGGCATGCTGCAAAGGTAGTCCTAAGGGGGAAATACATAGCCATTCAAGCATCACTCAAAAAAGTAGAAAAATTCTGAATTCACCAACTAACTTTACACCTTAAAGAACTGGAGAAAAAGCAACAAATGAAGCCTAAGCCACACACAAGAAGGGAAATAATTTAAGATTAGAGCAGAGACCAGTTAATTAAAAAACCAGAAATACAGCAGAGCAGATCAATTAAATTAGAAGTTGGTTCCATGGAAGAATTAATAAAATTGACAAATCACTGGCCAGACTTATCCAAAAGAAAAGAGAAAGGACCCAAATTAATAAAATTATGAATGAAAGGGGAAAGATCATGACTAACATCAAGGAAATAGAAACAATTATCAGAAATTATTATCAACAACTCTATGCTAATAAATTAAGCAAGCTGGAAGAAATGGATGCCCTCCTGGAAACCTATAAATTACCAAGACTGAAACAGGAAGAAACTGACGACCTGAATAGACCAATAACCAGTAATGAGATTGAAGCAGTGATCAAAATCTCCCAAAAAACAAGAGTCCACGGCCTAATGGATTCCTTGGGGAATTTTACCAAACATTCAAATCAGAAATAATACCTATTCTCCTGAAGCTGTTTTTAAAAAAATGGAAACAGAAGGAAAACTTCCACACTCATTCTATGAGGCCAGCATTACCTTGATCCCAAAACCAGGCAAAGATCCCATCAAAAAGGAGAATTTCAGACCAATATCCCTAATGAATATGGATGTCAAAATTCTCAACAAGATCCTAGCTAATAGGATCCAATAGTACATTAAAAGGATTATCTACCACAAGCAGGTAGGATTTATCCCTGGGATGCAAGGGAGTTTCAACATTTGCAAATCAATCAATGTGACAGAACACACTAATAAGAGGAGAGAGAAGAATCATATGGTCCTCTCAATGGACGCAGAAAAAGCATTTGACAAAATACAGCATTCTTTCCTGATTAAAACTCTTCACAGTATATGAATAAGATCAGGAACATGACAAGGATACCCACTCTCACCACTATTGTTCAATATATTACTAGAAGTCCTAGCAACAACAATCAGACAATGAAAAGAAATAAAAGTTTTTCAAATTGGCAAAGAAAAAGTCAAACTCTCTCTCTTTACAGATGACATGATACTTTGTGTGGAAAACCCAAGAGACTCTACCTCTAAATTACTAGAACTCATATAGCAATTCAGTAATGTGGCAGGATATAAAATCCATGCATAGAAATCAGTTGCTTTCCTATACATTAACAATGTAACTGTAGAAAGAGAAATTAGAGAATTAATTCCATTTGTAATAGCACCAAAAACCATAAGATACCTTGGAAAAAACCTAACCAAAGTGGTGAAGAATTTATACTCTAGAAACTACAGAACACTTATGAAAGAAATTAAAGAAGACACAAAAAGATAGAAAAACATTCCATGCTCGTAGATCAGAAGAAAAAACAGTGTTAAAATATCTATGCTTCCCACAACAATCTATACATTTAACACCATCCCAATCAAAACACCAACAGCATTTTTCAAAGTGGTGAAACAATCCTAAAATTTGTATGGAACCAGAAAAGACCCCAAATCACCAAGAAGATGTTGAAAAAGAAAAACAAAGCTGGGGACATCACTTTGCCTGATTTTAAGCTATACTACAAAGCTGTGCTCACCAAGGCAGCATGGTATTGGCATAAAAACAGACACATAGATTAATGGAACAGAGAGTCCAGATATGGACTCTCAACTCTACGGTCAACTAACCTTTGACAAAGCAGGAAAAAATATCCAATGGAAAAAAGACAGTCTCTTCAATAATTGGTGTTGGGAAAATGGGACAACTATAGAGAGAAGAATGAAACTCAACCATTCTTTTACACCATACACCATATTATACAAAGATAATACACCATATTATCTTTGTATAATAAGAATATAATTCTTATTATACAAAGATAAACTCTAAATGGATGAAAGACCTCAATGTGAGACAGGAATCCATCCAAATCCTAGAGAAGAACAGAGGCAGTAACCTCTTCAACACTGGCCACAGTAACTTCTTTCAAGATATGTCTTCAAAGGCAAAGGAAAACAAAAGTGAAAATGAACTTTTGGGACTTTATCAAGATAAAAAGCTTCTGCATAGCAAAGGAAACAGTCAACAAAACCAAGAGGCAATCCACAGAATGGGAGAAGATATTTGCTGATATCCAATATCTATAAGGAACTTCTCAAACTCAACACCCAAAAAACAAGTAAGTCAAAAAATGAGCAGAAGACATGAACAGATACTTCCCCAACGAAGACATACAAATGGCTAACAGACACATGAATGTTCATCATTAGCCATCAGAAAAATTAAAATCAAAACCACATTGAGATACCACCTTTCACCAGTTAGAATGGCAAAAATTGACAAGAAACAACAAATATTGGAAAGGTGCTGTCTCCTGAAGGTGCACGGAAGAAGAATGAAGCATAAACAAGTCATCTTCAAGAGAAAGGGAACAGGGACAACAGTAGAAAAGACTGTTGCCCTGAACAACTCTTCAGTCGCATATTTATTAGAATGTGAGTAATAACCAACAAAGAAGCCGGAGTAGAATAATTGACCACGAGTCTTGTAGATATGTAAGAAGAAAGGCAAGATATGTCTAATCACATAGTACATGATGTATAGTGAGCAAGGCCAAACAGAAGGATTGTCTAACTAACTGCTGATGCTTTCTGGAGAAGGGGAGATAATGCAAAAATGAAGCAGGCGGCAATCTGCCCTGAGTGAGCCAGACATCCCGAGCTGCTTGGCTTCAGGGATATATATTGTCCTCTCCCCCAGAGGCCTATTGCCAGTACATGTTTTTCTTAAGGCTATATCTAAGCATGCTTAGTAACTAGTATAATTTCTCATAGATTATATTTTAAGCAGTATGTTGTTCTGAGGGACAGTTACAGAAAGGTTGTGAAGAAAGGGGAACCCTCTTACCCTGCTGGTGGGAATGCGAGCTAGTATAGCCACTTTGGAAAACAGTGTGGAAGTCCCTCAAAAATTTAAAAATAGAGCTACCCTATGACCCAGCAATTATACTTCTGGATATTTACCCCAAAGATACATATGTAGTGAAAAGAAGGGCCACATGCACCCCAATGTTCATAGCAGCAATGTCCATAATAGCCAAACTGTGGAAAGAGCCAAGAGGCCCTTCAGCAGATGAATGGATAAAAAAGATGTAGTCCATATACACAATGGAATATTACTCACCCATCAGAAAGGATGAATACCCAACTTTTGCATCAACATGGATGAAACTGGAGATTATGCTGAGTGAAATAAGTCAAGCAGAGGAAATCAATTATCATATGGTTTCACTTATTTGTGGAACATAAGAAATAGCATGGAGGACCTTAGGAGAAGGAAAGAAAAAATGAATGAGGGGAAAACCAGAGGAGGAGATGAACCATGAGAGACTCAGGAATCCAGGAAACAAACTGAGGGTTACAGAGGGGAGGGGAGTGGGGGGATGGGTTAGCCCGGTACGCATATTAAGGAGGTCACCTATTGCATGGAGCACTGGGTGTAATACACAAACAATCAATCAGGGAACACTACATCAAAAGCTAATGATGTACCTTATGGCGACTAATATAACATATATAATGGGGGAAAAAAGCCAGTACCACATCATGACAAAAATCTTTAGCACATTAGGAATAGAAGACAATGTCATTAATATGATAAAAAGGCATGTACAGAAAGTTCCATCTGACTTCATACTCAATAAGTGAAACGTTAAATATTTTGCCTTAAATATCAGAATAAGAGCAAGGATATCCGCTCTCACCACTTTTACTTCACATTTTTACTAAAAGTTCTACTGTAATAAGGTACAAACTAGAAATAAAAGGCATAAAAATTGAAGGAAAAAAAAGAAGCCAGAAAAAAAAAAGAAAGCTCAAGCCCAATAAAAAGAAAGAAAAATAAAGATTAAAGAAAAAATAAATGATACAGACACTAAAAAAAGAAAAAAAAACACAATAGGAGTTCAATAAAATCAGGAGCTGATTCTTTGAAAAGATCAACAAAATTGATAAACCTTTAGCCAAACTCATCAAGAAAAAGAGAGGACTCAAAATCAGAAATTGGAGGAAAAGAGAAATAACAATCAATGCCACAAAAACATAAAGCATTATAACATAATTATAATCTCTTATAAAATTACATTGCAATAATTTGGATAACTTAGAAGAAAAGGATAAATTCCTAGAAATATATAACCTTCCAAACCGAATCAGGAAAAAACAGAAAATTTGAATAGACGAATTACCAGCAATGAAACTGACTCAGTAGTCAAAAAATTCCCAACAAACTAGAGCCCAAAGCTAGATGGTTTCATAGATGAAATCTACCAAACATTTAAAGAAGAGTCAGTACTTATTCTTCTCAAACTATTCCAAAAAACAGAAGAGGAAGGAAAACTTTCAAATTCAGTCTATAATGCCAGTATTACCCTGATATCAAAACCAGACAAAGACATTACCAAAAAAAAAAAAAAAAAAAAGAAAGAACTACAAGCCAATATCTCTGATGAACACAGATGCAAAATCCCAAACAAAAAAGTAACCAAACAAATCCAAGGATACAATGAAAAAATCATTCACCATGGGATTTATTCCTGGGATGCAAGGATGGTTCAGTCTTACAAATCTATCAATGTGATACATTGCATCAATAAGAGAATGGATAAAACTATATGATCATTTTAATAAATGCAGAGAAAACATTTGGCCAAATAAAACATCAATTCATGATGTCTCTAAAGTAGGTTTAGAGAGAACATATCTCAACATAATAAAGGTAATATATGGAAACCCAAAGCTAATATCAAACTCAATGGTGAAAAACAAATTTTTTCCTAAGATCAGGAAAAAATAAGGATGTGCACTCTTACCACTTATATTAAACATAGTACTGGAAGTCTTAGTCACAGCAATTAGATAAGAAAAAGAAACAAAAGGTATCCAAACTGGTAAGGAAGAAGTAAAACTTTAACTATTTACAGATAACAGGAAACTATTTACAGAAAACCCTAAAGACTTCACCAAAAAACAACTGAACTGTTAAATGAATTCAGTAAAGTGACAGGATACAAATTAATATGTAGAAATCTGTTGCATTTCTATACACTAATAATGAAGTAGCAGAAAGAGAAATTAAGAAAACAAAGCCATTTATAATTGCTTAAAAAAAAAGAAACTTAGGAATAAATTTAACCAAGGAGGTAAAATACCTGTACCTTAAAACCTGTAAAACACTGATGAAAGAAATTGAAGATAACACAAAGTGGAAAGATAATCCATGTTCATGGATTAGAAGAACCAATATTATTAAAATGTGTATACCACCTACAGCAATTTACACATTTAATGCAATCCATATCAAAATACCAATTGCATTTTTCACAGAACAAATAATCCTAAAATTTGTATGGCACCACAAAGACCCTGAATAGCCAAAAGCATCTTGAAAAAGAATAACAAAGCTGGAGGTACCAGAATGCCAGATTTCAAGATATACTACAAAGCTATAGTATCAAAATAGTCTGGTACTGAAACAAAAATAGACACATAGATCACTGGAACAGAATAGAGAGCACAGAAATAAACCCATGCTTATATGGTCAATTAATCTACGACAAAGAAGGCAAGAAGATACAATGGGGAAAAGATGATCTCTTCAACAAATGGTGGTGGGAAAACTAGACAGCTATATGTAAAAGAAAGAACTAGACTACTTTCTTATACCATACACAAAAATAAACTCAAAATGAACTAAAGACCTAAATAGGAGATATGAAACAATAAAACTCCCAGAAGAAAACAGGCAGAAATTTCTTTGATATCAGCTGTAGCAACATTTTTCTAGATATGTCTCCTCAGGCAAGGGATACAAAAGGAAAAGTAAACTATTGGGACTACACCAACATAAAAAGTTTTTGCATCGTGAAAAGAAATCGTCAACATGGTAACCTATTGAATGGTAAAAGATATTTGTAAATGATATATCTGAAAGGGGTTAATATCTAAAATATAAAAGAGCTCTTACAACTCAACATCAAAAAATACTCCACAAATAATCCTATTTAAAAAATGGGCAGACAGCCTGAACAGACATTTTTCCAAAGAAGACATACACAGGGCCAACAGACACAGGAAAATATGATCAACATCACTTATCATCAGGGAAATACAAATCAAAATCAAAGTAAGATATCACTTTACATCTGTCAGAATGGCTAGAATCAAAAAAATGAGAAATAACAAGTGTTGGCAAGGATGTGGAAAAATGGTGCCCTCATACACTGTCAGTGGAATGCAAATCGGTGTAGCCACTGTATGGAGTTTCCTCAAACGGTATGGAGGTTCCTCAAAAAATTAAAAACAGAAATACCATATGATCCAGTAATTCCACTGCTAGACATTTACTCAAAGAAAATGAAAACACTAATTGGAAAAGATATATGCACCCCTATGTTTATTGCAGCATTATTTACAATTGCCAAGATATGGAGGTAAGACAAGTGTCCACCCATAAATGAATGGATAAAGAAGATGTGGTTTATATATATATATATATGTATTATCTAACAGCCAAAAAAAAAAAGAGAGAGAGAGAGAGAGAGAATGAAATGTACCCATCGGTAAGGACATGGATGGACCTAAAGGGATAATGCTAAGCATAATGAATCAGAGAAAGACAAACACTATATGATTTCATTCTATGTGGAATTTAAGAAACAACACAAACAAACACACAAAGAGAAAAAAAAATGAAAAAACAGGCTTTAAAATACAGAGAACATACTAGTGGTTGCTAGAGGGGAGGTCATGGGAGGATGGATGAAAAAGAGGATTAAGAGTACATTTCTCATGAGAAATGAATAAGGCATAGTGTTGTTGAATTATTATATTATACACCTGAAATTAATATAACACTGTATGTTAATTATACTTCAATAGAAAAAATAATAAGAAAAGATAAATTCTAAAGGTTCTCTTGTCTACAGATATTTTTGGATTTTCCAAATGTCCTTGTCTGCAGATTCCCATGGATTTTCTTTCAAGCAAACATATTAATTGTGAAGAAGTAAAAAATCACTTCTTTTTAGTCATTTTTCAAACTCTTATTCCATAAAATGCTATAAGTCCTAGCTGACAAAATAAAACAGGAAAATAAATAAATAATCAGTTTAAAAAATGAATTTCAACTACTAACAGGAACTTTAAACAGTCATCTCACTTGCAGCATATAATGAATACCTACCATCTATTAGTACAATTAGCTGTACATTAATCCATAAAAAACTACTTAATCCATAATATATCAAAAGTAAGTACAAAACACACTTTTCTAAGCTATATAAAACCATCACATATATAACCTAATTTTATAATGGTAATTTATAAGAAAGTGACTTTTAAGGTCCTCATTACAGAGGCAAAGATTTGCGCATTTGTTGGAAAATAAAGGGAGATAATCTTGGGCCACAACCATTTGTCTACTCTTTAATTTAGACCTTTTAGATAAGTTAAACTGTCTATTTTCATTTAAAATTATAATAGAAATGCTTTAAATTAATTAGTTTTATTTTCCAGGGACTCCGTAGAACAGAAATCATAAATCCAATCAAGAGGGGTTTTCTACTCTCAGTCAGAGTTCTCAAATTTAGTTACATAAGAATCACCTAGATAACTACAGGAAGTGATGGATACGTTAATTAGCTTGATTGGGGTAATTATTTCACAATGTGTGTGTGTGTGTGTGTGTGTGTGTGTTTGTATGCCAAATCCAATTCATCATCCTTAAATACATACATACAATTTTTATTTGTCAATTATACTTCAATAAAATGGGGAGGGATAAGAATCAAATATTGACGTTAAAATTGCAGATTCCTTCAATCTTTTATCATCTTCATCCTCCAAACATACTGATTCACAACTACAGTGTGGCACTGATACATTTTCATTTTTAATTAGTAATCTACCCTCAAAATGCTGATGGGAATTGACCCAAGATCAAACTTTGAAAAGTACTTTTCTCGATAAAGTATGTACCCAAGGCTGTGGCCCATATCAAATATCTGATTTTTTAATCCTTTTACCACTAAGATGTACCAGATTTTCTTGAAAGCACATGGCTTGATTGGTACCCCTTTCATCTTCCTATCCAATCCTGATCAATAAAAATAGCTTTGGCATCCATTTATAATAAAGATTGGCATGCTGCCCCAGGTTCTTCTTTTATATAACCTCCTGGTAACCTCTTCTGTTCAGACATCCAGCGCCTTATGATCAGCACCTAAATCTGGGTAACTGTCAAAATTCAATACCTGAGGTTTTTTTTAAATATTATTTAAATCTATGCATTGTTGTTCCACAATGAGTATAAATCATAAAATTTTACCCAGTATCACTGTTTTCATGTTAATATATCATAATTATTTTAACACCTTTATTGGGATATAATTTATACCATAAAGTTTACCCATTTAAATGTGTTCAATTCAATGGTATTTATAGTATTTACAGAATTGTACAACCATCACCATAATTTTATTTAAAAACATTTTTATCATCCTAAAAAGAAGTCCCAAACCCATTCGCCATCACTTCTCATCCTATTACCTCCCTTTCCCACAAACCCTAGTCAACAATTAATCTACTTTCTGTCTCTAAAGGATTTACTTATTCTGTTTTTTTATTTTTTATTATTTATTTATTTATTTATTTATTTATTTATTTATTTTTAAATATTTTATTTATTTGACAGAAACACAGCGAGAGAGGGAACACAAGCAGAGGGAATGGTATGGGAGAAGCAGGCTTCCCGTGGAGCAGGGAGCCCGATGCGGGGCTCAATCCCAGGACCCTGGGATCATGACCTGAGCTGAAGGCAGACACCTAACGACTGAGCCACCCAGGTGCCCCTATTCTGTTTTTTATATAAGTGTAACCTTACATGTGGTCTCTTGTGACTGACTTCTCTCATTCAGCATAATGTCTTTGAAGTTCATGCAAGTTGTAGTATGTATCAGTAGTTTCTTCTTTTTTATGGCCAAATAATATTCCATTGTATGGTTATGTAATATTGTGTCTATCCAGCCACCACTTGAACATTTAGGCAGTTTCTTTTTGGCTATTATGAATAATACTGCTATAAACATTCATGTACAAATTTTTCTTTAGACATACATTTTCAATTCTCTTGGGTATATACCTAGGAGTAGAATAATTGGGTCATTTCATAACTCTATGTCTAACATTTTAAGGAGCTGCCAAACAGGCTGTACCATTTTACATTCCTACCAGCAGTAAATGAAGGTTCCAATTTCTCCATATCTTTAATAACACTTGTTATTGCCTTTTTAAATTATAGCTATTCTAGTAAATGTGAAGTAGTATCTCATTGTGGTTGTGATTTGAATTTCCCTAATGGCTAATGATGTTGGGCATTATTTCATGTGCTTTTTGGTAATTTGTATCTTTCTTAAAGAAATGTCTATTTTTGTCATTTGCCCATTTTAAAATTGGATTGCCATTTAATTATGGAGTTGTAACAGTTCTTCATGTAGTCTGGATTTATTTTCAAATATATGATTTGCAAATATTTTCTTCCAGTCTACAGACCATCTTTGTTCCTTCCTGATGGTGTCCTTTGAAGCACAAAAGTTTTTAATTTTGATGAAGTTGAAGTTAACAGGTACTCTTCCTGTATCTAAGAAATCATTGCCTAACCCAAGATCATGGAGATTTACCTCTATATTTTCTTCTAAGTTTTATTGCCATGATGATTTTTATAGGTGTGACTGAATGGGAATTGAAATTTAAAGTGGTATGATTAGAGAGCTATCAAGAGAAAATATTTCAGTTACTTAATTTTACAGATAATAATTACTAGGATTATAGGATAGTTCCTGGGAATTAACTCTATAGTTATATTGACAAAAAAAGAAGATAGTAACAATAAAGAAAGAACTGCAAAGTCATGGCAAGCCTAAAAGGACTTTAGGAGTAGGTAGCAAACCTGGATTGGTGAAAAGTCATAGGAGGACTTTGTCCCTCTGCCCAGGGAAACTGTGGAGGATACTCCAAGGCAGCTCTTAAAATTGCCAACAACTGGTGAAAAATCAAGAACCCTAACTCCTGCTCTCATACCAAAGAACATTGGCTAGAGAGAATGGGGTCATTTCCAGGATGTATAAGTAGCCTCATGGCTCCGTCTATAAATGTGAGAGTTGGGTAAAATAATCTCTCAGGTATAGTTCTAGCCTAATGAGTAACTTTCAAAAACAAAATGTCATGAAAAATAAGTGACCTGAGTTCTACTCTACATTTTTTAAGAGGTTTCAGTTTTTACTCAAATTCCCTTAGTAGCATTCTCTCCCTTCTCTAAAACAAGGCAAAACAAACTTCCTTCATCCATGATTCAAAAGTTCTAAAGTGAACAGTCTCTCTCATTCCCTAACTAGAATGAATGAATGAATGAATGAATGAATGAATGAATGAATAGAAAAAGAAAAGAAAAAAACATTCTGAGTGGTCCAGACACTGAGTCATTCAATTTAACTTTGATGGGGTTGCATCTATTTTTGAGATTTTGTCATCACGGTTTAAGAACACTGCCTGCAGACACTTTGAATATTTTCCCTAGCACCTGAGTTTATGCTGCACTAAATTTAAAACAGAAAATTAATGATGTAAAAGGCATAAGTGATCTTATTTAAAAAAATTCAAAGAATTCAAAAGTATTGGATTTATCCAGATCACATTCCATCTGTTGTATCTTACATTCTCATGTAATATCACATGTACCTGTATTTCATTTTTTACAGAAAATTACACAGCTGCCCCTTATGAAAAGCACCCCATCATCGAATAAATGTGCATTCTGAAATTAAAGCAAGACACTACACAGAAAACCTTGGAAGCCAGAATGTTGCCAGCTGTGAATGCCAGATGTGATTACAGAGTGACAACAAACAATGCTGCAATCAGCCTATTGGTTAGCCAGAAACTTCAAACACCCAGAAAAGATGCTGTCTGAATACATATCCAATGGTATGTTTAAAACTATTGTGTAAAAATGCTTGTTTTACCCAGATACTCTATGGGAATATTTAGCTGTTACACTGTAAATGCTGTTATTTTGGTTTCTAAAAATGTCATGACAGGAAATGATTCCAGGGAGGAGTTGCCAAGATGGCTGTTGGGCAGAAGCAAAGGTGGGGAAAATGTTAAACCTAGAGAACAAGGAGCTGGAAAAGTTGAAACCACTTACTATTTGCAATAAAATAGATTCTTAAAATCCAAAATAAATTTGATTTTTTCCCCTCCATCTGTCATTACCAGAAAGATGACTATATTTTGAAGAGTCCCTACTGCTCATTGTCACAAAGGTTATGATGTTCCTGCTCCTAGACAACCAGGTTGGTAAATTGGGTAAGAGAAGATATCCAGTTCGTAAAGAGGAAAGAGATGACTCCTACCCTTCCCTATTTCCCACATGGTACAGCAAATGAGCAGCTGAGGCCTTTTGGTAAGAATTTCTGAAGGTTCATAAATGCCCATGCTCGTGCTATTTTTTTATTCTCTCCCTGTCTGAGAAGTACAAGTTGAGGATACCAGAGGACAGATAAGGATAGAGGTCATTCAGGAAGTAAGTATATCTAATGCCCCATTAGGGGTTTGACCTTCCTCAAAGGCCTGCTAAAGTAAGTAGTTTAGTAACTGAAGAGCTACAGAAATTCAAAGAAGAATAAAGAGGAAAGGGAAGAGGAAGGAAGAAGGAGGGGAAATTATTTTTCTTTTCCCTGAATACGTTCATATTATTGAACAGCTCTCTCCAAGTATAGAGTTCTTAGCTTAGCCAACTTATTTCTCATCAATATCTATCAATTATGTTCCTATCTTTATTTTTAAAATATTCATTCATTCATTCATTCATTCATTTGAGAGAGAGAGAGAGGAGGGGTAGGGGCAGAGGGAGGAGAGAATCCTCGAGCCATTGAGCATAGAGCCGTTGAGCTCTATGAGCATATCCGTTGAGCATAGAGCCCCATGTGGGACTCAATTCCGGGACCCCGAGATCATGACTTTAATAACTGTGCTTACCTAATTATTTGTTCATGTATTCATACATATAAATTGATTATATAAAAATATTTTAACAATTAAAAAATCTCAAATATCAGGAAATTATATGAAATTGCCCCTCATTATTATTCTGATATGTGATATGTTTTAAATTTGGTGTTCTTTCTCCTAGTATTTCAAAAGCTTTACTTCCGGATAAGCAGGTTAACAGACAACTAGGTTAAAATTAAAGAGCACAAAATAGCTAAAGGTCAACTGATGTGTTAAAAGAGAGTTTTTCTTATTTTCTTTTAATTAACTATTTAAAAAATGAAACTGTAAATGGTATTGATTACTCAACTGTGTGAAAGAAAAGCCATGTTTTACATTTTGTTTTATAGTGAATGATAGAATAGAATTCAAATAGATCTGGAACTTGATTTTCCATTTCTCCTCTGAGTTAGTACTGAGGTTTTTTTTCTTTTTTAAGTCTTTTCTGATTCATCTAATGGTCTATTTTTTACATCTGAGGCATCCCTTATAGAAATCATTTTCCTGTTTATTAGCCAATAATTTAGATAAATGTCAAGTTCACATACCTAGAGAGAAGAAAAAGGTTTTTTTACAGCCATCCCTTATCAACAGGACAAGTTTGTTGTAATTTAAATTCTAGATAGCACTGATACAACTGCCTCAGAAGTCTTGAAAGATAAATTTGTTTCCTGAGGTACCTATAACACAATCATTAGAGGTCACAAACAGAGTAATAGGGACTATAAACATATATGACTGCTTTGCTGCTATTGTTCACAAATCAAGAATAACCTGAGATATAGTAGGTAAAGGAAAAGATATTAGACAGAAGTGGAAGAAAATAAAACGTGTACTGTGAGTTGAACAGGTTACAGACAAAATATAGAGCTGAGGTTATGTTGCACTGAATGGACCTGAACAAAGTCTAGATGTATTCTTGGCTAATTTTGCTATTACAGTGAGATAATTTTTACTATAACACTATAATTTACTCTTATTTATTAATTTAATATTAAATTCAACAATTCCAACAAGAAAATATTTTATACAATTAGGGCCACCAACTGAAAACATGGCACTCACCTACAGGAATTTCTCTTAGAAAAGATACCATATTAAAAACAAAACAAAACAAAACAACTATAGTGTTGTGTTTTGATTAAATGATCTGTAAACCAAGTACTAAGGACTGAAAAGTGGGTGGCATCATAACATGAAGGATCTCTGATGAGGATCTTATGGTGGGTACTTACTAGTTTGGGGCCAGAGCTGGCGAAGTTCTTTTGGGAAACTAGGTTGTACCAACACTCAGTCCTTGTGCCTGGGTAGGCCTTCACCCCTGAATATAGGGGTCAGAATACATGACTCAGGTCTGGCCAATCAGAATACCTAGTTCCCAATACATATCAACTAAATCAGGTGTGGACCTGTTATCCAGCTTGGCCACTTAAGAGTGAATTCAGCTATGTGTATGGAAGTCACAATAATAAATCCTCTTCTTCAATCTACTTGAAACTTGAAGAAAACTCTGGCAACTACCTTATCATGTGTCATCTGAGAAGGTGAATTAGTATCCTGTTGCTGCCATAATAGATCACCACAGATTTGGTGACTTAAAAAAATAAAAATGTATTCTCTCATAGTTCTGGAGGATAGAATTTCAACGTCTAGACTCAAAGTGTCCGCAGGCCCATGCCCTTTCTAAAGGCTGGAAAAATCCTTCCTTGCCTCTTCCTAGCTTCTGGTGCACTCTGGCATGTAGATGCATTACTACAATCTCTGCCTCTGTTTTGGAAATCTTTTATCTCCTGTGTCTCTATCCTTGTGTTCAAATCTATGTTTCCTTATAAGGGCTTCAGTCATTGCTTTTAGGGTCCATTCTAATCAAGAATGACTTCATCTTAACTTGAGTACATCTGCAATGACACTATTTCCAAATAAGATTATGTTCGCAGGTACCAGAGGTTGGGATTTTGAAATATTTTCTTGGGGACACAAATCAAACCACAGACTGGAGAGGACATGGAGCTCTTCATGTCATCCATAATAAGCTGATGCCACTTAATTTAGCACTGAAAATATATGCTGTGAATGAAACTAATTTTAATCTCCTTTAGTGAAAGCAAGTGATTATAAATAATGGTACTAAGAAGTGAAACATCTCTTCTTTCCCTAATAAATGATACTGAACAAGGGCATCAGACAAAGCATGTTGGGTTTCCCTGTTGCAGAACAACTGAAATTGTGGTAATTTTATTTGAAATAATTTATTAAATTCAAGGAAGAATCTCAGAAAAAAAGAATGTCAGATGATCTCATTTAATAACCAACTAAGCTCAAAACTATTTAGAAACAAAATGAACCAAACAATTTGAATCATTTCAGATGGTCACTTACTAATCACAAATATTTTCAATGGCATAGTTATATCTAAGTTATATTTTATTTATTAAGAAATATCTTATGAAACAAACATTGAATAGAGTCAAGAAGACACATTTTAGTCCAGACTCTGTGACTAACCAACTCTATAACTTTGGGAAAGACCTTTAACTGTTCTGGGTTTCTTTTTTCTGTAAAATGGAGGATTGATAATCAAGACAATCTCAGAGGTCCTCCTTCTTCCTCAAAAATGTTTGCATAAAAATATTTTTTTTTACCATGATCATTTTAACATTTATATACCATGTTCTGCACAGATCAATAAAAAATAATTAATTATAGGAAAGTCCTATTATGCCTGAGGGTGGTTTTACCACATAAGAATAAAAAGCATAAGAAAATTCTATGGTCAAAAGATGGCTGCCACAGCTCTAAACATCACATCTTCACAAAGAAAAGTACAAAGTAGTAAGGAGAGTAAAGACAGAGATTTCTTTTACATATCTGGTAATAAAGAGGCAACCTCTTCCCAGAAGTCTTTGAGCAAACTTCTCTTTAGGTCTCATTAGCAAGGAATGAGTCACAGGCCCATGCCATAGCAACAAAGGAAAAAAGGAGGACCAGTATTTTAACATTTTCAGCCTTTGCAGGAGAGACAGGCTCCAACAGCACAAAATGAAGAGGAGAGAAAATTATTCATTAGGCAACAAACATGGCATCAGCCAGAGACTAAAATGACTCTAGAATCCTTGTAACAGATTCTAACAGCCCCCTACCAGGATACTGAGTAGGGTCTTCAGTAGATTCAGTGAGAGATAAGGATTTTATTGATATCATTTTTGTCAGTCATGCCAACAACTTTGGTGTCGTTGTTGACATTGCCTAAGCAATGCCACTTACTACCTATATGACCTTGGATAAATTATTTAGTTTCTCTACAGTCCTTAGTTTCTTGCTCTATAAAATAGGTGTAGTACTTACTTCAAAGGTTTGCTCTGAAGATTAAATAAGAGAACATGTATAAAGTACCTGTACAATCCCTGACATGCAGTAGATACACAATAAATACTTTCACTCTCTGTTCCCTCTTCCGAACTACCCTTCCTTGAAATCCCTTACTGTAATTAATTTATGTTAATTATATATAATCTAATCTACCTACCTCCCCTGCTTCCGCTGCCCAACTTCCAACTTCCCCCAACCCTCTCTATTTCCTAACAACATACTTCTTGAAAAGGGGTTATCGGTAAACAATTCTTAAAAGTGGGTTATAATTCGCCTGGCAAAGTATATATTGTGATGCCTATCTCCATTCTCTCAGGAATAAACTGAGCAGACATCTCTCTGGTGACTTCCTTAGGAAAGGCATTAGGGGACATGGTCATAGTGAGATGAGAAGATTCTCTGAGATTGCTCATCTGTTCATGCTGTCCAGAAACAATCATAAAGAGGAAACTGGATTTGTGATGAAGAAAAACTAAAGCTGACAGGAGGACTTAGAACCCTGGTTGATAGCTACCATTTTTAAGAATTATGCCCCTTTCCTTTCTTCCATCCCATTAGGATAATAGGCATTGGCATATGTAGGTAGAAGAAACTTGTCTCAATCAAGCAAAAACATTTAGAGAACCCACCATGTACAGTGACTAACCTAAACAGGCCCCTATTTTTCTCCCCCGCCACCCGCCCCATCCCAAATGATTCCCTACCCATCCAATGGCTACTTTTGGGCCATGAGACAGGGACAGCATGGATGAGAAGCACCAAACAGTTTTGAATAAAGACTCTTAAAAAGAAAGGTATAGGCCCAGCTCCTGAGTGTGCAATGCAAGTAGACAGGGGAAAAGAACAAAAGAGATTTTCTTGAGGAATGGGATTATATGCTAAGCCTTCCCCTTTATGAGTTCAAGAAATGCAATCTAAAATTTTTATTTAAATTGATATTATATATTTGCTGTTGTGATATACCTCACACAATTCACCACATGGGCCATGATATTATATGCACTTAAAAATATCTCATTTTCACTGAGCACTTATCCTGTGCCAGGTATAAGCTATGTGCTCTACACACATTTCTTCATTTACACCTTCATTTACACTGGCTCTAAGATTGGAACACCTATTACCTCCATCTCTTACTGGTAGAAACTAAGATTTCAAGAGCAAGGCCTGCCACAGAGTCACTTTAAATTCCATCTGATACTGCTCCAACCAGTGCCTTGCCTGTGTTTTGACCAGCCTCCTGTGCTTATCTCTAGCGTCACACTTAGCAGACTGTATTGAAATGAGTTTTTAACTGGCCTTTCTCGTCAGCTGGTTTAAACCATTTGTCCTTAGATCCTAAACCTAGTACAACGTAGAAGTTAGATAAATATACAAACATAGAATGAATCAATGACAAAATAAACTGGAAAATAGGCAATATATGGAGTGCTAAGTTCAGAAGAAGGGATATAACCACTAGTTGCAGAGGGTTGAAAAGGCTTCGTGGGTGAGGCAGGGCCTGCGCCCAGCTTCCAAGAGGAAGAGGACTTAAATGTGTAGAGAAGATGGGAGAACATTCTGGGAAGAGAATATTTTAGCAAAGGCCAAATACTTTAAACATTTTTAGGTACTAATTCTACCTCTCCAACAGAATACTTTTAGTTGCATAGTTCATTATGCCATAGGATGAATAAGTGTATTACATTATTTTCCTGTCAGCCAGCCCCTTCTGCTGGACCACAGGCATGAAATGTGGCTTCTGCTTCAGTAAGATCTTTTTCCAGATCAACAGTCCACTGAAAGTATAAAACTGCATTGAAGTTGGATACCCCATGGACAACTTGCATCTAACAATGCATTTTGCAATAAAAAAATTTTAGTAGGGAAAAATGGTAAATATTTCAGGGTTAACCTGAAATATTAAGTAATCAAGTACAGTTTACTGTGCAAAAAAAATGAATATGGAATGCCAAAGGTCAAAACACAAACACACACACACACACACACACACACACACACACACACACCCAAAAACAAAAACTTAGTGACTGAGAACTTTCAAGTAACTAGGGTAAGAAATAAAACATAAGAAAACGACTCTTATTTTACTTTTGGAAATTTTTGTTATAATATACATAAAGTATGCATATTATAAGCATTCAGCTTTCTGAACATATGCATGGGACCAGTGCCTAGCTCAAGAACAGAATATTCGCAGCACTTACTTCTTGCCTCCTTTCACTCACCCCTCCTAAGGACAATCATCTTCCTATTTCTAATACCAGAGATAAGCTTTGCCTGTTTTTGTATTTTATAACATAGGGGCCATAAATCATGTATTATTTTTGGATCTGGCTTCTTTTACTTAACATATTTCTGAGATTCAACTGTTATTGTTGTGGGTAGCTATAGATTATTCATTGTCATTTTTGTCCCACAGTAATTCTCAAAGTGTGGTTCATAAGTGTAGTTCAAAGTACAGTCCAGAAGAAAGTAATTTCCATAAATATAGTAAGATATAAGTTGTCCTTTTTTGCTATATTGATATTTGTACTGATGGTACAAAAGCAAAAGTGGATAAAATTGCTAGTACCTTAGCATAAATCAAGGAAAAAGCACCAAACTGTACCAGTCATCATTCTAACATTGTTCAACACCATGCACTACCAGTTAACAAAAACATCAAACAAAAAAATGTCAAGTTTTTTAATAATGTCCTTAGTAAACAAATTATTAATTGCATTAGCTTTCAACCCTTTGGTATATGTCTTTATGTCTTTTTAATATTCTGTGTGATATAAAGTATACATGAAATACTTTTACCGCATCCTAAAGTCTAATGGATGAAAAGTTCATTGATATGGTTTCAGAATCCATATTACAATTAACCTTTAAGGAACTACTACTTGTCAAGTTTTAATGTAGTATCAAAGAAGGATATCCATATTTATCTAAAATGAATGAATGAATGAATGAATAGATAAGTAAACAAACAAACAAATAATAAATAAAATTACCTACCTTTGTGAAGCTGGACTTTCTTCATATACTTCAAATAAAACATAGAAAAATAGATCAAAGAGAGAATCCAGCTGTAAAAAGATTGCAAAATGTAAAACAACACCTCTGTTCTCATTAATTTTTTGGGCAAAATGAAGTCATTTTTATAAAAACAGTTATTTATGTTACTATGCAATGTGTTTAGTGCTGTTATTTTTAAATGAATTTATAATATTCTTTAAATTTCTCTGTTTTAAGTCATAATATAACAAACATGAATAGCTATAACCCACTTCATCAAAAGTTCTTTAAAGCCCTCAATAATTTTTAAGGGCATAAAGGGTCATCAGACCATAAATATTGAGAACCCCTGCTATACAGTATTCCATTGTAGGCAGAGGTTTAATTTTAACAGTAATTTCTGGGAATATTCTTGAGATAGTATATATTTAGCTTAATTTCCTCTCCTGGCCTTTCTACTTGTGGTTTCTTTTCTCCAACCCTTCTTGCAGTGGGCCAATCAGGTCATTCTTCAGTCCACTGTATGCTGTTAAATCAGGTGCACTTTCTTCCTCCTGGCAGGAATATCCCAGAAGGCCTTACCAAGAATGTAGGCCTGTGCTGTGGCTTTAAGGATTTAGCCAGAAAGAGGTCAGAGGAGGACAGAGCAAACTAGAGCAATGTAAGCAAAAGACTTTTTCTTGGATTATGGATATGGTTTCCTGGGCTTCTCAGTTTAACAGAATCTTCCAACACCAAATATGAAACAATCTCCCTGTGTCTCTGCAACATATAACCCAGTTTTATTCTCTTCAAAATGCCTATCACTACTTGGCTTTTTTCTTGGTTTTTATTCCTCTGTTTTCTTTCTTCCCCACTGTTTTTCCCAGAATGCGAGCTCCAAGATTGCAGAGGCTTTTTCTGCTTTGTTTACCTACTACAACTGTGTCTGGAACACAGTAGGTACCTAATAAATATTTGTTGACTAGCTTAGTCATTCTCTCTTCAGAAGTCTGTTTATTTTGCAGTTCAGAAAAGACAAAGGAAAATTCTAAGATTCAGAATTCTGTTTTATTTCATGGGATAGTAGGTTCTCCCCCATTTGGGTATGTAAGAAAATAATGGCATAAAATATTTTAAAGTTTGCAGGAGCTATATTTTGTCTTAAAGTATTATCTCTCCTTTTCTTGGTCTCATCCCATTATTCCTAGCCATATAGATAGTTGCTGCCAAATAACTTCACAACTCCTTGGAAATGTATGACTTACAAAGAATAGATTTCCATCATGTTTATTCTAAAGTACATATATGTTATTTAAGCTCCATATATATAGTAATTTATATATTTCATTTTAATTATACTCTCCATTCTGATTGTTAAATGTTTCAACTCATGAGGATTTTCACATGTAATCTTCTGACAGTGGCTTTTAAGACTTTTGAGACTAGTAGAAAAAACCCCCTTTTTTTTTTAAAGAGAGAGAGAGAGAATGAGAGAGAGCATGAGCAGGAGGTGGGGGGAGAGACAGGAGGAAAGAGAGCATCCCAAGCAGGCTCCACACCCAGCACAGAGCCTGACACCAGGGCTTAATCTCATGACCCCGAGATCATGATCTCACCCAAAATCAAGAGTTAGATGCTTAAATGACGGAGCCATCCAGGTGCTCCTAGAAGAATATATTTTTACTTAAATGTGCCAGTACACTCTAATATATACCAATATAAAAAGTTCTCTAAGGTAGGCTATTAAGTATATCTATAAAGTATGGGGTAGAACAGCACATACACTTTTGTTTTTGTTTGTCTTTTTCTTTTTAAAAAAAATATAGTCCTAGAAATATTTGCATGTGTACAGATTCGGTCTGACAGAAGACAACAGAAAACTGGAGAACATGGTTGCCTCTTGTGGGGAGGATAGAAAGACTGGGGAGAAGGGTGGAAGGAGACTGACTGTTTAACATGTATTTTCAAATTTTGCGTACTTGTGTGCATTATTTTTTTAATCTTTTTTTTTTTTTTTTAAAGATTTTATTTATTTGACAGAGAGAAACACAGTGAGAGAGGGAACACAAGCAGAGGGAATGGTAGCGGGAGAAGCAGGCTTCC
>CM053607.1:68055617-68143626 GCA_028646535.1 Procyon lotor
AATGGTAGCGGGAGAAGCAGGCTTCCTGCAGAGCAGAGAGCCCGATGTGGGGCTCGATCCCAGGACCCTAGGATCATGACCTGAGCTGAAGGCAGACGCTTAGCGACTGAGCCACCCAGGTGCCCCTATTTTTTTAATCTTTAGGAAGTAAATTTTATAGATAAAAGAGTGTTTACATGTACCAATTAAAAGACAGAGATTGGCAGACTAGATTAAAAAACATGAGCCAAGGGCACCTGAGTGGCTCAGTCATTAAGTGACTGCCTTCGGCTCAGGTCATGATCCCAGGGTCCTGGGATTGAGCCCCGCATCCAGCTCCCTGCTCGGCAGGAAGCCTGCTTCTTCCGCTACCATTCCCTCTACTTGTGTCCCCTCTCTCGCTGTGTTTCTCTCTGTCAAATAAACAAAATCTTTAAAGAATAAAATAAAAAAAAAAAACATGAGCCAATTATATGCCGTCTATAAAAAAGTCACTTCAAATGTAACACAGGTAGGTTGAAACTACAAGGATAGAAAAAGATATACTATGCAAATGTTAATCAAAAGAAAGCAGGAGTAGCCATTTTATATCAGATAAAGTAGACTTAAGAACAATGATTTACTACAAATGGAGAATGACATGACATAATGATAAAATGGTCAATCCACCAGGAGGACAAGGCAGTCCTGGATGTGTATGCACCAAATATCAGAGCTACAAAATGTCTGAAGCAAAGCTGTTAAAATTGAGAGGATAAATAGACAAACCTACAATTGTAGAGATGTTAGCATTCCTCTCTCAACAACTGTCAGACACCAGACAGAAAATCAGCAAGGATACAGAAAATTCTATAACACCACCAATGAACAGGATCTAATCAACATTTATGGAACAGTCCACCCACCACCACCAGACAGAAAATCAGCAAGGATACGGAAAATTCTATAACACTACCAATGAACAGGATCTAATCAACATTTATTGAACAGTCCACCCACCAACAGTAGAACTCACATTCTTTTTAAGAGACATAGAACAGGGGCGCCTGGGTGGCTCACTGAGTTAAAGCCTCTGCCTTTGCCTCAGTCATGATCCCAGGGTCCTGGGGTCGAGCCCCGCATCAGGCTCTCTGCTCAGCAGGGAGCCTGCTTCCCCCCCCCCCTCTGTCTGCCTCTCTACCTATTTGTAATCTCTCTCTCTGTTAAATAAATAAATAAAATCTTTAAGAGAAAAAAAGAGACATAGAACATACACTGAGATGGACAGTATCATTGGCCACAAAACAAATATCAACAAATTATAAAGAATTGTAATCATAAGAATGTGTTCTCTAACCAGAATGGAAGTGAACTAGAAATCAGTAACAGAAAGAAAAGCAATACATTTCTAAGTAATCCATAGCTAAAAGACAGTGCCTCAAGAGAAATCAAAAATTACATTGATCTAAGTGAATATGAAAGTACAACATGTAAACATTTGTGGGACACAGCTAAAACAATGCTGAGAGGTAAATTTATAATACTAATGGAAAAGTCTCATATTAGTAATCTCAGTTTCCATCTCAAGAACCTAGAAAAAGAAGAGAAAAATAAACGCAAAATAAATAGAAGGAGGAAATAATAAAAAACAGAAATCAATGAAACCAAAATTTAGTTCTCTTAAAAGATCAATAAAATTGACAAATCTCTAACAACACTGGCAAAAGAATAAGAGAAGCCACAATTACCAATACCAGAAATTTAAGAAGGGATATCATGACAGACCCTGAATAATACAGGAATACTGTAAATAAGTGTACACACATAATTCTGACAACTTACACACAACGGACCAACTCTTTGAAAAGCACAAAATGCCACGACTACCCCAGTATGAAATAGATCATTTATATTGTCCAACAATTATTCAGGAAATGTTTATTTCATAATTTAAAAATTCAAATTTAAAAGCCCAAAGAAAATCTCCAGCCCCAGATGGCTTCACTACAGAATTTTTCAAATGTTTATAGGAGAATTTAAAAAACCAATTTTACACAATCTCTCCAAGAAAACAGAAGAGGAGAGAGCACTTTCAATTCATTTTATGAATCTAATATACCCTGATGGTACACAAAGTGAGTATAAGAAAAGAAAACTATAGGCCAATATCATTCATAAAAATACATGTAAAAGTCCTTAAGAAAATATTACCAAATACAATTCAGGAATAAATAAAAAGAATTACATACCATGACCAAGTAGAATTTATTCCAGGGATGCAAGGTTAGTTCAATATTTGAAAATCAGTCAGTGTAATCTACCATGTTAATAATATAAAGAAAAAAGATATGATATTATTTGATGAGAAAAAGGATTTGACAAAATTCAACACTCATTCATGATAAAAGCTCTCAGACAAGTAGGAATAGAGGGGAAATTCTTCAACCTCATAAAGCTGATATCATACATAATGATGCAAGACTACATGCCTTCCCTCAAAGATCAGGAACAAGGCAAAGAAATATGTACTCTTATTCAACATACTATAGGAAGTTGTAGCCATTATAGTAAAGCAAGAAAAGGAAATAAAAGACATACTGATCAGAAAGAAAGAAGATTATCCCTATTTGCAGATGACATAATTGTCTACATAGAAAATTCCAAGAAATCTAAAAGGAAACTTCTAGAAATATGTGAATTCAGCAAGTCCACAGGATACAAAATATTCAAAAAATAAATTTCATTTCTTTGTACTAACAATGAGCACTAAAATTAAAAACATACCAATTACAATCATTCAAAAAAATGAAATATTTATGTGTAAATCTAACACTATAGTACTATATTGTATTTGCACTTATGTACCGAAAACTACAAAATGTTAATTAAATTAAAATGTCAATTAAAGAAGATCTAAATATATGGAGAGACCTACTGTGTTCATGGACTGGAAGGCACAACATAGTAAAGGTGTTGCTTCTTGAATTTATATACAGTTGACCCTTTAACAACACTGCTGTTAGGAATGCTGACTCCTCACACTGTCAAAAATCCACATATAACTTCTGACTTTCCAAAAGCTTAACCACTAATAGCTTACTGTTGACTGGAAGCCTAACCTATAACAAAAACAGTCTATTGATATATATTTTATGTGCTATGTGCATTATGTATTATATCCTTATAATAAAGTAAGCTGGAGAAAAGAAAATGCTATTAAGAAAATCATAAACAAAAGAAAATACATTTAGAGTACTATACTATATTTATCAGAAAAATGTGTCTAACTAGATGTGAGCTGTTCAAATCCATGTTGTTCAAGGGTCAACTATATAGGTTTAAACTAATTTCCAGAGGATTTGCAGTTATAGGCAAGATCATTGTTTATTTATGTGAACAGGCGAAGGAACTAGAGTAGCTAAAAAACAATTTTTTAAAAGATTAGTAATGGGGGAGAAATTAGTCTACCCAATTTCAAGATTTATTATGTAGCTACAATAAACAAAATTATGTGGTCTTGGTGGAGTGATAGAAACACAATTGATGGAACAGAATAAAAAACCTAGAAAGGGACCCACAAAAATATGGCCAGCTGACTTTTGATGAAGGTGAAAAACACAATTTAATGAAGAAAGGATAGCCTTTAACCCATGGTGCTGGAGCAATTGGACATCTATAGGAAAATAAATAAATAAGAACCTTGGCCTAAACCTTACATCTTACATAAAAATTAACCCAAAATGGATGCTGGCTTTAAATGTAAAATGTAGAACTATGCTACCTTATCAATGTTTGGGAAAAAAACTGGAGAAAAATCTTTGGGGTTGAAATCTAAGTAGAGTTCTTAGACATGACACCAAAAATATGATCTATAAAAGGGAAAATTGATAAACTGGGCTTCATTAAACTGAAAACTTTTGCTCTGTAAAAGACCATGAAGAGGATAAAAAGACAAGCTACATACTGGAAGAAAATATTTGCAAATTACATATCTAACAAAAGACTAGGGTAACTAGGGTATATTAAGAACTCTTAAAACTCAACAGTTAGAAAACAAGCTATTCAATTAGAAAATGGGTGAAAGACATGAAGATGCTTGTCCTTGTCAGAGTAATTGTTTAAAGAAGACTTAGATTTAAACACTATAAAAATGATTTGGAGGGGAGCGGGGTGGGCGTTGGGCAAGCCTGGTGGTGGGTATTGAGGAGGGCACGTATTGCATGGAGCACTGGGTCTGGTGCATGAACAATAAATCTTGTAACACTGGAAAAAAAAATGATACGTAGATATGAACTTCACATGCTAGACAAGAAACCAAAAAAGTAAACAGGCTGTACTTTGGAGTTCCTAGCCATGATATTATTTAGGACTAAATAATTCAGAATGTTTAGATGCTGAACTAAGAAATTGTAGGTCAACTTCTGTGGGTAGAGCTGGGGTCTTCCCCATATGGCATTCCCACTGTTAATCCCAGAAGGAGTCTGAACCAGAAATGTGGGGGACTCTGGGGAATGAGACTTTTACTGGAGAGATGAAAAACTCTCTTCTCCTTTGAGGCCTCTTAGGAGTATTTCAACATTGCCAGACTGAGCTAGTAAAAAATCCCTTCAGCCACCCTGAGATATGGCTGTTCTAGAAGCTCTGTTGTAGATACAAATTATTCTCTGTGGTACTTCCCAATATCACTCTGGTCCACTCCCATGTTGGATGAAATTTTGTGGGAAATGCAGCCTGATCTCTGCTGTGTATAATTTGAAAAGGAACTGGTTTTTGTTTTGGACTGAGTCTAAGGGTACAGAAAGGACCCCTGCCACCCAAAACTAGGTCAGAAAGATGGTTAATTATCTTTGTATTTCAACTTTACAGTGGTCACTGACAACAGAATGGATGTTGGCTTTACCTAAATGAAAGAACATACAAGACCTGCTCCATCATGCATATCCTCAAAATAGCACCTTTTGGAACACAGGAAAAGTTGGTGAAACATTTGAGAGAGGTGCCAATTTTGAGCAATCAGTCTGTCTTTGAGACGGGAGTTCATATCATTTGGGTATTTAGAGGAAATAAGATAATATTTTGTAGTCATTGGTTGTTGAGGCTGGTACATTTGGGTTTCACTAAGTTAGAGAAAAGCTCACTCTCCCCTTTCCAATAACACAATGTCTTTTCATTAGAAGCCTGAAATAGCAGGGTTTTTCTCTGCTCTTCCATTCCTTTAAAACCCTACTCATAATTAGCTTCCCACAACTCCTCGGTTTCTCCCACCATTACTCATCATCTTGGTCTATTTGTGTTACAGATTATGATTCTCAGCCTCCATCAGATTCACCAAGGTTAGTACTATTTTGTTATTTTAAGTTCATATTGCTAATCTTTGGGGAACATACCTAATTCTTCCCTTTTACTATATTTAGTACCTTCAGATTAATCTGCTTTGTTCACAGAGGTTCTTGATCTGAGGTCTTGTGGCTATGGAAATGCACAGATAAAATTCAAGCTGTCTGTGAGTTTGGACAGGAAAAAAATTCACATCTTTATTTTCATTAACCTCTAACTGTAATTGAGCATTTCCTTCTTTTATTAATGTAAGCAACATATTACAATAAAATAAATGGAACATAAAAGCTACTTTTATATTGCATTCTAATTGTTTCAGGGTACCTCAAAATTCACTTATGTTCATCACTAGTTAAAATTACAGTTGTTATTAGATGTGCCACTAGATCTTGTTATTTAATATGTTATATCACATATAAGTATATCACACATAATATGAAACACATGTATTACTTCATAAATTTAAAAAATATTTTGAGAACTCTTTCAATCAATATAACTGGTTTCTTCTGTAACACTATATTTTTATGCAAACAAACAAACCCACCAACTTTATTCTTTAGAAAGGATTCCTAGGCTTAACCATCCAAGGAAATAACAGCGTAAGAATGATTTAAAATTCTTGGAAGAGCAAAATGTGTCTACAACCCAATGACAAAAAAATTTAAAACAAACTAAATGCTCAAAGAAAGAAGGTTGGTAAAATAAATTATGATATGTACTTAGAGTAGAATATTATGCAGTCACTCAACAATACTATAGATCACTGTTTAATGGCATACATAGGTAGATACCACAATATGTTATATAAAAGAAAAAGTTGTACATATGATTATTTTTTGTAAATCAAACACACATACACATATACTCACTATATATGTGTGTGTGTGTGTGTATATATATATATAAATGGGTGTCAAAATGCAGAAAAATGCTAACAGTTATTTAGATGGTGTGTAATCTTTTTACTCAACTCATTTATGAAAATTTTCTACCAACTTGTAATTATTTTTACAAGAAAAATAAATAAAAATTATTATCTTTAAAGAAATGAAGTCCTAAGAAATGATCCGAAGGAAATGTCATTCCTGCCCCTGATCAGCTATGTACATTCATTCATTCAACAAATAAACTTCAGCTCCGCGGTTAATGTCATAGAATGAAATAATGTTATCTACAGGATCCACTATCATTATAGGGAAAAAAGTCTACTGATTTTCATACAAATGATTTAGCTGCCGAACCAGTCAAAAAGTTAATTAAGAATGGCTTACCAATTTTCTAGGCTCTGGGACCTAAGGTCCAATCTGTCTTTAGCACAAGTATCAGATACTCATTTCTTTCAAAATTGCGTCCCATCAACCAATAAATAATTTTGTCTTCAGAAAGTACTTTCTGTCTTGTTTTGTTTTTGCTGTTTGTTTTGTTTTTACTTTTGAGTGTCTTGTAACAAATAAAAATAAATTTAGATTCCCAACATACGAATCCTATTAAAAATAAGCATATTTTATAACAACATATTTCTGAATTCACAGTCCTCACAACAAAAACTTCCATTTCCTCTGTAATTGTACCACACTCTACAATTTTGAATAATTCTGAATCTTATTGTCACTGGAAAAGTTATTCACTGTTATTTTATTTCTATATCTGGGTATTAGGAATTCCCATATGCTACTGAGATAAACATGCCTATCATACTCCTTATATGCTAACATTTTGCTAACATGTTATACGCTAACATTAGCTGGAAAAAATATGCTAAGTTTTAAAATGTTCCTAACTAAAGGTTTTATGACTTTAAAATACAACTCTTCTAAAATTAGATATTCATCTAATATGCAAAATGTGACTATAAAGTAATTGGCCTGATATTATTGTTTTTGTTCATGAAACACCAGAAATTACATAAGAAATTATGTCATTCCCTCTGAGTAGTCACCTTGGGAATCCACAGGCTAACTTCAGTGACATTTGCCTTTGCACAGAACAATATCAGGATCTTTCTTTTGAACTTGTCTTTAGCTTGTTACTTTTAATTTTAAACAAATGTCTTCTTAGGCAACCAAATTTTGTCCTTTAGAATTGGATTTGATCTTCATCCATAGCTAAAAGTAATCTAGAATAGGATTGGGGCCCTGGATGTACCAGGTAGAATGACATAAAAATGAAAGGACTGAGGAAAATGTAGGGTGACACTCTATGTGGGGGGTGATACTCAAAGTATTTAACAGAAAGTATAACAGGACAGGGAGCAATCGAAACAGATGTCCTGGAGGACATGGGCCAAGATCCAGGTATTAATTTTTTAGTAATTGGGTTGTGAGATGTTCTAAAGGGTCCTAGAAAACAAACTGCAGCATTGGGGATAGGTGGGCATTTGAGGATTTCTGAACTGTGACATTTACCAACAATAAAAGATATTTGAGCTATTTTAAGGTCCACTAACTGTTAGCCCTTCCAAAAAGTGGAGAGGCCACTGCTGCTTTTGCGTGCCTCAGTGACCCTCAGTCACTGCTCAAGGGTTGTTTGGTTTTGAGAGCAATAATATTGGAATAAATGTGCAGGAAACCAGGGTAACTATTTTGAAAGGCATTGCTTATCTGAATATACTGCTTATCTAAATATTCAGGCACCATGCTTTTTTCACTTTTTCTCCCTAGCACCTAACATAATGCTTGACATATAGTGGTTGCTTAATAAATATTTGTTGAATGAATGGTATGTTTGCTAAAGAAAAATAACTTCAAAGTAAAATCTCATATTTAGGACCTTTTAAAATTTTTATTTTTTAAGCCTGTAAAATCTTCATTCTATTGGAGATAATTCTAAAAAATAGATTTAAAGAGAGAAATCTATCAATATTTATTTCTGACTCAAACTACTTTGGATACCTACTTCTTTCTGGAAAGCAGTCCTTTTCAATGTTCTTTTCATTATCACATGACCTAAAAAGCCACAGGTAGATGAGAATCTGTCTCTAACTCTTTGAGGTTCTTATTATTTCTCTTCACAAAGAATCTTCCCTTTAGCAGATAGGACTTGATGCTTTCTCAAGGCTCAAACTACTATACTGTGATGGCTGTCAAACATTCATCAGGCTATGGGTGTTTCATACGATGCATCACACATTATTTGCTTCCCCTGATATCACAGTTGAGAAAACTCAGTCCCAGAGGAGTTAAGCAACTTCCCCACATTTGCATAGCTAATAAACGGCGAAAATATGGTCTGAATTCAGGCAACTTGTTTCTAGAACTGAGCATGCTTAACCAACACAGTATAATAAAGAACAAGAGCTTAGTTATCTTCAGTCCACAGGGTATAAATTGAAGGATTTCCTGTACCTAAGAAGTACCTTAGAGCTCTCATTAAATTGATTCTCAAAAACTAGGTTTCAGAAGGGAAATTTCAGCATGGGTGAGCCTGGTGGTGGGTATTAAGGAGGGCATGTATTGCATGGACTACTGGGTGTGGTGCATAAGCAATGAATCTTGGAATACTGAAAAAATAAAATAATTTTTTTTTTAAAAAAGGAGATTTAATTTTACATTCATTTTACAAGTGATACTGAACACATATGATGTTGAGGAATTTTCTAGCTTCTGAAGGGCAGGTGAGAGACCCATGATCTCTTACTGTTTTTGTAAACATGGTGCCTAGAAATTTACTCAAGTCTTCTAAGGCTACTTTTTTCATTACACCAAATGGGGGGAAAAACTGAACCCCTGTGTTCAGTCTGAATTTTAGATCCTAAGCAATCATCATCCTTGATAAATTGCGTAATAGACATATCTCTGGAGGGGAGGATATCTACTGTTTTCTTTCTCTGGCTTCCCTGGGGGAATATCTAATCACCTTTGACATCCTATCCTTACAAGGATAGCAACAGAGTGAGGAGGAAGAGGAGGTTACATGTGAAACATATAAACTACTTGGAACACAAGTATCATCTAAACATTGCATTAATATGGGCAGCATTTCTCTGTTACTGCAGGATTATCCTGTATAATGGTGGTATTTAGAGCAAGTTCCCTACAGGCTAATGGTTTCATATATGAATTTTAGGCTTTAGAAGGCATTTCAAGTTATACAGTAGCCTCATATATTATCATTTGGAACAGTAGAAACGTTAACTGAACTTTGTACCCTCCTTGAATGATTAAGTTGTACTTTAAAGGGAGGTTAATAAGTAACCAAAGAGAGGGATGCTAAAGAACTAAACCTGGAATAGTAAACTGTACTAAATGCCCCAAGCAAGCTGAGAAATACAAGAAAACACTTTTTCACCATAAATGATCTAACACGTACTGAAAGATTGGTCTGCTCTAAGTGGAGTTGGTGACTCCATCGCACCTCTGCCCTGCTAAGATTTCAAGGTAAAATGAAGGTTCTTGATAACAATAATAACAAAACAATAATAAAACAACAAAGAGTTCATTTTTCCCTAAACCCCAAATCCTCAATATTAAAGTCCTCCTAATGTTCTCAATTATTTATTTTTAATTTTTTTCTTATTGTGTGATATATAGTCTTAAATCTCCTTTTGGGAACAAAGTGCAATATAAACTTTTAAAAAGAAGCAAACCAACAAATACAAAGATAAATCATATTCAGGAGATTCCTTTCTTTCACCTAAAGATTTGATCTGTGGTAAACTACAACTCTCTTTGAGAGAGATCATGTTTTAAATGATGTTATAACTATGAAATGAAAGAGTGCTTGAGTCTTCAGAGAAGATTTTGCTAGAAAACAAAAAGTGAGATCTTCCAGCCTTTTCTGAGAGGTAAATATGCCAGAACTTTCCCTTATTCTAATTGTGGCCCAAGAACAAAACTGCTTTACCTTTAAAACAGAGCACCAAAATCTTTGTCGCTCAAAAGTAAAACACTCAGATATATTCATCTTCTATTTTCTGGGAGATAAATCACATTTAAATCACAAATTTAAAAGAAACCTCTCCCTCACACTCTTTTATCATACTTAAAGGCAAATAATCAAGTTGACCATCTGTAGTCACATAACCCGTAAGAATAAAATGTTAAAGGATTTTTATCAAAGGGATTACAGAAAACCAGTCCTTTTATTTCATGGATTGTTTCTGATTTTTCTTGTTCTTTAAACTTTCTCCTCTCCTGTGTTTAAGTCAAATCATATCAGTAATCCATGATACTTGAACCTTGAGATTTCAGGCTCACGACTGAAATGGCACATGCAAAACAAGCATTACAACACACAATTGGGCTTTGCGGAAACTATGGCGTAATATCCTGAAAAATTAGTTCAAGTCATAAAAATGCAGTGCACTGACCCCCCGGAGAGAATTGAGTCCACAGGTCCGGGAACGATGTCTGCTGTCCAACACCCTCACCCCACGTCTGAGCCCTTGTGCTCCATGTGGTTTTTCTCTCAGGGGTCATTATTGGGTTTCATAATGATTAGTTTGTGTATGAAAAAGGAAAGCTCAAGACTATAATTTCATACATGCTTCAAAAAAAAGCATATAAAGAAAATTCAGTAGCGAGACAAGTAATCTCCTGGAGCCTGCTGTGACCAAGAGTATACCTGTGAGAAGGCAGAGCAATAAATGAGTAGTCTCGGCAGGTGTGGGAACAAACCACAGAGAGGAAAGCTTTGTATCCCTCTAGCATAGGGATCCTGCTCTCCAGAGTCCCCCTTCAGACACAAGGAGAGCACCCACAGAGAAATTGAGAGAAGCTGTTAAAGCCAATGAGTATTGGGGCCATCAGTCAGAAATTAAGTGACAAAAATAGGGCAGATATTTCTTTTCAGTTTGGGAACCATATACTTAAAGAGATACTTCTCAGTAAAGGCCTATGTGAAGGGTAGACTGAGGAGAAGTGGAAGTGAAAGCAAGGCCCAGAGGTAAAAAAACACATCAGGCATTGAGGACTCGGAGGAGGACTTAAAGCCACATGAGGAGTGAGGGAAGCGGTACGCATATCTAGTGCGCAGTTCTTTAGCCTCTCACCTGCAAAGTCTCCTTTCACTACAGATTCCCAAGTCCTCTCCCTGAAAAGGAATCATAGTCTGGTGGAAGGAAAAACTTGGCTTTAAATCCTGGGTTAGCCCCTCACTGTGTGTGGGACCCTGAGCCAGTTACCTCATAGCTCTGTGCCTTTCATCTGTGATAAGGGATAACTATGGGAGAACTGGTCCAAGAAAACACCTGCAACATTGCTTGGCACATAGCTCAATAAATGTGAGACTTTATTATATTCTTATCAACAGCCACATCAGCATAACTTCCCTTTTAAAAAAAAAAAGTGTTCAAAACGTGTCCCATCCCCTCCAGTAGTACGTAAGATTTAACAAAAAGGATAGATAACTTCCTCACTTTCCCTTCCTTTGGTGAAATAAATTAAAGAGTTTTCTATAGTTTTATTTGCATTTATCTCTGTATTCCTCTACATACAAAAAGTAAATCCTTCAAACCAACAGCATAAAAATTAACATCCTTGTGTCTTTCAGAGTAGACAGCTTAGCAGCAGAGAAGTAGGGAGCCTGTGTTCCCCTGGGGACAGAAAATTCAGTGGTAGAAACTGGGAAAGAAAAGGCTGTGGAAAGAAAAAAGGGAATGACAGAAACATCTGAGGGCTGGTCTCTGGATTTTTACTGGGAGGATGTCATTTAGCCTGATAAAGACCAAGTTGTCCTGCCCAATCATTTAACCTGGTGGTTCCCGACTGAAGAAAGTAGTAGGCTAAGAGCTGAGAAGGGAAACTAATGATAATGCTGGACATCTGAGCATTCGGCTGAAAAAGACAAGATCAGGTTGAATCAGGTTGCAAAAGTCATATGTGTGCCCTTCTTGACTGAAAATGTCTGTTGAAAGGGACATGGGGTTTTCATATTCATTCCCTCAGTTGAAAGCTTTATTCTAGCACACAGCCATCATCTCTAGACTGAACTAATGCAACAGCCTTCTAGTCTTCCTCATTCCCTTCCTTCACTGACAGTGGTCCATTCTCTCCAGGGAGCCTGAGTTATCTTTGTAAAATACTTTGTAAAAGTATATCACTCTCTGATTAGAACCTATGACACTTTGAATAAATTCAGATTCCTACCATAGCCTGTGAGATCCTGCCTTATCTGGCCCTTGCCTTATCGCTAACCTTCTCTCCCCCACGCCAAGTAGTCATTACAAGAGTACTACACTGGCCTCTCAATTCCCCCAGCTTATTCTGGCCTCAGGCCTTTGCACTGATGATTTTTCTCAGAGCTCTCCTCTCACAGCTGCTCACAGTGACAAAATCTTATTCCAAATATCACCGCCTTCTCCAAACTATCCTGTCTAAAGAAGATCCCCCAACAATTCTCTGATCCCATTTAATTTTTTTTTAAATTTATTTATTTGTCAGAGAGAGAGAGAGAGAGAGAACACAAGCAGGCAGAGAGGCAGGCAGAGGCAGAGGGTGAAGCAGACTCCCTGCCGAGCAAGGAGCCAGATGTGGGACTCGATCCCAGGACCCTGGGATCATGACCTGAGCTGAAGGCAGCTGCTTAACCAACTGAGCCACCCAGGCATCCCCCATTCAATTTTCTTTACAGCACTTGTCACTAGATGAATTTTTGATGTATTTATCTGCAGGTTTATCATCTCTTTCTCCTTATCAGAATATAGCATCATGAGAGCAGGGGTCTTGTTATACCTAGCATTGTTCCTGGAGTAGATTATTAGCCCCCACTAGGTTTTTTTTGACCATATAAATGAAGAATGGCAAATAGGGCCTAGATGCTAAACAAAGAAAAGGGAAATGTGTTTATGAGAATAGGTTTCTAAAGGGTTAAATGGCTCAATGGATATTAGGAAAATAATATCTCAGGGATTAGACCCTCAAAAAATTTTGAGCAATGTTTATATATTCAATTGATTGATAGCTTCAGTCTGGTTTCTTATGCCTATTTTTCAAGGCCTAGCCTCTTGTCAACAGTCAAAAGCCTTTTAGATAATCTATACAGAAAAGCTTGGGATAGAAACTCAACAAAGACAAAGTCCAGGTCTGAACTGCAGATTCTAAAAAAAAGTAAAAGGACCATTGGGGTGCTCTGCAATTCTGCTTGATAATTCTGTTACTAAGATAGTCACTCAAGCTACAATAATGAAAGATTGATGAAAATAAAAAAATCATTTCAAATTCACAAAAGGTCCAATGAAAGTCCTCTTTCACAGAAATAAACATATATTTAACATCATTTTAAGCTGACATGAGATTTGAAATTGGAAAGAATGAGTCATTGATCTTGTAAATAAAAAAATGTGGCACAAACATGGTATCTGGAAAGTTTATTTATCCATACTTCATAATTAGGCCCATGACTTCTTTTCCTCATGTGAGGCTAATTTCTCTTGCTAACTCAAAGAGAATCTTGTTTTAGAAACAGTTCAATGCTTTCAGTTTGTGTTGTTGTTCAGATAACCGGTTGTTTCAGATATAACTTTTAAATAGACAATAAGAAAGCACATGATATTAAGTGGATATTCAAATATTGATGCCATAACAAAATGTTCTCTCTTTATAATTTTTAGAGAATCCTTCATCACACATGCTTCAAGACTCTGGCGTTCACTTCATCCAATTGTTTTCTAAGGCTACAGGCAACTTAACTCAGAATTTCCTGCAAGGCCTCTTAAACACACAGATTCCTGAGCCCCCTCATAGAGTTTCTATTTCTGTTTCTAGAGATCTAGACTGAGGTCCAGGAATCTGTATTTGTTTAAAAGGCTTCCCAGGTGTTACTGAGGAGTGCTAGGCTTAGAAAACAATGATTTTATTATTTTATTGTACTTTATTTTTTGTATATTTTTTTTGTCTTGAAATAAGCTTTAGTAGCTTATTTTATTTTCTTCACATTTTTATTTAAATTCTCATTAGTTAACTTACATGGTAAAATTGGTTTCAGGCGTAAAATTGAGTTGTTCATCACTTACATATATATACCCAGTGCTCATCACAAGTGAGCTTCTTCATACTCATTATCCATTTAGCTCATTCCTCACCTATTTCCCTCCATCGCCCCTCAGTTTATTCTCTATAGTTGAGTTTCTTATGGTTTGCCTATATCTAGCTCTCTCTCTTTTTTCCCCCAGAAAAACGGGGATTTTTTTTTTTAAGATTTTATTTATTTGAGAGAGAGGAGAGAGTGCATGACATGCAAGCAGGATAAAGGGCAGAAGGAGAGGGAAGGAATCTCAAGCAGACTCTATGCTGAGCACAGAGCTCCATCTCATATCCCTGAGATCATGACCTGACTCAAAAGCAAGAGTCAGATGCTTAACAGACTGAGCCACCCAGGTGCCCCCTAAACTGATTTTAATCCAACCTCTAACTCATTCGAGAACCCTTTCATGTACATTCCTTGTTACTCAGATGTGTTTTGAACTCTTCTAGAGTGGGCAATCTCATCTCCATGTAGTTTCCTTTATTGGAAATGTCTGATTGTGAGAAAGCTTTTATTTACATTAAACTGAAATGGTCTGGCAATGACTTCCTCACATCGGCCTAGGGCTGCCTTCTAGCCTGATAACTTATTACATACAAAAGCCCTTCATACATTTTATTTATTCATTTATTTTAAACATTTTATTTGTTTATTTATTTGAGAGAGAGAAAGAGAGAGAGAGAGAGACGAGCATGAGTCAGGGGAGAGGCAGAGGAAGAAGCAGACTCCCCACTGAGCAGGGAGCCCAATGCGGAACTTGATTCCAGGACCCTGAGATCATGACCTGAGCCGAAGGCAGATGCTAAATGACTGAGCCACCCAGGTGCCTAGCCATCATACATTTTAATACAGCTTTCAGATCCACCCAAGTTTTTCTTCTACAGATAATCAGTTTCCACAAACAATTGCTCACAGATCCTTTATCATCCAAGGTACCCCTGCATCCCACTACAGCATCCATATTCTTTTTGCAGAGCTTTCTCCTTCACCACTGTCAGAACTAGAGTCCCTAAAACAACTCTCAATCATTTGACCCTGTATACCAAGGCAGCAACATATTGCCAGAGATCATGGGAAATTGGACATACCCTATAAATTGGTTCTCAAATGCTGATGTACCAAATGATGCCATAATGTGAAGACATTGTCACCAGTCCATGATGAAATGAGAAAAATGGCTAAGTTCACTCAAACTAAAAGACTATACTTGATTTCTATTCTATATCCTGCCCAAATTCTTTTAAAATTTAATTTTTTTAATAGAACAATAAGGATATGAGTTTGCTTGGTTGGTTGGTTTGTTCTACTAGAAAGTCAGCCATCCTATGTTGATGAACCCCATTTCTTTAAAAGTTGCACTGTCGATGAAGACCAGAATCTGGGAGCCACTGCCCTAGCTTTGCCTCCCTTGATGATGTACTAAGTTCTACAATTCAGCTCTTGCCTGATGAACACCAACCACATCATAAGGCACAGTGGCTCACAAACCATTATATCACTAGAATCAATAGAGTTTTATGAAAACACAGATTTCCAGAGTGCACTATCAGAAATTATGGTTCAGGAGGTCTGACGTGAGGCCTGGTATCTACATTTTTAAAGGTCCCTGAATGATCTTGCTGATCATCCAGGATTAGAAAGCTCCTTCATGATGTGCATTTATTCAGTATGTCTCTTTTATGTATTTATGACTTACTATCACCAGGAAACAGAGTTGATTTGGAAAGCAGAGGTCTGGTCAAAAGGAACCAAGCAGTTCTTGATATAAAAATATTCAGCCTGCTACCTCCTTAAGTATGAACATATCTACAATTATTATCCTTCTCTGCTTTTAGCCTTTCCCTTATCTGGCCAGGTTCTTTGGTTTAGGTTTAGAGCCCCTGGCTCTACCTGCCCAACTCCACCCAATAAACTGTCCCCAACACCCTTGGGTTTTATCAAAGCTCTTATTAAAAATTAGTGCTGAGAACTGGATATAATATTACTATATAATAATCCCCTTGATAATCTAGATACCTAACTTTGTTAAAATAGCTTCAGATCACCTTCACTTTTATAGAGGCACCAGTACACTAATATTATTTGAGGTTTGACCAATCCACGCTATCTGGTTCCACCTAAATTCAAAGAAGCAGTTCTCCTTCATTCAATATAACTGACACTTAAAAAACTTCCATTGACACAGCAAAGGAAACTGCTAACAAAACCAAAAGATGACTGACAGAATGGGAGAAGATATTTGCAAATGACATATCAGATAAAGGGCTAGTATCCAAAAATCCATAAAGAACTTCTCGAACTCAACACCCAAAGAACAGATGATCCAATCAAGAAATGGGCAGAAGACATGAATAGACATTTCTGCAAAGAAGACATCCAAATGGCCAACAGACACAGGAAAAAGTGCTCAACATCACTCAGCATCAGGGAAATCCAAATCAAAACCACAGTGAGATACCACCTCACACCAGTCAGAATGGCTAAAATTAACAAATCAGGAAATGACAGGTATTAGCAAGGATGTGGAGAAGGGGGAACCCTCCTACACTGTTAGTGGGAATGCAAGCTGGTGCAGCCACTCTGGAAAACAGTATGGAGGTTCCTCAAAAAGTTGAAAATAGAACTACCCTACAACCCAGCAATCACACTACGGGGTATTTACCCTAAAGATACAAATGTAGTGATCCAAAGGGGCACATACACCCAGATGTTTATAGCAGCAATGTCCACAATAGTCAAACTATGGAAAGAGCCTAGATGACCATCAATAGATGAATGGATAAAGAAGATGTGGTATATATATATACAACGGAATACTATGCAGCCATCAAAAGAAACGAAATCTTGACATTTGCAACAACATGGATGGAACTAGAGGTTATTATGCTGAACAAAATAACTCATTCAGAGAAAGACAATTATATGATCTCTCTGATATGAGGAATTTGAGAGGCAGGGAGGGGAATCATGGGGGGTAGGGAGAGAAAAAATGAAACAAGATGGGACCAGGGAGGGAGATGAACCATAAGATATTCTTAATCCCAGGAAACAAACTGAGGGTTGCTAGGGGATGGGAGGGGAGGGATAGGGTGGCTGGGTTATGGATACTGAGGAGGGTGTGTGCTATGGTGAGTGCTGTGAATTATGTAAGACTGATGATTATACAGACCTATACCCTTGAAGCAAATAATACATTATATGTTAATAAAAAATTTAAAAAATAAAAAATTTATGACCAGAAAAACAAAACAACAAAAAAATCCAAACTTCCAGTGACACATTTATTCAGGTTAAACACTTTAAGTTATAAATTTTATCACATTTGCTTCAGTATCTTTTCAATAGATATCATTTTCATTCTAATTTTTCTATCCAACATACTCTCTTTTCTAGAGAGTATCTTATGTAATGGGTCCTATGTTGTGCAAAGTTAAGAAATATAACATCTTTGCTGTCATTCAAATAGCTGATAACATATTTTTCAACAGTGGTGGCAGAAAACACAGTGCTAGTGTTTCTTAATGATTCTGCTTGGAAGTAGCTAATGTCACCCCTCACATTTCATTGGCCACAGCAAGACACATAGCCAAGACTGACACTGATGGGGTGGGAAGTTTTGAAAATTAGGGTCATATGTACCTTTCTGCAGTCTTTTGAATTTTTCCCTACTCTCCAAAATTTCTCAAAGAATATGGTAGTATTATGATCATATCAATTAGATTGTGTATTGCCTAAAATGTAATTTATCATGATCTGGGAGTTTGAATTTATCTAAAATATTTGTTACCATAGAACTCCTCTCATTATGTATATCAATGACTTCTTAATGTAATGATCTCTCGATGTTGTCGGCTTACAGATCATTCTTCTTGGTATTGGCAGAAGAAAAGCGGATGTGTAGTGTTTTGTTTTAACATGATACCATCATTCTCAAGCAATGTACCTATAATTTTCATCTATTGCTCTGAAAATAGCACTAAAAATTGCTGCTGCTGTTTCTAGTGGTTTTTGTGAGCCTCAGCTAATCTTTGGCTTTAACTCTCTTGAAATTCTTATCCTAGTCCTTTGTATTCCCCTCAGTTATATGTTCTCTCATGCGCCATTTACATAGATATCTTCCAGCTTTATTAGACAGCTTCTCTACCTGCAAATATGCTAGATTCTCTACCTGCCTCCCATTTTCTTTCCATTGAGAATATTTTAAATTGTGACCAAAATTTCATAATTCAGCCTTCCTTATCACCAAAGAATTATATTCACTTTTGAGTCTTTTCTTAAAAATATCTTTATTTTTTAAAGAAAATATTTCATCAGCTCTTATTTGATACTCCAACTTTATTCTATCTTCCTAGGTTTTTTTATTTTATTTTATTTTTATCATGATAAGTGTACTTTTTAATCCACATCCCCTCTTTTTCCCATCCCCCTACCCACCTCTCCTCTGATAACCATCAGTTTGTTCTCTATAGTTAAGAGTTTGTTTTTGGGTTTCTCTATCTCTTTCTCTCTCCCCTTTTTTTTTTTTTGCTCATCTGTTTTGTTTCTTAAATTCTACATATGAGTGAGATCTTATGGGATCTTATAATCTTATGAGATCTTATGACTAACTTATTTCACTTAATATTATACTCTCTAGCTCTATCCACATTATTACAAATGGAAAGATTTCATTCTTTTCATGGCTGTGTAATACTCCTAAAAACACACATACATATATACACTGCTTCTTCTTTAGAAAATGAATGTTCATCTTTCAGGGGACATACAGACTGCTTCTGTAGTTTAGCTAATGTGAATGATGCTGCAAAAAACATAAGGGTGCACTTAACCCTTCGAATTAGTGTTTTTGTATTTCTCAGGTAAATGTCCAAAGTGTGATTTCTGGATCACAGAGTATTTTTATTTTTAATTTTTTGAGAAGGTTTATTTTTTTGATGGCCATGATTATAAGAAGCAATATAACATAAAGGGGTTAAGAATTCAGTCTCTGGAGATGAAATCTGAATCTTGATTGGGCTTGGGGCCTTTTTTATTATTTTTTACTCATTTTTTTTAAATGTAAATCAACAAATTCCTAGGAATAGAAAGTAAACAAAATCCTATGGATAAGTGAAATGGAGCACAGGAGGCTGCAGCACAGAACAGAAGGGAGCCACAGTGAGGGGCAGAGCCTAACTTCAATGGGCTTTGGAAAGGCTCCTAGCTCAGACTAAGGAGGTATACTGGGGGACAGTAGAAATAGGGGGCTCACTGAATGTCCTTCAATAAAATAGCTATATTAGTTCTCTCTCTCTCTTTCTCTCTCTCTCTCTCTCTCTCACACACACACACACGCACACACACACGTACACACACACACACACTCATAACACACCCCAGGATCTCTGCATGCAGAATAAATGGAAACCCAGTATTCATTCCTCCAAGATAAAACAGCACAGGAACCTAAAGGAATTGAGTAAGCTTCCTGGGAAAAGTACAGGCTGCTAGTGTGAGCTCTGGTTTACCCTACCTACTCACCCTTAGACAAATCCTCCAGATAATAACCTCTACCTACATACAAAGAGCCTTCAATTCAGGAAAGATACATCTTGGGGAAAGAAATTGTGAATAAAACCTGCAAACTCAAGGTGGAATAATCAACCTAAACAAGAATAAGAATAAGCATAAATGAGAAGAACCAAAGACTGGGGTGCCTGGGTGACTCAGTGGGTTAAAGCCTCTGTCTTTGGCTCAGGTCATGATCTCAGGGCCCTGGGATCAAGTCGCACATTGGGCTCTCTGCTCAGCGGGGGGCCTGCTTCCCCCTCTCCCTCTGCCTGCCTCTCTGCCTACTTGTGATCTCTCTCTCTGTTAAATAAATAAATATTTAAAAAAAAGAAAAGAAGAAGCAAGGACTAACAGACATATGAGGAAGACTAATAGCATCAGCTATGGGCTCAGTAGAATATAGTGGAAGTGCAAGGAAATAAAGAAATTGGTTTTTCTTTCATTTTAATTAGAATACTCAGAAGTTTTTTAAAAATATTTTTTTATTTATTTATTTTAGAGAGATGGGGGGGGCAGAGGGAGAAAGAGAATCTTAAGCAGAGTTCTTCCAGTGTGGAGGAAGACGTGGGGCTTGATCCTACAACCCTAAGATCATGACCTGAGCCAAAATCAAGAGTCCAAAGCTTAATCAACTAAGTCACTCAGGTGCCCCAAGAATCCTCAGAGGTTTTTAAATGATGTTGTAGCCTTAAAAACAGGAATAAGAATCTATAAAAATGGGATAGATTTATGGACATTGGGGAGGGTGTGTGCTATGGTAAGTGCTGTGAAATGTGTAAGCCTAATGATTCACAGACATGCACCCTGGGGCAAATAATACATTATATGTTAATAAAAAAAATTTAAAAAATGGGATAGATCACAGTAAGAACCAGCTCTTAGAATTTTTTTAAATGCAAAACTCAAAAATTCATAAAAGAGCAGTAAGAATTTTAAAATATCATAACATAGAATGAAAAAATACAGAGATGAAACACATGACAGAGAATATAAGAGTCACAAAGTATCAATCCACAAAGTTCGATGTTCAACTGGTCCAGAAGGAGGACAAAGAAAATAAAGGAAAGTAAACTATTAAAAAAAAGGAACAAAATGCAGAAAGACACAAGCCATTACATTGAAAGGGCCCTTGAATATTCACCATCTTATATAGTATTGATTTAATAGACAAACTTAAAGTTAAGGGAACAAGAAACAAAATACACCACTACTGTAGGTGAAAAAAGTTACAACAGAAAACCTGAAAGTAATAATATAATACCAAATATTAGGAGAAAGAATGCAAGAAAGGTTGAGAAGTGTTTCAACAAGTTAAGTCTACAATATTCACAGCAGAAAATCAATAATAATTAGAATTGATTATCAAGAAATAAGTTAATAGATTATATTCACCATAACTAAATACAGTAACACCCATATTACTATATTTATAGAAGAAACCATTAAAAAAGTTAAAAGTTATTTTAACTGAGAAGAGATTTGCAAGAAAGAGAATAGTATATTTTGCCAAAGAATCTCTATAGTAGATGATTTTTTTAATTTAGTATCTCATGCTCTATTCAGGCTACCACTTTTTTGCGCAACATAAAGCCTTAGGCCTATATAGACAGCAAGTAAGATGAATTGTGTGATGAAACTGTATAACCCACAGCCAGGATCTATGGGAGAATGCAGACAGCTTAAGGTGGGAGAGTAGATCACTGACTAGGCTGACCTAAGGTGAATGTCATCCCTTGGGTAACTACAAAGGCATTTTAGTCTCCTTTCAAAATCCCAGGCAAGACTGTTTTCAGCTTGACTAAGCTGCCAAGAGTCCCATACCTCAGTAGAAATGAGACTTTTCATTGGATGCCATTCTGACACTATCAAGCTTGGGTTTCAGTACCTCTATTAAGCTCTGCCCTTGTGTAAGAATTTAAGAATATAAAACAAGATTCTTTTGTAGTTGTTTTAACTTCAGTAGTCTCAGCTATTGAGTTGAACTACTTACTTCAACAAAAATGAGTGCCTACTTTGTGCAAGGCACTGTGGGAAATACACATGTAAACCAGACAGACTGGGTTTTCTCACAGAGTTTAGGAACCACCAAATGAGAGAGAGTTGTACCCAACTAATTTTAATACAAGACCAAATGCAAGTAAATTGGAGCATAAAGAAGGAAGAGAGGGCTTTCAGTTTAGGAAGGGATCAGGAATGTCTAAGTACAGAGCTGTCAAAAGTGAGCTGGGATCCTGGGCCTTGCGTCAACAGGATGCCTTCCGGCTAGTGCTGTGATATAGCTGTGACTTGGTACATAATCTGCCAGTGATGTTATCTGAGCTATACCTGCCCTGGCCAAAGACAATGTCACATTCTCTAGTTTAAAGTGGCTCTTAATTTCTGCTGAGTAAATGCTACAATCATTCCAAATGCCTTGCTTACCCCCACCTATTCATTTTCCTTGGAAGATATGAATTTGTAAAGTATAACAAGTCGAGAATTCTGTGTTGTAGTATAGGCAAACCAGAACTCATTCATAACTCCAACTAAATCTAAACTTCTGGGTTGTTCCTATTTTTAAAAGCATTTCTCAACATGTGTTCATGTCCCTCCATCTACATTTTACCCTTAAGTCCGGAAGATTAAAGAACCAGAGAATGTTAGAATTGGAAGGGATCTCAGCTATTATTCAATATAATCCTATCATTTTACAGATGAAGAAACTAGGCCAAGATATAGTAAATGTGTATTATGAAGAGGAAAGACTGGACTTAAACCAATGTTTTGAATACAGACCCAGAAGCTCTTTCTTCTGGAGACCACACTGAAAGAAAAATAGAGAGACAGAAAAAAATAAAAGATAATAAAGAAATCAAAAGTAATTCTTAATTAAGTTATTGGCAATAAGTCTAGAATTATCAGCATTTCTGAAATAAGTTCCAAATAACTTTAAATGGACCCATTTTTATTGAGACTTTTTTTTTTTAAAGATTTTATTTATTTATTTGACAGAGAGAGATCACAAGTAGCCAGAGAGGCAGGCAGAGAGAGGGGGGGAAACAAGCTCCCTGCTGAGCAGAGAGCCCAATGTGGGACTTGATCCCAGGACCCTGAGATCATGACCTGAGCCAAAGACAGAGGCTTTAACCCACTGAGCCACCCAGGCACCCGGAGACTTTTTTCTACTTGCACAAAATGTACACATATTGGCTACCAAAATATAAAATATTTTTTTCTCAAACTACTTTAATTAATTTTTAAATTATTTAAATTATTAAATTGTTAAAAAATGAATACTTTTGCCTTGCTAAAATACAGGGAAATGGTATTTAGCCAATCATCTACTACATATAATTTTTGTTTACATCAAAGCAAAAACAGGAATTGATTAGTTTAACTAGGAATTAGTTTTAAAATAGGTACTCCCTTGTTATATTTAATATTATACATCCAGAGACATTGTATTTTTAAAATAGACCATATTAGAATGAAGACTGTAGTGTATTTGTTTATGACTATCAGCATGTCATATTGTAGTACCTGGCTTATAGAATATACTTGATAAATAGTAGTTGAATAAATAAATTAATACCATATAGCATTTCAATTTTCCATCAAACTTTGTAAAGCACACATTATGTCCAATATTTATATGGTAAAAATCTGACCTATAATACTATTATTTGGATGCATTCAAAACTTTGCCTACCCTTGATTTAAAATCAATCCATCCTTTCCCAAAATGGACTCCATAATTAAAGGCCTTCCTCTAGACCCAGCTGTAAGTAAATCCTAGTTCGTGAAGCCAGAGCTTGTGCAGAATAGTGTTACCGCTTTCCTCCCTTCCTTACCCAGCCTGAGAGAGAGTTCTGGAGGTGAGGCCCACACCTGGCCCCAGACCCTGCACTCAAGATCAAAAGAGGACTTCTTGACTTGCCAAGAGTTTCCAGTTCAAATCACCAGATGCCTTCTCAGTATTGCTCTACAGATCACTAACAGGCAAACTAGCAGACACCCCAGGAATTGTGGAGGGAGCTTTTCATCTAGAGGGCTATTTGCCAGGGCATAAGGTATGGAAGTGTACATCAGAAAGAGAACAGAGAGAGAACTCGCAAAGTTTGAGAATATTAAGAACCCCATTGAGGAAGTTCAAGATGGATCCCAAATATAAAAGACATTTATTTAAGAATGAAAACTTTTAAAATGTTATACATTTTACTATAAGAAGTTAACACAGTTCTTATTATTTTCCTCCTCCATTTTATAGAAATAGAAAAATGTTTTGAAAACTGATGTCACTGAGGTTTTCCAATTGTTTAAAAAAACAACAAATGAAATGAGTACTTCTAATCTTTTTTGGTATGTTTATACAACAAAAAAAGGAATGTTATAATAGCCTCTAACTTGTCTATTTTAATGTCTGCATATTTATACAACTAACTATAAACAAATATTACAAGTTTGGCCTTTTTTTCTAATTATTTGTATGTAAAATCACTTAAAGTATAAAATGACATTTTTCCCTATTCTCCTAGTGGAGATATAACCAAGACCAAGATATTGAGAGAAGTAAAAACACAGGGCAAGAGTTATGGAAGTCGGGTTCTTCCTATCCTGGCTTCTATCACTGAGTCATCAGTAATGTTCTAGCCATCTGCCCCCCGCCCCAACTTATCTCCAGCTGAGAAACAAAGGCCTGAAACACAGTTATGCACAGAGAAATGAGGAAAAGCTGCCAAGAGTGGCTTGTAAGTCTTGATAACCTCTGTGTGAGGTTGACTGTGGCTCTTCAAAACCATTTGATGTCCTGTGTCCCAAGTCCCCCTCAGAAGGGGACAGCAGCCCCAGGAAGGAGGCAAAAGTCAAAGGCAGGCCTTAATGCCCAGGATCTGGAAACTCATTGGGATTGGGCCACATCTCAGGAAGAAAGACTTTTGCACTAACTGCAGGGGGAGAAAAACCCTGAGAGCTCAATTTTGCACTTTTCTAACAAAACTGAACCAAGGGCTAAACATAATCTAGAAACTTTCAGCCCAAATGAAGATTTTAAGAGATACTATCAGGGAATGAAGAAATAACAGCTTGCTCATTTTATGAGCAATATAAGCACTGGAAGCATGTTTCCTGTTGTGAATATTCTTAAGACACACATGCATTCTTATCTAACGGCAAGAAGAGAAAACAACTGCAAGAAGGGTATAAGAAAAAGAAGGAAAGCCAGATATTCAATCGCAACTTTGTGGATAGACATGCATTAGGATATGGAACAATTATCTTTAATAAACTGATCATCTGTTTGGCGGTTTGATTCTGGATGCAGTTTGGACTTTTCCAGGACTGTGGAGGCTGGATAGCTGAACTTTGTAGCAAGGTCAAGGAGATCTGTTTGCTCACTAGGTTGATCCAAGCTGGACTTACTTGTTCCTGCATCCACTGTTTGCATGAAGAAATTACACTTTGAACTTTTTCTTCAACTGCAGTAATTAAGTATTTCCATTGAGCTTGTGACCTATTTTACCTGAAATGTGAAAATGCTTTATTTTATGTTTTCTAAAATATTCTTAGCCTCAGCAATTTTAATTCTTTTTGAACATTTTCTTTAATGTGTCCTTCCTTTTCTTTTCTCATTTTCCAGATTTTTCCTTCTTTCATTTTAACTTTCTTTTCTTTTGTCATTTTCTAAGTAGTTAAAAAGAAGGAAAAAAAATGGAAATAAGCAGAGAAAGCTCACTTGAGTAAATGCTTCCAGCAGGACTTTCCCACTGAAGTTTTCTACATGCAGGGCAGGTAAGAACAAGATAAGGGATGGAGAGTTGTGAAAGGCCACTGACTCCCAGCTCATATTTGCAAAGTTAGACCACCCAAGGAGGCTCTATATCATCCTAAAGATATGCCACAATATTAACAGAAGACATCTATCTCACTACGTTAAACACATGTTCCATGGCTAACCGTACCTCTTATAATCTGCTATGAACAAATATTCATTCATGTGTATATCTTCATATTTGTATCCTATAATTTCTCATAAAAAATAAAGTATATTGTATGTTTTCTCTGTCAAAGGGCTTATTTGTTAAATGTAAGTGTATAAGAATGTTATTTCATATAATCCTGTTTGGATACCTCATTCTTAACTATACCTAAAGCCTCAAGAAAAGCAATAAAAAGCCTTTCTAAACTTTGAGATGGGGTGCCTGGGTGGCTCAGTCATTAAGCGTCTGCCTTCGGCTCAGGTCATGATCCCAGGGTCCTGGGATTGAGCCCCACATCAAGCCCCACATTGAGCCCCACATCGGGCTCCCTGCGCAGCAGGAAGCCTGCTTCTCCCTCTACCATTCCCTCTGCTTGTGTTCCCTCTCTCTCTGTGTTTCTCTCTGTCAAATAAATAAAATCTTTTAAAAAAAAAAACCAAAAAACTTTGAGATAAAGTGATCACAGATTATAACACATGTGCTATAACTCTGAACATGGCTCATGCTATAGAATCATCTCACCTTTTCTTTTCCAGCAGCTCTAAACCACTTAGTGTGCTCTAGACTTGGAAAGCTCTCTCATGCTCCTGCACATATTACTCCTTCTGCTTCAAATATCATTCTCTACTTCATCTTATTTCTCTCTCAAAAGTGTTTCAGTTCAACTCCACCTTCTCTGTGTGACTTTCTCTGAAAACCCCCTGCATCTATTCACCTGCCAGGCATTGTGCTAGATGTTAAGTCAGCAAAATGAAAACACCACACCTGCCCACAAGATGTATGCATGACACAATGGTCCAAAGGGGTATGGGAACATTTTGTGATAAGGGCCAGAAAGAGGGTCAGAGAAGGTTTCCGGGATGAGGTAACAGCTGAATTAAAAATGAAAGGCATGTTGCAGCAACTTCTTCCTAGGAACATCTCCAAAGGCAACGGAAGCAAGGACAAAAATGAACTATTGGGACTTCATCAAGATCAAAAGCTTTTGCACAGCAAAGGAAACAGTCAACAAATGCAAAAGACAACTGACAGAATGGGAGAAGATATTCGCAAATGACATATCAGATAAAGGGCTAGTATCCAAAATCTATAAAGAACTTCTCAAACTCAACACCCAAAGAACAAATGATCCAACCAAGAAATGGGCAGAAGACATGAATAGACATTTCTGCAAAGAGGACATCCAAATGGCCAACAGACACATGAAAAAGTGCTCAACATGAAAAGTGTTCAACATCACTCAGCATCAGGGAAATACAAATCAAAACCACAGTGAGATACCACCTCACACCAGTCAGAATGGCTAAAATTAGCAAGTCAGGAAACGACAGATGTAGGCGAGGATGCAAAGAAAGGGGAACCCTCCTACACTGTTGGTGGGAATGCAAGCTGGTACAGCCACTCTGGAAAACAGTACGGAGGTTCCTCAAAAAGTTGAAAATAGAACTACCCTACGACCCAGCAATCACACTATTGGATATTTACCCTAAAGATACAAACGTTGTGATCGGAAAGGGCACGTGCACCGGAATGTTTATAGCAACAATGTCCACAATAGCCAAACTATGGAAAGACCCCAGATGTCCATCAACAGATGAATGAATAAAGAAGATGTGGTATATATATATACAATGGAATACTATGCAGCCATCAAGAGAAATGAAATCTGGTCATTTGCAATGACGTGGATGAAACTGGAGGGTATTATGCTAAGCGAAATAAGTCAGTCAGAGAAAGACAAGTATCACATGATCTCTCTGATATGAAGAATTTGAGAGGCAAGGCGGGGGTTTGTGCGGGCGTGGGGGAAAGAAATGAAACAAGAGGGGATGGGGAGGGAGACAAACCATAAGAGACTCCTAGACTCACGAAACGAACTAAGGGTGGCTGGGAGGCAGGGGGGTAAGGATAGGGTGGCTGGGTTGTGGACATTGGGGAGGGTATGTGCTATGGTAAGTGCTGTGAAATGTGTAAGCCTGACAATTCACAGACATGTACCCTGGGGCAAATAATACATTATATGTTAATAAAAAAATTAAAATTAAAATGAAAGGCATGTAGAAATTATTTAACAGAAGAGAGAAGGAGGGGAGATCATTCAAAACAGAAACTATGATGAAGCAAGGGTAGGGAGAAAGAATGCTAATTGAGAGGTAATTATGCCATATGAGGGAGAGCAGATTTTATTTTATTTTTCCTTGAAGGCAAGAGGGATCCTTTTAAGCAAAAGAATGAAATTATCTGATGTATCTTTTAGAAACTGCAGAGATCAGATCAGAGGGAACAAGACTAAGGCAGTTAGGAGACTTATTTGTAAAGGAGATGATATGTGTACTTAGGATGGGAATAAAAGACATGAAAGAGAATTTGAGAATTTGAAAGAGATAACTGAGTTAGAAGTGAAAAGCCTTGGTGATAGATTGGGCGTGGTACACAAGGGATGGAAAGTAGTCAAGAGGGAACCCCTACTTTCTCTGCCTTCTTCCTGGGGTGGACAGTGAGCGCTTCATTGAAATCAGGAATACAGGAGGAGGAACAAGAGGTGATTGGCTGAGTTTTGAATTTGTTGAAAAGGAGAGGCCTGTGCAACATCCACGTTGAAAGGGAAGTGTTCATTCCTCTGTATGCCCATTACTTGTTGCATGGCCTCACATTACCACACTGGAATTGTCTATCTTCTACCTTTAACTTTCCCTAGACAAGAAGGGCTGTCCAATCTAAAAACCATCCCTTCAGGGTACCTAAATGAGCCCATGCTCCCTGTGACAGGCAATTCTCTCTCTCATTCTCTCTCTCTCTCTCTCATTAGAGCAGTGCTAACTCAGAAGAAAAATCCTGTAAGGCCAGAAGTCCATTACCCCTTCTGGAGAAAGCAAAAACATGCATTGAAGAAAGAAAGGCTATTTTCCCCTCTATTTTAATTCAATTTCGAGTTCTATTTCCTACCCATTTTCAAAGGGACCATTGTTTCAGAAGAACTGAATACTTTCTAAGGTAAATAAATAGAGTGAATAACAATCTTGTTTAAGATTCCAACTTATTAACAGAAAACATGTGTAGACTTAAGCATTAAAAATAAATATGCCTTTAAAGATGACCTGGGAGGCTTCTCACCTGCCAAGAACAGAGTTCAAGACCTCAGAAAGTCTGTTTTCCCAGAAACAGTAGATTATATTGCTAACGATGGCAAGGGCATTAAACCATTTTTTTCTCCCTATAATTTTGGTACTATTTAGGTAAGTTTTGTCATAGTCTGAAATAAGAGAAGTACTCTCAAGACTGATCTTGAGTTGTGAAAATTGGGTCTATGATTTCATTCTTTGGAAGAATGTTTTCAGTTCCTGCTTTTCTTTCCAGGTATGTACATTTGAGATGAGCTCTTCTTATATTTGAATTATATCTTAGTGATCTTAGTTCTATTGGTTTACACAAGTATAAATTCATTTTTAGAGCATTTCCTGTCATACATATTTTAGTTTAATTGGGCATTTTTTAAAGATTTTATTTTTATTTATTTTAGAGAAAGAGAGAGGGGTGAGGGGCAGCGAGGAAGGGAGAGAGACAAGCAGACTCTGTGCTGAGCACAGAGCCCCACATGAGACTAAACATCAAGACCCTGAGATCACGACCTGAGCCAAAACCAAGAGTTGGCCGCTTAACCAACCGAACCACCTCAGCACCCTAAATGAGCATTTTTAATAAAGAGTATAGTTCTTTTTTCAATATTCTTACTTATTCCAAATTAGAGGATGATTTCTAAAGGTTGTTATGAATCAACATGACAATTACCAGCAGCAGAATGTCTCCAAATGGACCATAGGGAGTGGCAGACCCAGAGCCAGGTCAGCTTGTGGAAGAGAAATTGATATTGTCTTCCACATTCATTGACTTGTCTGGTTTTCATCTGATGAATAAACAGATGAGTCAGCTTCTCTTTTTCTAAGGGACTTTACATGATTAGAGTCAGAAACTCACCAAAGAAAAGTCTTCCCTGGTTTTATAATGGTGAGCTGATGAGATGCTACAGTGATTCATTTTAAAGGTGCTGGCTATTTTCGAACAACTGCTGAGAGACCTTGCTGTTCCCTGAACTTGGGAGATTGGTTCTAGCACATGCACAAATTCTGCTTGCCATATGAGCAAAAGTGAGATCATATGGGTTGATGCTGGCAGAGTCTCTGAGAGTGCAGTAATTCATGCTGTCAGTTACTATCAGCAGCAATTTGCTTCTGGATTGGTTCCTGTGAGCACTCATGTGAGTATTCTGCACAAAGGACCAGAGTGCAATATTCTCTTGGATTTCAGGGACTTAGTGCAGTTTCAACATATAATCAAAAGTGCCACGTAGTTCACCACCTCGCATTTTGTTTTAAAGAGACAGAAGCTTAAAATTGGATTCCTTTCTTCTCTCCAAAAAAGGAAGTTGATAGCGATGTGGATCTATCTTTAGAGCAATCTGTTGGTGCTTCAGTGGAATCTACCCTGTTGGTAAAGTGTACTTTTTTTTTTTTTAAGTAAATGTCATTCCACTGTCTCCACAATAATAAAAATCAAAACTTTGCTTACTCACAAAACTTTACTTACTAGTCTCAACTCACATATATGATCAACTCTTTTTTTTTAAGATTTTATTTTTATTTATTTATTTGTCAGAAAGAGAGAGAGAGAAAGCAAGAGCACAAGCAGAAGGAGAAGCAGGCAGAAGAAGAAGCAGGCTCCCTGCCAAGCAAGGAGCCCAATACGAGACTCCAACCCAGGACCCCGCAATCACGTCCTGAGCTGAAGGTAGACGCTTAAGTGACTGAGCCATCCAGGTGTCCCTATGATCAAATTCTAATTATTACAGGGCAAATATAATGGGAAATGAAAAGTTCCCTCAAATTGTTTAGTTTATAATAATATATTCCTCCAAATTAAGCACAATTTCCACAAAATTCTATGTCAGAGAACTTTGGATGCTGCAGCCCTAGCTTAAAGGCACATTACTAAGGAACCTCTATGAGGACACCTGGGTGGCTCAGTTGGTTAAGCATCTAACTCTTGATTTCAGTTCAGGTCATAATCTCAGGGTCCTAGGATTGAGCCTTTTGTCCAGCTCCATGCTCAGTGTGGAGTCTGCTTGAGATTCTCTCTCCCTCTGCCCCTCCCTCCGTGCCTGCTCCCATTCTCACTGAAATAAATAAATAAACAAACAAACAAATAAATAAATAAATAAAATCTTGAAAAAAAAATAAGCTCTGCAAAACAATATAATTTCACTGAGTTCCAAATAACTTTAAGACATTAAGAGCACTCTTGTTACCAATGTAGCTACTAGTCTCTTTCTGTTTAATTAGTGCTTACTATTGAGAATCCATGTGATTCTGGATTATGGAGCAATGCTGATCAGAAAGGGTTTAGGAGGGGGCTGTGGGAGGGAAATGAAACAAGATGGGATCTGGAAGGAGACAAACTATAAGAGACTCCTAAACTCACAAAACAAACTGAGGGTGGCTGGGGGATGGGGGAGTAGGGATAGGGTAGCTAGGGGTAAGTGGGGTAGGGATAGGGTGGCTGGGTTATGGACATTGGGGAGGGTATGTGCTGTGGTAAGTGCTGTGCAATGTGTAAGCCTGATGATTCACAGACATGTACTCTGGGGCAAATAATACATTATAGGTTAATTAAAAAAATAAAAAAAAGAAAGGGTTTAGTACGAAGGAAAAGACATTCCCTGTGTCTGAGAAATGGTAGTTTAGTTTCACTCAGAAAAGTGAAAAACACACCCAAGTCTCAAGTGCCACTGTCAACAACATACATATTCTTTTGTATTAATCTATAATCTCTTGATAGTTTCCAGTTGAAAAATCACTTCCATATTGTATCAAGTTCAAAAATCCTCAAAACCATGGCATCTTACTTGATTAACATTACTCAGCCATAAAAAAGGATGAGATCGTGTCATTTGCAACAATATGAATGGACCTAGAGGGTATTATGCTAAGTGAAATCAGTCAGACTGAAAAAGACAAATACCATATGATTTCACTTATATATGGAATCTAAAAAGCAAATGAATAAACAAATAAAAAGCAGAATGAGTCCTATAAATACAGAAAAGACTAATGGCTGCCAGTGGGAGATGGGGGGGTTGGGAGCTGGGTAAAATGGGTAAGGGAAGTGGGAGATACAAGCTCCTAGTTATGGATGAAGAAGTCACAGGAATAAAAGGCACAGCATAAGGAATATAGTTAATGATATTGTAATACTGTTGTATGGTGACAGATAATAGCTACACTTGTGGTGGACAGTGTAATTTATAAACCTTAGAATCACTGTATTGTACACCTGAAACTGATGTAATATTGTTTGTCAACTATACTCAAATAAATTAAGTCTTTGTCAGATAACCAAAAAAATAAAATTTCCTATGTTTAATATCTACCTTCCTCTACTTCTAGAACATGGACAAATGAGGGGAGGGATTTCTGTTACTTCATTGACGTATTCCCAGGGTCTGGAACAGTGCATGTGCATGGAAGGCACATAATAAAAATGTGTTGAATGAATGAATAGTGTCCTATTTTCAGTCAAAAGTCCTACCTCTTTAACAAGTCTTACCAGCCCCTCTGTTACTGACTTCTACTCATTCTGCTGGCATCTTCTCTCTTATCACTTTACCTCTTGCCCTATATAATTCAGCCAAATGAAGATTGTATGCCATCTTTTAAATGTACCATGTTCTGTCTCTCTGGAGGCCTTTGCACATGTTCCTCCATTTAGAAGACTTTCCTCTCCTACTCCCCTGTTCTCTTCTCTGGGAAACTTTTCTTTGTTCTTCAGTTTCTTGTTTCAGACAGTCTTAACCTGTTGTCTAAAACAGAGGTAGACAGGCTTTTAGTACCTTGTGATTCCACAGTAGCACTTACCATTTGGACAGTCATTGCTATACAGCAGTGACATAACTAGGGGCATCATGATATTTGTGAAATTATCCATCAGTATTTAGGTTTCAAAGGAGCTCATAAAGAAATTAATGCTGGCATAAATTTATGCCATTTAGAACTGGCATAAAAATATTTTTAAAAAATAATCAGGATATAATGGAAGAAAGTCACAACAGTGTAAACATCTCTAAAACTACTGAGTGGAAGCATCACTCCAGACTAATGATTAAAACATAAGTAAGCAGCATTTGTGTGAAAGCTAACAGATTGTTCCATAGTAAGTTACTTCTTGCTATTCAAGTCTCAGCAAAATGTCACTTCCTCAGAAGGGACATCATTGACTATCCTATGGAAAGTTACCCTGGTCACTATTGCCCTACTGAACACCTTCCATTCAAGTCTCTCTCTTTGATATTGTCTTAATCATTTCTGTGTTTACTAGCTTATTTTCAGTTCCCTCCTCTAAATGACAGTCCATGAAAACAGGGACCTTATGTATCTTGTTCAGTGTTTTTTATTCCTAGAACCTAGATGACAGCTTGGCACTCTAGCAGATGTTCAACAAAAAAAATTTTTTTAATGAATGTGCAACAAAGAACCTTAGAAGAAAAACAATTACCATCTTGGCTAGTAGAATGGTTTCAGTGGCACTGGTTGTTCAGAAAAAAAGAAAACCCCTTGCATTTCACCAAAATTTTACATGTACCAGCACAACCTTACCAGTTTGCAATTAAATATTGTTCTGTCTCAGGGTAAAACTTCCTGTCCAGTAGAGCAATTTCATCCAGCTTTAGAAAAAAATTATTCTTTCATAATATGAAATTAATAAAGCAGTTTAAAAAACAATATTGGGGGGCCTGCCCGACTCAGTCAGAAAAGCATGAGACTCTTGATCTCAGGGGTTGTAAGTTCAAGTCCCGTGCTGGGTATAGAGATTACTAAAAATAATAATAATAATAACTAATAAACTTTAAAAAATTCCTTATCAATACTATTATTCCAGTGATAATTCTTGTACATTTTTTTGCAAATTGTGCAAGCTGTAGGTCATAATACAGAACACATTTAACATTCATGTACACTATACTCAAACCCTTTTTTAAATCCCACAACTGCAAATAACATAGCACAGAATTTCTACCATTTTAGGTACTGCACTATATCCAGTTTAACATTTCAATCTTATCAGTTCTGGTGCAGCAGACTTTTGTCACTCTTTGTAGCCACTCTGAATCTTTTGAACATTTTTCTTATATATGAGGAATCTCAAGCTCTTTTGTTATACTTCTACAAAGTGGAAGCCAGACATTCACTTTCCCAGACACCAGCTGTCTATATCACTATTGTTACCAATAAGAAACATCCATATACAACATGGATTCGTAAGAGCACTGCGAATTCATAAGCAGAAATCATCTAAAAATTCATTTTCTGGTGAGTGTAGTTGGATAGGTGTCCAGGTTTGGGGGAAGCCATGCTAGAAATTCTGGCATTCATTGACCAGAATCAGTAATGAAAGTTATGGTGTCTGTGTCCAGCAATGATGGCAGTGTGGCTTTGGTGGAGCAATCAGTACTGCTCTTTAGGCATTGGTCCTGAATGCATAGACTCTAAGTCTGATTTCTTGGCTCTTCCAGAGAATCTATGAACCACACGATATCCACTAATAAATTCTTCTGCTTAAGTAACTAAAAAGAGATTTGCTATTTGCAACGTAAACAGATGAAAATATCTGACCTGACTATGAATTATTATTCTGTTTTTTAATTTATTCTGAAGACATTCAAAAAGGCCCATTCTTTCTTAGCCCTAGAATTTTTCCATACACATCCATCACTGGAGGTAGCAGTTGACCTTCTTCTTGCAGAAAGATGATCATCACTTCACAAGCATAAAAGCCTATAAACTGAGATGGAAGGGCACTAGATTGGTGGTGGTCCTCATTCACTTGCTATGAGACTTACTCCTACACCTCACCTTCATGTTTGGAATTTATACTTTAGACACACTAGATTACTATAAATCAAGTGCATTTGGGATCTCTAAAGAATGATCTAGAACATTATGTTCAATACTTCCAGTGGTCTAGACAACAAATATAAAACCTATAATTATGTCTATTAATTTCCTAGATATCTGAATTCATGAATAAGGACAAGAAATTTGGGCCTTGTATGATCTAGCTCTTGTCTACACTATTCAAATCAACCCCATGATTTCCAATGCTACTCTTCAGTTAAGCTATCTTTTCCAAAATATTTATTTATTTATTTTAGAGAGAGAGTGAGCATGAGTCGGGGGAGGGGCAGAGGGAAGGAGGTGGGGAAGCAGACTCCCTACTGTGTGGGGAGTCTAATTCAGAACTTGATCTCAGGACTCTGAGATCATGACCTGAGCTGAAACTAAGAGTTGGACGCTTACTCAACTGAGCCACCCATAAGCCCCTCTTCAGTAAAGCTACCTTGATTTAAATATTCAACAAACTTTTTCTCTAAGCTTTTTCAAAATAAAAACCATTATAAATTCAATTATTTAAAAATATAATTCAGAAGCTCCCTTCTAAGAGAAGATATCTATATGGAACATTAAATCATTTGCTTTGGCGGCCCCTGGTTAGCTTGTCAAAGTAGGAATCTCCCTAGGACATAGCAATCAGGACATGACTTGGAGAATACAATACACACTGCTATAGGGATGGGCAGATGCACTGCTGTGCGAAAACAGACTTATTTTGGCCCAGGAGAGCTGACCATTAAATTTTCAAGAATTTTTCAAATCATTTATGAAACACTGCCATTATTAAAAATTAAATTATAGAAATTTACAAGTAAATTCATTATACTAAAAATAAATGTAATAAATTCTCAAATATATATTAAAATCCAGGTTAAAAATACTCAAAATTCATCATTTCCTAATTATTTTGCTACACTTATTGTTATCTCTGCTCTGGGGGTTATTTACCTCTACTGTATCTGAATGGGAGAAAATACTATGTAATGATGTGCTGCTGCACTTTACTCCCCACCTGTGTATTCAGTGGACACCATGCTTAAATTAGCAAAAGCAATCAAGCAGGGCTTGATCTATTGTTTTGTTAATTGTCTAGATTTAAGAAAGTGATGAAAATGTTAATGAATAATGAAAGTGAGAAAATGTTAACAATGCTTAACTCAAAAGTGTGTCTGGTTTGTAGCTATTAGACTGTGATTAACTAAAATCAAACAAACAAACAAACAACTTTGGGAAATGTTCTTATAGTATTTAAAAATTAGTAGTTGGTTCAGCAGCCATTCACACCATAGATGAACAAGTGAAGTATGACAGATGTCTTCCATTGAATCACCTTTGTGTTATCTGTTAACTTAAATGAAAACACAAGTGACATTCATGTCAGAACTATGTTCTTTCCTCAGTTGTTGCCATAGGTTGGTTAAGAATATAGGAGACAAGGGGCACCTGGGTGGCTCAGTTGGTTAAGCGACTGCCTTCAGCTCAGGTCATGATCCTGGAGTCCCAGGATGGAGTCCTGCATCAGGCTTCCTGCTCTACAAGGAGTCTGCTTCTCTCTCTGACCCTCCCACCATGCTCTCTCTCTCATTCTCTTTCTCTCAAATAAATAAATAAAATCTTAAAAAAAAATAGGTGACCAGCAAAAATCAATAAAAGAAGTTTGTAAGAATCAATTGACTATATGAAATTTACAATAAATAATACTATATACTTGGTTATTCCTTTTTTTCTTTAAAGATTTTATTTATTTATTTGACACAGAGAGAGAGAGAAAGAGAGAGAGAGAGAGAGAGAGATCACAAGTAGGCAGAGAGGCAGGCAGAGAGAGAGGGGGAAGGAGGCTCCCTGCTGAGCAGAGAGCCCGATGCAATGTGAGGCTTGATCTCGGGACCCTGGGATCATGACCTGAGCCGAAGGCAGAGGCTTTAACCCACTGAGCCACCCAGGCACCCCTATACTTGGTTATTTCTAACAAATCTTTTATATATATCAGAAAAGTTTATTTAAAATGTGTACATACACATGTAAATTTCTTTGCCAGCATATCACTGGGTAGATAGGAATTTATTTATTTGTTTGTTTGTTTGTTAGGGGAAAAGGAAAAACATATATATCCTAATCAGTACTTAAAAAAAGAAAAAAACAGAGGTGGTTCAATATCTACAAATCAACCAATGTGATACACCACATAAATAAAACAAAGGATAAGAACCATATGATCCTCTTAATAGATGCAGAAAAAGTGTTTGATAAAATACAGCATCCTTTCTTGATAAAAAACCCTCAAGAAAGTAAGGATAGAAGGAACAGACCTCAACATCATAAAGGCCATATATGAAAGACCGACAGTGGGGAAAAACTGAGAGCTTTTCCTTTAAGGTCAGGAACATGACAAGGATTCAGCAAATGGCCGTAGGAAAGTTGGACAGCAACATGCAGAAAGATGAAACTGGACCACTTTTTTATATCACATACAAAAATAAATTCAAAATGGATGGAAAACCTAAATGTGAGACAGGAATCCATCAAAATCCTAGAGGACAGCACAGACAGCAACCTCTTTGACCTTGGCTACAGCAATTTCTTACTAGACACATCACCAGAGGCAAGGGAAACAAAAGCAAAAATGAACTATTGGGACTTCATCAAGATAAAAACTTCTGCACAGCAAAGGAAACAATGAACAAAACTAAAAGGCAACCCATGGAATGGGAAAAGATATTTGCAAATGACATATCAGACAAAGGGCTAGTATCCAAAATCTATAAAGAACTTATCAAACTCAACACCCTAAAAATAAAAAATCCATTTAAGAAATGGGCAGAAGACATGAACAGACATATCTCCAAAGAAGACATACAAATGGCTAACAGACACATGAAAAAGTGCTCAAGATCACTCATCCTTGGGGAAATCCAAATCAAAACCACAATGAGATACCACTTCACACCAGTCAGAATGGCTAAAATTAAGTCAGGAAACGACGTTAGTTGGGGATGATGCAGAGAAAGGGGAACCCTCCTACCCTAGTGGGAATGCAAACTGGTGCAGCCACTCTGGAAAACACTATGGAGGTTCCTCAAAAAGTTAAAAATAGAACTAACCCACAACCTAGCAATTGCACTACTAGATATTTATCCAAAGGACACAAACATAGTGATTCAAAGAGGCACATGCACCCCAAAGTTTATAGTGGCAATGTCAACAGTAGCCAAACTGTGGAAGAAGCCCAGATGTCCATCTACAGATGAATGGATAAAGAAGATATGGGATACACACATACATACATACATACATACATACATAGCTTGGAATATTACTCAGCTATCAAAAAGAATGAAATCTTGACATTTACAATAATGTGGATGGAGCTATAGTGTATTATGCTAAGTGAAATTAGTCAGAAAAACAAATACCATATGATTTCACTAATATGTGGAATTTAAGAAACAAAACAGATGAACATAGGAAAAGAGAAGGAAAAATAAAGTAAGATAAAAACAGAATATGAGAAAAACTATAAGAGACCCTTAATTACAAGGAATAAACTAAGGGTTGCTGGAGGGGATATGGATCAGGGATTGGATAACTGGGTAATGGGCATTAAGGAGGGTACTTGATGTAATGTGCCCTAGGTGTTATATGCAAATGTTGAATCACTAAATTCTATATCTGAAACTATGTGTTAATTAACTTGAATTTAAATAAAATCTTGAAAGAAAAGAAAAAAGAAAAAGAAAAGGGATGGAAGGAAGGGAGGGAAGGAAGCAAGACTAGAGGAGGGCAGATTTGAAGCATAAATGGAGACAACCCGTACAATTGATTCTTGTATTATGTAACTCTAACATTTTTTAAAGATTTTATTTATTTATTTGACAGAGAGAGAGACAGAGAGAGAGCACAAGCAGGGAAAGCAGCAGAGGGAAAGGGAAAAGCAGGCTTTCCACTAAGCAGAGAGCCCAATGCAGCGCTTGATCCCAACACCATCAAGACGTGAGCCAAAGGCAGATGCTTAACTGATTGAGCCACCCAGGCACCCCTCTTTAACATTCTTTATAGTCCATCTCTACCCAACCCAACTTCCCCCCTCTCTCACACACACACACACACACACACACATCCTCCCCAGCGAACAGGGCACTCAGCCCAGCTGTGGCTTGGATTTATGCTCTATCCTCCTTCTCCATTTCATTTGTCTTCCCTTAACACCAACCCAAAGACAACGTCTATTCAGCTGGTGGGAAAAAAAGACTGAGGAATCTGCTGAGTTGTCAAGATTTCCACTAGCAGTTTCTCCTCTCCTATTGCCCATTTGCCTGAGCCCTCTTAGAGCCCTCCCTTTCTCCTCAGCCACTTCCAATCTTCTCAAAATCAAAATATTTATAACTACTAAATGGCAGTGACTTCAGTACAGAACTACCTCTACATCTCTTCCCAGAAATATCAATTTTCATGTCCCAGCCACTACCAAGGCTTCATCAACCTTCTTCACACCAGTCTAGGACCATTCCAGGATCTTTTTGCCAATACAATACCTGGTAGTCCCGTCTAACTGACAGACTCAATGCAAAAAGAGAGAGAGAAAATGGAAAATATCAGATCCAGGCTTCTGACATTTGTTTACATTATTGGCCAACCCAAGACATAATAGTAACCATGAAGAGTTTCCTTCCTCTCTTCCTTCCTCCCTTCCTCCCTCCCTCCCTCCCTCTCTCCCTTCCTTCTTTCCTTTCTTTTTGTCTATTTTCTCTGCACATCCTCTTTCTGCTTTCTGATTGATTATGCTCTTCCTTAAAACAGCTTCCAGAGACCATTTCATTCTATTCTTTTCTGTGTCCCCATTGCACAGAACAAAGTGGAACTCAATAGGTCCACCATCCTCCTGATCTTTGGAGGTCCAATTCCATCCTTTGGAGGATGGAGGTCCACCATCCTCCCACCTTGCAATGCCTCCTCCAGCAAATCTTACTCCTCATGGGTTCCATTATTTCAAATTCTGCTAGATGATGGGCTAGCCAGACCAATTAGCTAGACTGGAGTCAAAATGAACTTGCATCTGGAATATAGACAGCTTAGTTTTAACCCATATAGGAAAGAGTATTTCAGCTCTTTCCTTTTGATATTCTTTACCTTATATTATATTTATATGTGACTATGTCTCATCTCCCACACATATCTGAGAGCAAAGGACTGATATTTATTTTTCTATCTTCTGTGTACCTTGTACATAAATGTACTCAATAAATTTTATCAAATGAGTACATTACACACACATACACACCTATATATCTATCCATCTATCAAGCAACAGATAGATAAAAGTTTAATAAGTGCAGGAGTGCCTGGGTAGCTCCATCATTGAGCACCCAACTCTTGGTTTTGGCTGAGTCATGAACTCAGAGTTGTGGGATCAAGTCCTACATGGGGCTCTCTGCTCAGCATGGAGTGTGTTCCAGATTCTCTCTCTCCCTCTCTGCCCCTCCCTCCACTCTTGCACTCTGTCTCTTTAAAAATAAATTTTTTTAAAAAAAGCTTACAAAGGACAGATTAATAGAAGGAAATTAGCATTATAAAAAAAGCCAAAAAAAGAAGAAATCCATCTACCATCACCACAGGGAAGGTCAGCCCCTCCTACACTGGCTCTCCCAGAGAGATTCAGAGGGTCTCCCAAATACAAACACTGTAAAGAATAAGCATGGTCCACATCCTCTCTGCTATTTATCCCTGAACATTCTATGGGGATTTCATGAGCATTTTTTTTAAAAATAAGTGTATATTCACCACAGTGGAATCTCCTGATTTAAATTTTTTTCTTCTTAAGTTTAAAGGAAAGTCTACATCAGACTTCAGCTGGCTCCTAGACTTTTGCCAGTTTGAACAAACCTGGAAAGCAAAACAGCTAGCTTGAACAACTGACCATCACAAAATGCAAAATTATTAGTGCTACTAAATCAAATTAAGCATTAATTATATTTTATCAGGGTAATTAACTTAATTTTCAACACACAAATTGAGGCATGAAATTCTCCTTACTAAGGGCATCACTATCTACTTAAAGTTGTGATGACAATCATTTTCATGAAATACACATTTATCAATTTTTCATAGGAAATCTCCTCTTGTGATTAACTGCAACATCTACTTCTGCTTACATATTAGATGTCGATGCTTACTGCACATTCATATGACAAATATAAAGCATCTTTTACACAAAATGTCAAATGTGCTGTCACCAGTGTTCTCTTAACAGTAACCCCAGGGGAGAGAGGGCCACTGCGGCAGAACTGTAATTTATGGTCCTTACCCAGGACAGAAACATAAAATTCTTGATTTTTCATTTCCTGTATAATTACTGCCAACCCCCCTTAATCATATTATAATACATCCTTAAATACAATGTGAGTAAAGATCTCTGTTCCTGAAAGCAAATGAAATGATGGTGAGGGTGGCATAGAAATACACTTATTAAAAACTGGTTAAACAGGAATCCTCCTAGCATTTCAGATTGGCGAAAGAAGCAATCAAAGGCTGTTGCTGACAGGCACAGATTGGATGATAAAAAACAATAAAAGGCATTGAAATAAAATTTGCCGTAAGTCTTCCCTGGATCAGTGTGTGCTTACAAATTAAAAATCCATGACTGACTCTTTTCATGGTCTCTCCTCTCTTTGGTTAGTCATAAGTCTTTCCAGGATATACACTGGATATGGGTGGCTGCAGAGGTGTGGTAAGATCTTATTTAAGTTCTAGTCTGCATTGTTAGGCCAGTTTTTTGTCTTGAGGCTTTGTTTGGTTTTTGTTTGTTTGTTTTTTTCCACTGGTATTATATTTCTAGAGCCGTAGTTTGTTTCTTTTGTGCAGTTTTTGCCCTGGGAAAACCAACAGAGTAAAGATTATATATGGAACCAATTGGAAACTTCCTTGATCAAAATCTTGTCTTTAGATGATGAGTGTTTATTATTACCGTCATGCCCTTAATCCACCTGCTTGAGTAAAGAAAACATTTAAAATAATCAGCTTATGTTATGTTTACAGGATATGACATTTTGATTTGTATTTTTTATGCATCTATTCTCTAAACACCATGGCTAGCACACAAAGGCTTAGAAAATAAAGACTGTTAATATAACACAACCAAGAAAAGTGAGAAGGCCAACTGCTGGCATGTTGGGCTGAAAATTATTGAACTCAGCTCTCAATTAAAGTTCTCTTTATGAACAATGCTTTGGCTGGCAGTTTCATGATTCCCATGATTCTCTGCTGCTGCTATAATACTGTGAGTGTGGCATCCATGTGGCACCCCTGACCTGCTGTCTGAGCAGTGTAACAGAAAGATGGCTCAGGACACCAAGCCTCAAGAGCCAATGAGCAGGCTCTTGTCTTTGGGGAGTTTTCTAAAAGAGATTTTCCCAAATTCATAACATCCACGGTCAAATTAGGACAGGCTTCTCAAACTCAGAGAATGTCCTTCTGGGAGATTTGCCAAATCAAATCCTGTCATCCAAATTATAAAGCTGGAGCAATCTTAGAAATCATCTAGTCCAAGCCCTTCCTTTATAGATGAGATAATCAGGATCCGTGGAGGTTGAGTGGCTTGCTGCTGATCACACAGACAGGGCAAAAACAGACAAGATCCCAGGTCTTTCTGGTCCAAGAAACAGTTAAACAAAAGGTTCTGTTATAAGTAGAAAATAATTTGTTTTAATTTTTTACCTTAATAGTTTTTTTAAAATCTATTCAGAGGAAAAAATAAATATATATAAACCAATGAAAATATAAATCACTATTTAAAAAACTCTCTTTTAAAACTCACTCATTTTTACAAAATCACTATTTAAAAAACAATTCAAGATACAATAGAAGATTTTTCACAAGACATTACATAAAAAATTTCCAAAAGAACTGCATAAACAGTTTTATAATACATATATTATTTTGGCAGTAAATGCATAAAATGTATTAAGACTTAGAATATTCAAATAATTTTTATGGATAGAGGAGTTTTAAAAACAAAAAAAATTTTAGAGGCCTTTGCTATAGGCAATCAACCCAGTGACCTGCAGTTTAAAGAAAACCATAGAAACTAGGTTTGAGGGGATTGTGCCCTGCCCCAAGGCAGGAGGGCCTTGAAAAGAAGGTTTCTGAGAAATTCCAGTCAATTTGTCAAGTTGCATAACGAGATGGTGAATAAGCTTTTTTATCTAGTCCATCATTATGTTTAATTTTTGGACTTTGAAAAAAGACACAATGAAGATCAGAGAGTGGTTTAAAATACTGTGTTTCTTCAATGCCAATATGCTTAATTATTTCTCCCTAATTGGAGCTCAAATTCAGAGAGCTACTTGAAGATTATTCATCATCCAAATTATGTGTAACTTTTTTCTTCAGAAGTTTGTACCATTTTCAAGACATCCACACATTTCTCTAAATTAGGTGGAAGAGACAGTATGCTAAAGAAATGAACATGATTATAGGCAATGAAATCATAGGCTGGAGAGAGATCAAATGAAATCAATAGAAGATAAATTGCCTGACCTGTGTTCCTTTGAAGGCCATAGTAGGAAAAGATTCACTACAGATACATTCCTGTCAGTTATTTTTAACAATTATGATGCTACACAGAGCTCATATCTTGTGAGTTAGCCCTAAGACCATAATGACATAGGCTATTAGGCTTTAGGGGTAAGTTTGAACAGCAACATGTCAATATTTGGTCACACGGTTGCCCTAACTGAATGGATGCTTTCTTGGAGCTTCAGGAAGCCATTCCACAAGTTGGAAAGTTAAACCTGAGAGTATATAAGCAATATGTCAGTAATAAGTAAGTGGAGGCTAGGGCTTAATTCTGGAAGGCGCCAATGACTTATATGATACAAAAAATATTTAATAGGATTTATTTTCCCCACATGTTAAGATGTCAAAAAAACTCCTCTTCATGTTGATAAACAGCTGCTACTCTTAGCCATTCTATAGCCCCTCACACATCCTTCAGTAACTTCTCTCCCTTTGGACCCTCTGTACTCAAAGGAGTAGTGCCTTGCACAAGGCCCAGCCACACCTCGACATCATAGATTGTCAGGTATTCTGAATATTACTGAGTAGAAGTTGCTGAAGCCATACAGAGAACACAGGGAACCCAGTTGTGAACAATAAAATTCCTAAAAGGGTTTTACCCAGGTGAGAGGGAAGGTGGGAGAGAAGAGTTGAAGAGAAAGTGAGAATGTGACCTAAGACTCTGTGATATAGTAAGCTGCCCAGGGGCTAGAAGCAGGCATTGAATAGGAAGGTGGGAATGTAGGAGAGGGAGTGGGTCCATCACTGACGGAAGTGACCAGTATGCCAGAAGTAGCCAGCATGCCCAAGGCAAGAGCCACCTACATTTCCTTCTATACATACCTCTCCCAGCCCTGAATAATCCCAATTCAAGAGTTTCTATGAAAAAAAAAAAAGTTTCTATGAAAATTCATGTTTAAAAAGGTCTGACAAATACATGAAAAGGAAAATTGGTCTTATTTTTTAAAACTATACTCTTAACTTGGTCATCACCATATTTCCCATTATTTCCCTTTAAGTTGAATTTGTTACGAAGTTATGCAAATAACCAAATGTACTTCTTGTTTGAAATTGCATAGCCAATCATGTAGGATGAGCGGGGACTATCCACAGCTCTGGGAAACAGGCCACTATTACCCCATCCTATTAGTTCCTATCATTCTTTCTTATAAGGTAACATCACTCAGTATCTTCTGTCACCACAGAGGTATAATGGGTAGAAGCATGTTATAAGCCATTAAATTTAGATATAATGTTGGTTCTGGTCCATAAGCCCTTATCCATAACACTTAAAATTTAAAAAAAAATTTAAAAATTCTTTAACCCATTTGGCAGCAAAATCTGACCAATGCGGGAGAAGAGTTCATTCTCCCATGTGGAAGAATTCTAAATAATTTAGATGCTCTACCCCTCTAGGAGAGGAGCATAATTCCTCATTCCTTAACTATGGGTCATGCATAGTGACTTTCTTCATGAAGAAAAGGGATGAAGAGGGAAGAAAAAAGTGTAACTTTATAGTGGGAAATCTAACAAACACTACCACAGCCAAGTGAACAAGGTCAACATTAACAGTGATAAGTCATGTTAACAGTACCCTTCAGATGTGATGAGAATGGCACTCTATTTCTGTGGTCTTTCTTCCCAAAATCCATAACCCCAGTCTCATCTTCAACCGTCACACAATCCCAATTGAAACGCAGTCTACAAAATATCTGAGCAGTACTCCTCAAACTGTAAGGCTATCAAAAACAAGAGAAGTCTGAGAAACTATCACAGTCAGCAAGAGTTAATGAAGATGTAGTGGCTAAATGCAGTAAAATGGCCTGGATGGAATCCAGAAACAGAAAGAGGATATTAGGTAAACGTTAAGAAAATTTGAATAAAGTATGAACTTCAGTTAATAATAATGTATAATAATATTAATGTTAATAATAATAATAATGGTAATTATGAATTGACAAATATGCCAGAGCAAGGTAAGATGGTAACAATATGGAAAACTGGCTAGAGGACATAGGGAAACTCTGTACTATTTTTTCAATCTTTCTGTAAATCTAAAACTATTCCAAGATATAGAAATTTATTTTTTAAAAAACTGACCTGGATTAACATGAGATTATGTATGGTCTTTACTTATCATACATATTGACACAATAGATTTTGCTAGGAAAATAGTAACGTGTTCAATCCTGTGGCCCTGCCTCAAATATTCCAGTGTAATGCAATATATGATTTATGTATATAACTCTAAAATCCAAAAAGGTCTTAACTCTGTAAACATCTGGGCCAAAGTTTTCAGATAAGAAACCACATACTTCAAATACTATTAGTGCTAATAATGTAATTAGTACTGCATTTCAGTTTTGTGGTGGCTTTAGCAGACATTTTCAGGTTAGTCTGAAACTCTAGTCAAATATTTACATTAGTGATAAGAATTTATTGCTTACTTTGTTTCATATAATTACATTTATATAATAATCTAATTGTACCCTTAAAATCTATAAGATAGGAATTTCTACACAAATTTTTGAGGGAGGAAAATGAGCTCAGAAAGGTCAAATTGTTTGCAAGTTATATAACCAAGGGTCAGATATAAGGAACCTTCCCCTGCCATTTTCAGGATTCAATGTGAGAGTACAAATGAAAGTTCCCCAGCCCACTGCCCCATCCTCTCTTTCCTCCCACTCTACCCCCACCCCTGTCAGGGCCCATTCCATGAAAGATTTGATTGCCCAGCCAGCTGGTCCCAGGCCCAGCAATCCCTGGAAGTGTGTTCCCAGTTGCCTGGGCAGGGAATCCCAGAGTTCTGAGAACACAGGGACAGAGGTTTGAGGTGAGCATGTGTTCTTGGCCACTCAGATTTGTCTCTCTAGGAAGGAGAGCTGTGACTATCAGAAGGTCAGAGTGAAGCCTCCAAAATGGGAATCTGGGGCCTGGCCCCAAACTCCACATCTAAGGGTTGTTAGGCTGGTTTTTAAACTCACTTTTGCCTGACTCAAATGTTCATGTTCTTGCTACTATAATGTGTTGCCAAGGAAAAAATATACCTAAGGACCATGATATCAACTTAACTGATTTCTGAAACCCGTTGTACTTGTAAATTAAGAAGTATCTAAAAGCATGTCTTAAGGTCTCATATTTATATATAATACTAGAAAGACAGACTAGTTACAAGACCCTTGAATTCAAATTTCTTTTTTTTTTTTTTTAAAGATTTTATTTATTTATTTGACAGAGCGAGAGATCACAAGTAGGCAGAGAGGCACTCAGAGAGAGAGGGGGAAGCAGGCTCCCCGCCAAGCAGAGAGCCCAGGGCTGGGCTGGATCCTAGGACCCTGAGATCATGACCTGAGCTGAAGGCAGAAGCTTTAACCTACTGAGCCACCCAGGTGCCCCAAATTCAAATTTCTAAAAAAAGAAAAAAGAAAAAAAAAAAGAAATTCTAGATCTCTGAATCACAGACAGAACTTTGATTTTTAAATACATTCATCAACAACTTTCTCTATACCTGGCAGCCTGTTTGGGGACTGGCTCCTGTCTAAGGTGACAGGTTCTAATGGGGGCAAATTATTTCTCCCTACCAATGGGAAAGGGGAAAGACAGAACAAACCCTTTCCTCCCAAATTCAGAAGTCCGTCTCTACAAAATATTCTTTAATAATGAAAACAGCTGATTTCTTATACTGTTTGCACTTGTCAGTTTCTCTGCTGAGTGTGTGTTATCTGGATGGTGAAGAGATGTAATTAAAAGCTAGAGACGTGGAAAACTCTAGCAATTTAGGTTGCACTGTCCTTTGCCAGTATTCAACAAGAAGCATATTTTACCTCTCTTTCCACCTCCTTGGGTTGGCTCTCTACTTGTGACTACCAGATGTGTTGGCAATGCAGATTCCGTCTTCCAACCAGATAGTTCCTTGTCAGTTAGTCTTCATCTCTGGGAGTCCCCACAAGCCCAGGTGCATTGCTCCCTGCCCGGAAATACTCCATCTCCTGGTAGAGACTGAGTGCCAGCTGGAAGGCCAGCAAGACTGGGAAAGTGCCACCAGCACAGGCACTCACTGGGTAGCCATCTGCCTGGGATCTAAGCTTTAAATGGTTGAGTCTGCATTCCTGCAAAGACTCTTCCCAGGCCTTCCCTATGCCACCAGTTAATCTTTCTGCTCTTTTTATTTCCTGAGTGAACAAATTTATGCCAGTAAAGGCAATCACATTTCTAATCATTGTGTCCAACTGTGGAGGCATATCTGCCCCTACTGACTATTTACATCTTACCTCTATGATTTTGGATGGCTTGCTTACAACAGGCAGTCTTTTCGAAGCCTTACACATAAACAAAGCCCAAGAACAAGTGAAAAGGCTTTCCCTTCTCCCGGGACTGTTAGGGGAGCTCTGTGTTTCTTTACTCAGCTGTCCCTACACTCCACAAATGTCACCAGCACACACACAAAAAGGCTGTTTGTCATGGAAATTCTCAGAAAAAGAGAATGTTATCTAGGATTATCAAGAGCTTGAGGGCTGAGGATGGAAGTTTCTCCTGGCTTTAGTGCCTTTAGGCCTTTAGAATCTACCTTTTACCAAGTGGCTTTTTTTCCTCAACATTGATCAATTAAGACTTAAACCTCAGTGAGGGAGGCATTTATCCTGCTTGTAGACCTGGTATTTTACTCAGTGCCCTGCACAAAGAATGACAATACCTTTGGCTGAAGCCTTCTAAATGTTCCCCGGAGGCTGATCACAGGATTCCACATAAACCTTACACATGCAGTTCCCTCTGCCTGGAGTTTGCAGGCACCTCCTTCCCCAACTTATACCAAACACAGCACAACTGACTCTTTCTCATTAATTCTCGTTTCCTAAAAGGTAATCCTTGTTGAGCTATCTAAATAGGCTCTCTACAACTGCCGCCTCTCCCCACTATCAGTTAAGAACACAGCTTCATAACTCTATATTTTATTCATTTACTAGCATAACCAGGTTAAAGGAACCTGAAGCAGTATGGCATGAACGGAAAGCGATTTATCCTCTTCCACTTCTGTTCCTTTAGATCTGCTCAACTTCATATGTTCCTCCTTGTCACTAAATGAAAATATCCCATCAGTCCCAAAACAAATCCTAGTCACTTCCAAGTCATAAACAAACAGTTCCTTTTCTTGGGTGACTTTAATATCAAGACTCCAGACTTAAAATAATCCACAATATCTCCCCTCTGCCAGCTCAGACCTGCTTTAGTCTTGGAAGCTCATCAGGGGAGGCAGCCTAGTTAGCTTTCTCACTTCACCTTTTCCCAACTCGGGCCCTGCCAGGTTGGGGCAGGGGATGGAGGAGAAGAAGGAAAGACAGATCTAACTTGCCAAATATGGCTGTAATTTGGGGTTGGTGCCTCTGCACATGGCAGACCCAAGCTTCCAGAGCCTGCTCTTTCTGGGGTTTTCAGAGACTCCCATCATGATAGATGTCTTACTCAAAGCTGCCTCATTAGGCAAGGCTCCTTCTGGTTGGTCCCTTCCCATTCAGCTGCTCTATTCCAGAGGCCGGTCCTTTTTCCAGAATCACCTCATCCCTATAGTTCTTCTTGTCAAGTTACATTCAACATGGCCCCATCTGCTCTTTTCTGAGTCAGTTCTTACCCAGTCAACTTTAAAAGTGCTGGCCAGTACCAATGCATCCACCTCATCTCTGCTGCCCTACCACATCCCATCCTTGCCCCTATTCTCTGGCCTCTGCCTTGAAATTCCTCAGATGTCAGTCCCAAAGTCCCCCCAAACCAGGAAAATAAAATAGTGCTCTCTGAGTGATTCCCTAGAAGCCTCATTCCAACTAGGTCTGAGGGAGGGGAATACAGAGCCCCTTCCTGAAGTGAGGAGAACCACACAGCACAGTGACAACTCTCCTCAAAGAAAACCAACCAGTACTGGAACCTCCAAGCACACCAAGCCTTCTCTTCAATGCCCTGAAGGGGGATGATGGGTTCAGGCTAGCAAAACCAGTTTTGAGGTACTGTTTGCAAATCCCAAAGAGGTAGTCTAGCACTTCAATTTAAAAAGCCAAGGAACTTGACACCTACTGCTTTGTTCTTTGGTGCCTCAGCCGAAACTGAGACAGAAATATCCTGTTACTCTTGTTTGTGGTCAGTCTTCCCCATTAAGCTATAAACTCCAGAGGGGGAGGGACCTTAGCTGTTTTATTCATTGATGTATCAGCACAGCCTAGCAGCATGTCTTGTGTAGCTTCCAGGTGGGTGCTTAATAAATGTTTCTTGAAATAATGAATATATAATAAAGGGAAAATGGTGATGACACAAATACCATTTTACTGAAAAATTAAAAAAAGTTGAAGAGACTTTCATATTAATCAGTAAAACAGCTGATCTTGAAATAAATTCCTTTGAAATTCCATATGTTTAAGAACCTCCTGAAAGACCTAAGTCTTAATCTTAGACCTACAGTTTTCATTTTAAGCCAAAAAAATGCCTGAGGCACAGACAACAAATGCTTACACAAGAGTTAACAGATTGGATGCTGGCTGATGATGCTAATATCAATTCTTTGTCTAGACATGCAATGCCAGTTCTGCTGACACATTCTTCCAGAGCTTTTCTGCAGGATGTGAAACTGGCCTCTGGGTCAGTGATATTCAGAAATAACCCTGAACTCTGCAGAGAAAATGCTTCAAAGGGACTCTGACCCCCCAGACTCTGACCTTGATGAGATTTATCAAGCTCTCTTCCACAAAGGCAGGTGGAAAAATTGGGAAGCACAACTATTTTTTATTGAGGCTGATACCAAGTTCTTCTTGTCACTTGGCAAAAGGGTAGGAGGAGACAAAGAAACTGAAAAAGCAAATTTCCTAAGATTCATTCCATGGTAAGCCAACCAAATGCATGGGATTGAGAGTGTACACAGGGGTTGCTACCAAAATAGCCTAGCAAACACCTCCCCATGCAATGATTTCTTCTATCCATCAGTAAGGTAGGAGGAGGTGGTTTAGTTTGGCCTCCAGCTCTGGGAAGAATGGAAAGCAGGGCTGTGGAGAAAAGAGAGCCTGGCCTTACAAGTTTGTGCCTGCTTTGCACACTCAGCCTCCTCTCAGCCAAGCTTCCCTCTGCAATTCCCTTCTGTGCTCTTTAGCAGAGATGACGACAAACAGAAGATTCCAGATGCCAAGTCAGAATCTGAAGAAACTATCTCATATAGAAATTGCATTTAAAAATAAATCTTTAAAAGAATGGGAATTTTGGTTAAATTTGGTTAAAAGATCAGGAAGCTAACACAAATATAACAATTTTAAAATTGTTAGTTTAAAATTAGGAAACATCTATGCTGATGCCTCACATTTTACAAGTGAAGACTCTGAGGTTCTTGGGAGGTTCAGTGATATGACCAGGGTCACACAGGTTTCAACGGAACCTGTTTCTTCCCACTGTAGTGTCTTGCCCTTTCTAACATATTATGTAGCCTTCTGTGTATAACCAAGCCCTTCTTCACCCATCCCAGGTAGTGTAGGGGACTGCAGCTACACTTCTGAAATGGATCAGATAATTTAAATAGTCTCCAATATAACTGCACATCATGTTATTGTGATAGCAAATATTAAAATAAGATAGTGTCTTTCTTTGTCTCCAGAAATTTAACTTCAGAGTTACACAAGTTGCTTTGGCCTGAGCATTTAAACTAAAGTTTAATCCTAACTCTGACCCTGACTCACCAGGATGCTTTGGACTAGTCACAAAATTGAATCAGTTTCTTCATCTGTTCAGTGGGAAGAGTAATGCTGATCTGTCACTTGTTAATTTAAGGAAGCTGCTAGTCTAGTAGCTACTAAATAATTGTGTGTGTGTCTTGGGGGGGGGAATCCTATGAAGATTCTAAGCATAAACTGAGACCATATAACGAAGGCATCAAAGTACATAACTCAGATGCTTTCTAATAACTGTGACATACAGAATTTTAGTTTCCCAAACTGAGACAGGAGACTGCTACCAGTCTAGCATGTTTCTACAAAGAACCACCTCATCATCATATTGTTTCAACATATCAGAGACATTAATTAAGCCTGTAGAATTTAAGAAACAAAACTGAAATGGAAATTTGCCTCAAAGCTACTTAGGCTGAACATAAAGCATATTCCAAAGGTTTTATCTGCCAAATAAGGTCTTCCCAACAGCAAAGGAAAATAGGAATTGCTTTCCCATGACCAAAGAGTGCTTATGTGCCTGGGAGTCCTGCTCACCAGTACCAATTTTTGTGGAGGCACCAAAAAAGAATTCCAGACAAAAATAGGCAACAGCAATACAAGAGAATATGATGAATAAATTTTTTTAAGATTTTATTTATTTATTTGACAGAGAGAGAGAGAGAGAGAGAGATCACACGTAGGCCAAGAGGCAGGTGGAGAGAGAGGGGGAAGCAGGCTCCCCACTGAGCAGAGAGCCCGATGTGGGGCTCGATCCCAGGACCCTGAGATCATGACCTGAGCCAAAGGCAGAGGCTTTAACCCACTGAGCCACCCAGGTGCCCAAATAAATTAAATCTAAATTGTGCTTTGTTTGTCACTGACAATATCCTGTACCATGTTATCTATCACTTAGCTAACAGTGGATCTTGTATTGATACGATAAAATAAATTTCATTCCTTTATTTTCAAAAATGCCCACAAGATGATCTTCCAAATCCTGATACTACCTTATTGCCAATGGACAAAATCTGTCTAGTCTCCAGCAGCATAAATAATCACTTTAACAATTACCTAGAGAATTCTGTGCTTGGCAAAATCAGCAAAGAAAAAGAGATGGTGTCTTATTTAATCATTCTTTTTTTATTTTATTTTTATTTTTTTAAAAGATTTTATTTATTTGACAGAGAGAAACACAGCGAGAGAGGGAACACAAGCAGAGGGAATGGTAGCGGGAGAAGCAGGCTCCCTGCTGAGCAAGGAGTCTGATGCGGGGCTCAATCCCAAGACTCTGGGATCATGACCTGGACCGAAGGCAGGCGCTTAACAACTGAGCCACCCAGGCGCCCCTAATCATTCTTCTTTTAAAAAATATTTTATTTACTTATTTACTTGAGAGAGAGAGAGCACAAGCAGGGGGAATGGCAGGTAGGTGGAGAGGGAGAAGCAGGGTCTCTCTTGAGTGGGGATCCCAATGTGGGGTTCAATCCTAGGACCCTGGGATGACGACCTGAGCCGAAGGTAGATGCTTAATCAACTGAGCTGCCTAGGCACCTCTTATTTAATTAATCCTTAACAGAACAACCAAAATGGTTTGATGACAAGGGTTTACCAAATTATTCGTAACAGACAAAAAAGTTTTCACAATAGTTTTCTTTTGAGATAGCGATGTCATTAGGCACTCTGTTTAATGCCACCCAGAAAATAGAGACGAAAACAAACAAACAAAAACTACTCCAAGAAGAAAATAAATATTTTGAATGTAATAACAACATTTGAATAATTACAACCACAAGTATACATATGGCTTTAAGGACTCACAGAATTCTTTCTACTTCCTGCTCTACCTAATCACAGAATATAGGACACTGAAGTTAGTTGGGTGCCATAACAGAGATAGTTAGGGCTTACTATCTATGTCCCCCTACATTTCCCAGCTTCCTTTTCACTTAGGTTGAGGTCATGCACCAATGGGTACATGTTCGGACCAATGGACTCTGAGAGGAGGTAACCTGTGTCACTTCTAGGCTGGGGCAATTAAGAGCTGGTGTCCCTTGTTTGTTTCTCTCTTCTCCCTCCCCTGCCTCAGCAACAATGAGGACCACATGCTCCAGATACTGTAGCACATACAGAGGAATGTTTCTGACTCATATTGTGCTTTACATAAGAATAAACTTTTGATATGTTAAGGTAATGGGATTTTAGGGGTTGATGTTGCTGCACTTGGATTAATAACCCTGACAAACAAAGGCCATATGTTAACATGTTCATGATGGCCTGAAACTTAAATTTATACTATTGACACTAGGCTTTGAAAAACACCATTAGAGGAAAAACAATATATTTCCTTCTTTTTTCTTTTTCTTCTTGCTCTTTCTCGCCCTGCACAGTCAAAGGCAGTAGTTCTCAAAGTATGGTTCCCAAGACCATTAGCATTAGTATCATCTGGGAGTTTCTTAAAAATGCTAATTCCCAGGCCCTCCCCCAAGCCTACTTAATCAGAACCTCTGGAGATGCAACCCAGCAATCTGGTTTTAACACACCCTCCTAGTAATTCCAATGAACGCTTAAGTTTGAGAACCAATGGTCTAAGGTAACTTTCCTGAGTCCACCTGAATGTGATAATCATGCAGCTAATTTCCCCCTTTATAAAATATGCACTCAGGAGACACCTAATGCTGAATTTCCTAGGCTTTTTTACATGCTTCTCTTTTTTTCAAACATCAGCTTTTATATTGACTAGCTATAAACAGATTTACTATAGTAGATTAAAGATAACTGTAAAATCTTTGTCATTACCTCCACTGAGGAGTGGTCTTATTTCCTCACCCCCCTGCATATAAGCTTATGACTGCTCTGACCAATAGAATGTAAGGGAAGTGAAGCTCTGCAACTTTTAGGCTGGGCTTTTGGGGAATGGTAGCTTCCACTTCCTGCCTCTTGAAACCCAGAAGCCATGATACAGGGAAGCTTAAGCAGCCAAAGGAAGAAACATAGGAGGCCTTGAGGAGAATCAAGACCCCCAGCAGACAGTCCCTGCTGAGTTAACTGAGGATGGTCAGCATCAGTGATCCACTACCAAAGTATGCCATCCTGATGCTCTTGCCCAGGTAAGTTCCAAGATGGCTGCATCCCCAAGTGACATCATGTGAAGCAGAAGGACTTGGCTGAACTCAATCAGCCCAGAGAATAAGGAGATATAATAAAATCAATGTTGTTTTAATCCACGAAGTTTGGGGGAAGAGGAAAGTTATGTAGCAATAAAGAATCAAAACATTCACTTTCAATGTTTTTGAAAAGTACGATCAGGGGGCGCCTGGGTGGCTCAGTCGTTAAGTGGCTGCCTTCGGCCCAGGTCAGATCCCAGGGGTCTGGGATCGAGCCCCGTATCGGGCTCTCTGCTCTGCAGGAAGCCTGCTTCTCCCACTACCATTCCCTCTGCTTGTGTCCCCTCTCTCGCTGTGTTTCTCGCTGTTAAATAAATAAAATCTTTAAAAAAAAAAAAAAAGTACGATCAGAGTCAAATTTCAATAGGATCTGTTTAACCAAAATTCTCTGTCTTGAACAAACCAAATCTCTGGCTCCCTACAATGCTATTTTCCTAATATTTCCCTCTCTTTTGGCTTAGCTACAATAATAGCCATAAGTAGTTTTTTCATCCTCAGTTCTGAAAGCTTTCAATAATTTCTCTACTAACTACCTAAGAGGTTTCAAATGGAAATCTGAGTCTTTTGTCTCCCATATCCTTAAATATCAAGGACAAAGAAAAGGAAATAGAACCAGTAAGTTTATAGCCTCATCAGAGGATTTCAATAAAGTTTAGTTGGGGGAGAAGTCAGACTTTGTAACCTAAATAAAAATTTTCCTTTCCACATTCACCCCAAATGTAGTAATCAAGTAAGATTAGAACCTGGTTACCAGAAAGCATAAAGCTGCAAAAATCCTAGTTTTGAATTTCTTGTTGAAAGAGACACTTACAAAATGAAAGAAAACTAATATTAAGTGTTCATATCTACTAACTGATGGCTAAAAACAGCTTCAACTGGTTGACTTTTATAGACACCTAACAGAATTTAGGAATGAATGATTTAAAGCTAAGAGTCAAAAACAAAGCATTCAAAGTATAAGTACATTCCTAGAGGCTATAAGTAGCAAAGGACCAATCTTGCAAAGAAATTGCACCCAAAAAATGATGCTGAGCACTAAGCAGCCTATCTTTAGTTCTCTAACCTCATGATCCAACACAATGTTTGGCATATAGAAAATGCCCAGTATGTATTTATGAATCAATAAATGAACGAGAGTCACGGCAAAGGAAGAAGCAAAAAAGAACAAAGTGAAGAGGAAGGAGTGATAGGAAAACATTTCAAATATAAATCCCTCCAGGAGAGACATCATTGAATTTTTGAAAGGTGCTTTCTCAACTTCAGAATTCTAATACAAAAGCAATTGAAATATAAACCTTGGTCAGCACACGTAAAGAGCAGCAGCCAAACAGGCCCTACAGCTTTGAGCTCAAGACAAATCAAGTCCAGGCAGAGGAGCAACAAGGTTTTTAGCACCTTAAAAGGACTGAAAGAAAGGGAAGGTCTCACACTCCTTCCTGGCCAGTCCCTCACATCTTTAAGAGAAAGGAATTGGTAATCATGTGATAATAAGAGGAGATACCTGAAATTAAGAGGAAGTCAATTCTATATGTAAAGAAGCCTCTCTCTACCTGGAACTTTTAATACACCAAAATTCTTGATGGTAACATTCAAACATTAAAATTTCCACTAGAAGGGATAAATTTTCACTTAGGGCAATAGTCATATGCTAACAGTCATGGTAGATGTTTATTGGCCATTAAAACACCGATTTACATTTTGTTTTAATTTCTTATTTCATTATTTAATTTTACACAAGCATATTATTTAAGTTATTGCTCATTTTATTACTCTAACCTCAAAAGTCATCCTATCAAGTATATGTATATAAGTAGACAGTCCCCAATATGCTTGATCACTTAATATTGTCCTAATACTTTCAGAAATACAAATGAGTTTCAATTCACCAATAAGCAAAAATTTAAAAATAATCTTTCAATAAGTCAAACTCAAAATCTTTCTGTTTTCTGACAGTATCCAAACCAAGGCCCACAAACACTTTAGGTTATATATATTTGCCACATTTTACAATACATAAAATCATAGAGTCAAATTGTGGACCTGCAAGAAAATGTTTCTTACTAGCTAGTCCAAATCATTTCACAGATAGAAAAGTCTGAGGCCTGCAGAGCTTAAGTAACTTAACCTTGTTAGAGTAAGAGGTTACCAAAGCACCACTGTCAATGGACAAATTCACCCATTCAGTAGTCATGTGTTGAGCAGGCAGCTGGCGCTAGGCACTCTACCTGCCCTAGGAGTACAAGGATGAAACTGATGTCTCTCTTATTCTCTTTCACACATTGCCTATCTATATATCCAATTATTTCCTATGGTATGCATTGAATTGTATTATTTTCAGTTACAGCAACTTATCTTTAAGTCATGATGATATCTTTATTTGGACATAGGGGCAAATCACATTACATCTTTTATGGAAGCTCTGACTCTGTAATGTTGATGGATATTCCCAAATAAGTCAGTGGCACCAGAGCGTCAAACTTCAGGGTCTGTACTTAATCCGAATGAATCTCACTGTCTCTTAGAACTAGATCTCCTTTTGGATGTCTGATTGGACTGGAGTAGGTAATAACACAGTAACTAGCAAGCAGCAAAAGCCAATTAGTACGTGCCTCATGAAGGTGTTTTCGATGTGCTTCATTTTGAAAGAGGAATGAGAGGTTGCCAAATTTCAGACAAGTCATGTTTGTTCCTGTACTTGAATTGAATGATACAAAATTTCCTTGAGTAAATTTTTAATCTTTTCCTGAATACAATTCTACCACATCTCTTCCCACGTCAATGCATTAAAGGATATGCAGTTGAAAGCTCGCTTTGGGCTTCAGAAGAAGAAAATAAATTCAATGACAAGTAAAAACAGGAAGTGCCATCCTAGGATAATTTAACATTCACAGTTTTCAAAGTCTGATAAGAAACTCAAATTCCCACAGTCTGCTCAGAGAAAAATCCTATCTCTTTGCTTAATCTGGCTTCTATGATGTATCTGTAAAACATGGCATAAACTGATCTGGCAATTTTATGCTCAATTTAGTCAGTGTAAACAATGAAGTACACAATTCAAGTTTCAAAACATAATATGATATAGACAATTGGGGTGTTTAGATTGACCAAATTAACTAGATTATTGCTAAATCATTTCCCTTTGTTCTTTGTGAGTGCTCTTCTAAGCATGGGAATTTATAAGATGTACCTGTAGCCACAGAGGGGACAAACATTTAATTATTCAAATGGTTAAAATCTGAATGTACACGCCCTCCCCCCAAAAAAACTCAGCTTATAAACTGGCCCGATGACCGTGTCAAATACTCTCCTACACAGCCTTCTAACATGAATACACACAGCCCCCTGGCCCTGCCACAATGTGGCCAAAGCCACATGCACCTGGGTCACAGGGATGTAAGAGAACAGAACTCATGTAATATAAGGCCCCATCTCCATTAATAACTCGAATTCACCTATACAAACTGCTGGGCCTCTCAGGAGGGCACAGACAAATCAACAATACCAAAATCAGCAAGACTACACATAGCTCTGGAGATACAAGCTTTGCCAAGATCACACATTTTTAAGAACATCTAGTTAGGCAGTCTGGGATGTCTGTGGGTGACTGCTATTGCTTCTTCAGGTAGGTGAGTTTATACTCTACCTACCTGGGAATGGATAAAGAACAGTACTCCTCCTATTTCACATTCGTCAAATCATCTTTTCTGGAGAAAAAGATGAACTCTGTACTGGTGGCCACATAGACACTATTGTGATGTGTCTACGTTATTTGAATGAAGAGTGGGTGTAATTGAAGAACCCCAATCATTTCTATGCAGCAGTGAGATTCAGGATCTCCAATCTTTACAAGAGAAGCCAGAAATTCAAATTTTTATTATAAATTCTCCTGACTTATTTTAACATCAAGAGACCAAACAAAACAAGTCTATGTGTAGTTTGGCCCAATGGCCACTGGTACAAGATGTCCTATATACACAGGGATTTTCATTTATTTTATTTTTAACATACTGACTATATACTTATCCGATCAATTCTTATGTATTAATAATGATTTCAATATTCGTTTATTTTTTTATATAAAAAGTTCATTTACTCAAAAGGGCAACATAGACAAAATGCCATATAAACACAAAGGAAGCGATGCGGCAAGGAGATACTGTTGGACTTTGGATCTGAGGCTCAAAAGCAACAGAATTCAAGTTCCAAGAAGAAAGGGGCAAAAAGCAGGAGAGAGGCTGGCTGGAGGCTGAGAATAGCTATCTCTAAACTGTATGAAGCATGCCTGTATCTGCAAGGAAAGGAATCGAATTCCTTGGGGCTCATCGAAGTATAAAAGTTTATAATTTTATAGCAGTTGAAATACTGACATCAGTATTAAAATAAAAGCAAGTTTTACATAACAATCAAAAATACACAAGACTGAAGGAAGAGACCCTGTATGAAAAACTGGGCCACCCAGCAATGAAGGCTGCGTCCCAGTACCTGAGATGGAAAAGGTCACCCGCTCAACCCTCCCCAGGTGACTAGTAATTAATTATACAGGGCAATGTTAGATTTTCAAAAATGTTGTAAACAAGTTCTTGCCAAACCAACCCCTTTCTTCTTACAGTGCCACACGGTCACTGCTTACAAAGGTGTGAATTTCTTGGCTTGTGCTCAAACCTTCTTCTCGTAGTCCACTCTGTTTTGGCAGTAAATCATGTGGGCCTCTGCTTGGGCTAGGTCCTGGATATTTAGTTAATTCAGAAGTTCCTGTATTCCTAATAAGATCTGCTTAATTGTGATGGCTGGCCTCCAGTCTTTTTCCTCCTTAAGGATGGACAGGCCCACTATACCCAATGGGTACATGTTTGGGTGAAACAGTGGTGGTTCAAATTAGCATTTTGGGGGTGAGGATGGATAGTGGTCTTTGAAAAGCATCCACAGTTTAAGCAAGCCTCTTTCCTATGGCGTCTCTTCCTTGCCTGGAATGGCGTACTCTCAGGTCATGAGGTTCATCCTGTCGCTGGGATTTTTTGTTGGGATAGCCACCAAGCTAAATGGTGGTCCTTTCTCCAGGCAGAGTTTGCTGAGGGAGATGTGTGACAATTTCAAAGTCCCCTGGGCGGCTGTGGCTAGGTGAGGGAGGAGAGTGAGGCAGACAAGGCTGGTGTGGCTGATAAGGCTGGCAGTGGACGCCATGCTCCCTTTGTCTTGGGACTTCCCTCTGCAGCCTGTCTCCCACATGGCCCTGATTATCCCACTATTAATTTAATTCTGCACAACTTTCTTGAGTCAACTGGCTACAGTCACATTATGTGTTAAATAAAGAGAAACCACCTATGAATAGGCTAACATTTCTTACATCAAAAAGACACAGTGGAGAAAAGTCAGGAAGGTATGTTGTAATAGAGGAGTGTATTCAGGATAAATGGAGTGAATTTAGGGGGTTAAGGATGGCAGATGAACTTGGAAAGACCAGCTAGCAAAGGCCTGGTGCCATGCCATGGTGTTAGGGATACTGGCAGCTACTGTGTACTGAACACAAAAAATACACCAAACCCTTATGCTTGTACTGTGCATACATTACCCAGTTTAACTCTCATTCCATCCTTTAAGAGAAAGGGACTATTATTATTTGAATTTCATAGATGAGGAAACTAAAGCTTAGAATGTTGAAGCAAATTGCCCAAAAACATGGCCATATGTGGCAAAGTCAGAATCTGGGCTCACAACCTCTAATCCCAAAACCTATGTTTTTAATCACTATGATATTGCTAAGGAATTTGGATTTCAGCCTGTAAGTAATGGAAAACAAATGAAGAATCATAGGCCCATATTATCCAATTCTGTTCTAACATTCTCTGAGGTAAATAATGGAAAATATGATTACTTTTTAATATCTGGAAAAATCAAAAAAGGATAAGCAATTTAAAGCAAGGAAAACAATGGGCTCCTATCACACCAATGGCTCAACTTCTAGTCCACGACTAATGCTGGTTTTATATGGTTGGCAAATATTACTTTTCAAACATTTGGTATGCTTTCAACAATCATACTTCTTCAAATTCAGAAATTCCAAGAGCATGTTCCCAGTTAAATCCTCTTCCCAGCAGAACTTCAGCTATTTCTAGCCAAGTTGTTCTTAATTTGTGATGTAAACCTGAGATATACAAAATAACTACTATGACAAAGGACAGAAGTTGTCAACTTCTGACCCATGCCAACTGTGTGTATAGGACATACAAATCCCACTTGAATGCAATAATGAATTAATAGAACACTAAGAATTTTATATACTAGTAACTTAATAATATTCCTTGTGTTGACTTATAATTGCTGTAAAGCATTTAAGCACTCAACTTTCCAGGCTATAACCACAATATTTTATTCATGTGTGTGAAAGTTTGTCTCCATCAAGTTTCCCTGAAACAAAAATTAACACCACTTTTATTATTCAGGTCAAGGTTAATCATTAAAAGGAGATTACTTTTTTATAACAGTATAACAGTGATATAACATGGCTGGACCAAAAATATGACCAAGATATTTCTCTGCTCACAGAGGAAAGCAGCTGCATAAATGGAACTATATTCTAGTCATTTTTGTTCCTCAGATATGTCACACAGCTGGAGAGTGTGATGCTAATGCTTTCCAGAATGAAAATATAGAGTAACTTTTTCCATAAAAGAAAAACATAGTAGCAACCACTTGTTCAGCACATACAAATATGAGGAAGGAAAACTACACCAACTTTTTCAGAAAAGGAAATTGAGGCACAGAGAGGTAAAAGAACTTTTCCAAGTTCAAAAAACTAGGAAGTGGTAATCCCTAGAAATTTAGCCCAGAAAAATTCTAAGTCTATAAGCCTGACCACATAGAAGTCTTCCATATAAGAGAGAAAAGTAAAGAATTGGAAGAAGCAAGTGATACAAAGAAGCTTATGGTTTACCTGAGACTTCATATATGAAAATGTTGGGAAACAAGTGTAAAATGTATATGAATAGAGATAGAACAAAAAGTAAAGACAAATCATAGAACAGGGATATTTGCAAAATCATGACAAGCAGAAAACTAGAGATAGAAGGGAAATTCCTCAAACTGATAAATAACCTCTACAAAACACCTACAACTAACATCATACTTACTGGAAAGAAAATGGATTTTTTTCTCTCTTAAATCCAGAATAAGATGAGAATGCCCCATTTCACCACTCCTACTCATCAGTGTACTAGAAGTCCTAACTAGTAAAATTAGACAAACTAAAAAATGGGCAATTTTGAAAAGACACCACACCAAAGATGGCAAATAAATGTATGGAATATACTCAACAGCCTTTATCATTAGGGAATTACAAATTAACAAAAAAATGAAATGCCTCAGGGGTGCCTGGGTGGCTCAGTGGGTTAAAGCCTCTGCCTTTGGCTCAGGTCATGATCTCAGGGTCCTAGGATCGAGCCCCGCATAGGGCTCTCTGCTCAGCAAGGAGTGTGCTTCTCCCTCTCTCTCTGCCTGCCTCTCTGCCTACTTGTGATTTCTGTCAAACAAATAAATAAAATTAAAAAAAAAAAATGAGATGCCTCTGCATACCTATCAGAATGGTTAAAATCCAAAAAATGAGTTGAGTGTGAGGGGCAGCTCAAAAATGATGGAATCAGGCCAAAGGCATTACTGCCACCACCATTCTTTCCAAAGGAAGCCAATTCTCATGGGATCTCAGAGTTCTAAAAGAAGCTAGCAGGGAAATTCTGGGATGACAAACACCTGGGTTCTTTCTTTTCTTCATCCTAACCCCTGGCAACCCATTGATCCTTCTCTCATCTCCATAGTTACATCTTCTCCAGATGAAATAATTGGAATCATATGGTGTGTAACTTTTTTATATAGCTTCTTTCAGTTAGTAATATTGCATTTAAGGTTCCTCACTATGTCTCCTCATAGCTTGATAGCTCATTTCTTTTTATCGCTGAGTAACATTATATTGCCTGAATGTACCCCATTTTATGTACTCTTTGTACCTACTGAAGGATATCTCAGGTGCTTCCACATTTGGGCAGTTATGAATAAAGTTGCTATTAACATTAAAAAAAATTCAAAACACTGACCATATCACTTGCTGACAAGGATACAAAGCAACACGAATTCTTATTCAGTAGTGGCTACAGCTACTTTGGAAGACATTTTGGCAACTTCTTACAAAGCTAAATCTAGTTTTACCATGTGATCCAATAACTGTACTCCTAGGTATTTACCTAAATGTAAACTTATATTCATACAAAACCTGCACCTTAATGTTTATACAGCTGTATTCATAATCACCAAAAACTGGAAGTCACCAAGAAATTCTCTAGTAAGTGCATAGATAAGTGAACTATGATGTGTCCATATAATGAAATATTAAGTAATTTTTAAAAGGCATTATCTACAAAACTATAACTATAAAACTACATGTATCAATCTTAACTACATATTGTTAAATAAAAGAAATCAGTCTGAAAGGGCTGTCTAAGGTATCCAATTATATTCCAGTTGTCACATTCTACAAAATAAAAAACTGTTTGTTAATTGTTAAAATTGTTAAAAGATCAGTGATTATGGAGGGGAAAGGGGTTAATAAGGGTTGAATATGCACCAGGGATATTTTGGGGCATTAAAACTATTCTGTGTTACTGTAATGGTGGATACATGATACTTTGAATTTGTCGAAACCCCTAGCCTTTTATAGCAAAGAATGAACCTCAATGTACAGAAATTTTAAAAACATTATTTAGGAGGTCAGAGATCTTAGGATGGAATAGAGACTGTAGCAAAACAATCAGATTACAAATATCTGAAACTATAGAAGGAAACAGGGGCAAAGGTGCTGACCTAAGTCAGGAACTGGAAATGGGTAGATTCTTCTAAGACTAAAGGCAAAACAAAACAAAACAAGTACTAGCATAAGTACTGAAGTCATGCTGGTCAAGTTCTCTCTTTGGGGGTAAGTATATGTTAACAATTTTGATACCACAACATGTAATGGTAAAATTTTAAAAAATGTATGGCAATTGGTGGGAGCCAGGTTTCTCATTGTTGGAGTGAGAGATTACAAATAAATAAGAGGAGGAGACAGAAAGAGCCATGTGGTAACGGACTAGAATTGAAAACATCAGTAGAACTTGGGTTTAGTATAATATAACAGATATAATATATTATATTATAAAATAACAGAGAGTTACATATAGAAAAAATTATTCATGTACATATATATATATATATATATATATATATATATATATATACACACATATTTTCATGCTGCTTTCAGTTGATCCCATAGCAACAGCATACCTAATGTCCAGATGTTATTTTCTCCCATTACTGTCTTATAAAAGGAACCAGAGTCCCTTAGAGAAGTGGCTGATTCTAGGCATGGGGCAGGAAATATAGCAGATGAATCTGAAACATCTTGTAGTACCAGGAAAAAAGTACTAAAAATTTAAAAAAAATTTTTTAAAGCACAATGACAGGAGAATGAATAAATAAATAAATGGAAGGAAAGGGACAAATGTCTCTTGCAGAATTACAAATAATTTACACAGATACTGCACTCTCAAAAGAGGTGGAACATAACTCTCCATTCCTTGAATGTTTGGGTTGCACACAGTAACTTCCTTCCCTAGTACAGTAGTATGGAAAATGGGTGTGGCAAGGGAAGAGTAACTTGATAGTGGAAGAAAGACCACACTATCACAGCCAAGTGATTAAGGTGATCACCAATAATAAGTACTGTTGCTGGAATGTACCCATGAAATGATGCAATGAAAATGGCACTTTATTAACTATGGGGCGAACAAACTGATGGTTACCACAGGGGAAGTGGTTGGGAGGATGGGTGAAATAGAGATGGGGATTAAGGAAGGTACTTGTTGTGATGAGCCCCAAGTGTTGCATGTAAGTGATGAATCACTAAACTTGATATCTGAAGCTAATATTACACTCTGTTAACTAACAGAAATTTAAATAAAAACTTGAAAAAATGGTATTTTACCTCTGCTACCTTCTTCCCAAATAGCATTAACTCTATTTAATCATGAGAAAAAGAGACAAAGCTCAATTGAGGGGCATTCTACAAAATACCTAAACAGTACTCCTCAAAATTGTCAAGGTCATCAAAAACTAAGAAAGTCTGAGAGACTTTCACAGCACAGAGGAGCTTAAAGAAACATGACAATTAAATGTAATGTGGTTTGTTGCTCGGAGTCCACAGTCTCTGATGGTTCATCTCCCCCTCTGAGGGTTTTGGAGGGGAGGGGGTGGGGAGTTGAGCGAGCCTGGTGGTGGGTACTGAGGAGGGCACGTATTGCTTGGAGCACTGGATGTGGTGCATGAACAATAAATCTTGTAACACTGAAAAAATAAAATAAACATATTTGGGAAATAAAAAATTTAAAAAAATGTAATGTGGTATCCTGGATGATATCCTGGCATAGAAAAAGGACATTAGAAAAAATAACAAAGCATATATGAATAAAATATGGGTTTTAGTTAACAACAAGGTATCAGTGTTGGTTCATTAATTGTGACAAATACACCATACTAAAGCAAAATGTTAATAACAAGGGAAATGGGGCAGGAAGGATGAAGGTAATATGAGAACTTTCTTTACTATCTCCATAATTATTCTACAATTCTAAAGCTGTTATAAAATTAAAAGTTTATTTTTAAAAATACAAGTATAAGATGACTAGTTCTAAAATATAAAGAACTACAAACTGAAAAGAAGAAAATAAACAACTCAAAATAAGAATAAGCAAAGGCTAGGAACAGGATAATCTTAGGAATGGAAATCCAAATGACCATAAAACTTAAATAAACAAACCAAAAAAAAAAAAAAAAAGCATTGACTTTATCAGTGAACAAAAGGAATAGAAATTAAAGCATGATACTCTTTTTTTCAAACATTAGTTTAACGTACATTTAAAAAACTAAAAATATATAGTGTTTATAAGGATGCAGGAAAATGGACATATTGCTGATGGAAGCGTGAACTGCTAAAATATTTTGCAAAGTAATGTGGCAATATCCATTGAATAAGAAATGCATATACACTTTGACCCAGCAATATACTTGGGGGAATCTATCCTATAGCAATAAAAGAACCAGATTTAAAAGATATATTCACAAGAGTTCTCATAAAATTATAATGCTGTAAAACAGTATTTTTAGTTGTTAAAAATTAGAAACAAACTTAATATCCATCAATAGGGAGTAAGTAAATAAATTATGGTATATCCATACTGAACAATATTATGCAGCTATTAAAGAATATGACATATATGTACTAACCAGAGAGATGCTATGATGTAATTTCAAGTGGTAAATATATACAGCATGAAAGTATTTTTAAAACCCTCTGTATGTGCCTCTATGTTTAAACATTTTGGAAGACAACACCTCTGGCTGTAATCAGTTAGCACAGAACAATGAAATGAAGCTTTAGATATAATCTCTTGTGACTCCTCATACATACATACACTAAAATTAAAATAAGGCATCAAACATGATTGTCATATGTTGCACTTAGCTGTACAGTGTTCAGGAAAAAAAATGAATGCCAGAGCTTCAGAAAGGACTCACATGATCACTGTCTAGAAGCAATACTGTAACATAGTAAAATGAGACGATATTCTCCATGTGACCACAGTAACCTACTTTCTGCATCAAGAGAAAATTCACCAAGTTACTTATTTTTATCAGTGACCTATATGAGAGACATGAGCCCAGTAAATCTGTATTTGCCTTCATGTGGGTGCAATTGTTAACTTTCTAAGGTGCAAACTGACTGTGAAAATTTAGAGAAATAGCATTTTTGAAAATAAAATGAACTCCAGTGTCCGAGTATCAAATGACACACAGGAAAACCAAAAAACAATAATTTTAATTCAGGTGACATCAATAACCATGGGTGATGTCTGAAACCAGAAGTCTAGTCAGGAAGAGTTGGATTATGTAATAAATAGATATAAACTCAAACAGGTAACTCTAGAAAGAAAAATCCAGAAAGAAAAAAACCTAGTAGAACATTTATAAATGGCTCTGTTTATTCTATACTCAATACTCAAAGCTTTGTTCAGCTACACAGATGAAAGATGGCATCTGAGGCTACTCAACCTAACCAGTAAACATTTGGCCCTAGTTAAAATCATATATTGTTTGATGCAAAGCAATGTCAATGAATGTTCTGAAGGAAAGAGGGGAAAAAAGAAAAGGGGACAGAACAAGGCAATTAGAAGTAAAGTAAATGATGAAAATTTTCAGTACAGAAATAGCTACTCTTAAATTTGAAAAGCTATAAAAAGGAAGAATTTCTAGAGTTTATGTGAGGTAAAAGAACAAGCAAAAATAAAACTACAGTTTTCTAGTCAACCTGGTTATCCCTGATCTTGCAAATGGAATGAAAAGTTGTCCCAGTCAGAGTAAAACTCCAAAATGTGAGTTTTATGAAAAAGCTTGAACCACACTGACTGGACTCCATAATTACTTTTCTAGACAAGTGGATGAAAGAGAACATACTACAAGGGGCAAGGTGCAGAGGACTATACATACCAAATAAGGATATCAGTGTATTTCAGATTAGAGCTTCAGAAATATTATGAAGACAGCAAGCAAGTCAGGCTCCAAATATAGCAAAATTATAGTGATTTCTTTGGAACTGTACCTGTCACATAAGGGGTACATATTAACTCCAGAGGATCTCATGAAGGAAAATAAAATGTTTTAAAAGCCTTGCTTATACCCAAGGCATTTGCTTCAGCAAAAAGAAGAAAGAGTATTAAAAACGAAGCTGTGACCAAACAAAAGAAAACTAATATTTAGAGATTTGCAAATGTGTCTCCTCTGATTCAAAAAAATACTTCGTTTCTTTTTTTAAAAGACTTATTTATTTATTTATTTGAGAGAGAGAGTGTAAGAGTAGGGGATAGTCAGAGGGAGAAGAAGAGAGAGAGAATTTCAAGCAGATTCCCTGCTGAGCACAGAGCTCAATGTGGAGCTTGATCTCACAACCCTAAATACAACCTGGGCCAAAATCAAGAGTCAGTCCCTAAACTGACTGAGCCACCCAGGCATTCTAAGACATTCTGTTTGTTATCATAGAAGCCTCAAAACTCTCCAGTAGATACACAAAAGAAAAAGGAATCAAACCACAACACTATAGAAAGAAAAAGAAGAGAAAAGAAAATCAATAACTCATAGAAGAGAACAAGAGATAAATACATGAACAAAGAATTATAAAACAGCCAGAAAATAGCTAACAAAATGGCAATAGTAAGTCCATACTTACTGATAATGACTTCAACTGTAAATGGACTAAATTCTTCAATCAAAAGACACAAGTCCCTAAATGGATTAAAAAAAACAACTATATGCTATGTACAAGAGAATCACTTCAACTGTAAGAACACATACAGACTAAAAGTGAAGGTATAGAGGAAGATATTCCATGCAAATGGAAATCAGAAGAATTTAGGAGTAGCTAGCTATACTGATAGCAGACAAAATAGACTCCAAGCCAAAGAATGTAACAAGAGACAAAGAAAAAAAGTTATTATATAACAAAAAAGGAGCCAATTATATATGCATGCCAAATAGGAGCTCCTAAATATATAAAGCACATGTTAAAAGATCTTAAGATAAATAACAATACAATAATAGAAGGAGTTTTTTTTTAAAGATTTTATTTATGTATTTGAGAGGAAAAGTGAGAGAGAGAGAGAGAGATAGCATGAGTGGGGGGAGGGGCAGAGGGAGAAGGAGAAGCAGATTTCTCATTGAGCAGGGAAGCCTAATGCAGCCTAAGGACTCAATCCGAGGATCCTGAGATCATGACCCAGCCAAACGCAGACTCTCAACCTACTGAGCCACCCAGCAGGAGACTTTAATACCTCACATTCAACATTGGATAAATCATCCAGGCAGAAAATCAATAAGGAAACATTAAACTTAAATTATATGTTAGATCAGATGACCTATCAGACATACACAGATTGCTCGAGGAGTGCCTGGGTGGTTCAGTTGGTTAAGTGACCAGCTCTTAATTTTGGCTCAGGTCATGATCTCAGAGTCATGAGACTGAGCTCTGCATCAGGCTTCATTCTGAGCATGGAGCCTGCTTGAGATTCTCTCTATCCCTGTCCCCTGACCCTCCCCGCTCTCTCTCCCTCAAAAAAAAAAAAAGAAGAAGAAAGAAAGAGAGAGAGAGAGAGAGAGAAAAGAATATTCCATTCAATTCCATTCAATTCCAATATATCTTCATCTCAAGAGCATGTGGAACAATCTCCAGAATAAATCATGTTAGACCACAAAACAAGTCTAAATAAATTTAAGGTTGAAGTCATATCAAGCCTCTTTTCCAACCACAAATTATAAATCAAAATGAAAGCATTACAACTAATACCACACAAAGTATAAAGAAACAAAAGACACTACTATAAATAATTATACACCAACAAATTGGACAACCTAGCAGAAATGCATATATTCTGAAAATGATACAACCTACCAATACTGAAACATGAAGAAATAGAAAATCTGAATAGACCAACTACAGTAAGGAGATTGAATCAGTAATCAAAACTCTCAACAAAGAAAAATCCAAGATCAATGGCTTCACTGGTGAATTCTACCAAACATTTTAAAAAGAACTAATACCATTACTTCTAAAACTCTTCCAAAAAAATAAAAAACTTCCAAACTCATTATATGAGGCCAATATTACCTTGATACCAAAGCCAGAGAAAGAACGTACAAGAAAAGAACAATGTAGACCAATATCTCTGATGAATATAGATGTAATAATTCTCAGCCAAAATAAACCTAGAGGGTATTATGCTAAGTGAAATAAGTCAGACAAAGAAAAATACCATATGATATCACTTATACATGGCACCTAAAAAACAAAGAAACAAAAAGAGAAAAAATCATAAATACAGGGAACAACTGGTAGTTGCAGAGGGGAGGGGACTAGGAAGGGAGGGGCAATATAGGTAAAGGGGATTAAAAGGTACAAACTTCCAGTTATTAAATAAATAAGTCATGCGGATAAAAAGTATCACATAGGGATTACAGTCAATAATATTGTAATAACATATGGTGGTGGATGGTAACTATACTTATCATGCTAAGTATAGTGAACATACAGAAGTGTCTAATTGCTATGTTGTATGCCGAAACTAATGTAACATTGCATGCCAATTATACTTCAATTACAAAAAAAAAAAAGGGAATGGGATACCTGGGTGGCTCAGTCAGTGTATGCCTTCAGCTCAGGTCATGATCCCACCCAGGGTCCTGGGATAGAGCCCTGCATCGGACTCCTTGCTCAGCAGGAAGCCTGAAGAACAAGCAAAATAAGAAAAGAAAGAAAAATCCAGAAAGAAAAAACCTAGTAGAACATTTATAAATGTTCTACTCTGCCTGCTGCACTCCTTGCTTGTGCTTTCCCTCTCTTTCCCTGACAATAAATAAATAAAATTAAAAAAAAAAAAAAAAGAGGAAGAGTGGGACAAGATGAGAATAGAAAGACAGATAAAAAATCTACAACAATCGGGGCACCTGGGTGGCTCAGTGGGTTAAAGCCTCTGCCTTCGTCTCGGGTCATGATCTCAGGGTTCTGGGATCAAGCCCCACGTCTGGCTCTCTGCTCAGCAGGGAGTCTGCTTCCCCCTCTCTCTCTGCCTGCCTCTCTGCCTACTTGTGATCTCTCTCTGTCAAATAAATAAATAAAAATCTTTAAAAAATAAAAAAATTTAAAAAAAATCTACAACAAAATATTAGCAAACAAATTTAACAGGACATTAAAAAGATCATATGCCATGATCAAGTGGATTTATTCTAGGGATGCAAGGATGGTTCAACTTCTGTAAATCAGTTATATGATACAGTGCATTAACAAAATGAAAGATAAAAATCATATGATCATCTCAATAGCTGAAGAAAAGCATTTGACAACATTTAACATCCATTTATGATAAACAAACACTCTCAACAAAGTGGGTATAAAGGGAACATACCTCAATACAGTAAAGGTTATGTAGAACAAGCCCATAGCTAATATAATATCCACTGATGAAAAGTGGAAAGCTTTTCCTCTAAGATCAGGAACAAAACAGGGATGCCTACCTTGCCATTTTCATTCAACATAGTACTGGAAGTCCTAGGCAGAGCAGCTATGCAAGAAAAAGAAAGAAAAGGCATCTAAGTGGAAAGAAAGCAGTAAAGCTGTCTCTGTTTGTAGATGATATTATATACAGAAAACCCTGAAGACTCCACAAAAACAATAACAATATCAAAAAAATGTTAGAACTAATAAATGAATTCAGTAACACTGCAGGACACAAAAACAATACACAAAACCAGTTGTGTTTTTCTATACCAACACTGAACTAACAGAAGGAGAAATTAAGAAAACATTTCAATTTATAACTGCACCAAGAATAATAAAATACATAGGAATAAACTACGAGGAGAAAGACCTATATACTTAAAACTAGAAGACAGTGATGGAAGAAATTAAAGAAGAAACAAATAAATGGAAAAATATCCTGTGCTCATGGATTGGAAGAATTAATATTGTTAAAATGCTTCTACTACCCAAAGCAATCTACAGAATCAATGCAATCCCTATCAAAATTTCAAAGGTATTTTTCACAGAAATGGAAACCACAGTCCTAAAATTTGTATGGAACCACAAAAGACTCCAAATAGTAAAAGCAATCTTAAGAAAGAAAAACAAAGCTGGAGGCATCACACTTCCTGATTTCAAACTATAGTACAAAGTAGAGTAATCAAAACACTGTGCTATTGGCATTAAAAAGGACACATAGATCAATAGAACAGAATAGAGAGCCCAGATATAGGTCAATTAATTTAGAAAAATGGGATCATAAATATACAATGGAAAATGGATAGTCTCATCAAAAAATGGTTGGGAAAACTGGATAGCTACATGCAAAAGAATCAAACTGGAACTCTATCTTACACCATACACAAAAGTTTACTCAAGACTTGAGCATAAGATCTGAAATCATAAAATACCTAGAAGAACACATAGAGGGTAAACCCCTTGACATGGGTCTTAGCGATAATTTTTTGGACTTGATGCCATAAGCAAAGGTTAAGCAAAACCACAAATAAACAAGTGGGACTACATTTAACTAAAAAGTTTCTGCACAGCAGAAAAAACCAGTAATAAAATGAAAAGTCTACCTAAGGAATGGGAAAAAATATTTGCAAACCACATATCTGATAATGGGCTAATATCCAAAGTATAACAGGAACTTACACAACTTGATAGCAACAAGACATAAAACCCAATTAAAAAATGGACAAAGAACCTGAATAGATATTTTTCTAAAAAATATATACAGATAGACAACAGATCGTGAAAAGGTGCTCAACATCACTAATAATCAGGGAAATGTAAATCAAACTGCAATGAGATATCAGCTCACACATGTTAGAATGGCTATCATCAGAAAGACAAGAAATAACAAATGCTAGTGAGGATGTGGATAAAAGAGGAACTTTGTACACTATTAATGGGAATGTAAATCGGTATGGCCACTACAGAAAACAGTAAGGAGTTTCTTCAAGAAATAAAAATAGAACTACCACGTGATCCAGCAATCCCACTTCTGGCTATATAGCCAAAGGTGATGAAACCGTTAACTCAAAGAGATAATAAGTACTGCCATATTCATTGCAGCATTATTTAAAATAACCAAGCCATAGAAACAACCTATGGTTTTGGCCATGGATAAATGGATAAAGAAAATGTAGTATATACATATGATAGAATGTTATGCAGCTTTTAAAAAGGAAATGTTATCATGTGTGGAAACATGGATGGACTTTGAGGGCATTGTGTTAAGTGAAATAAGCCAGACAGACAAAGGCAAATACTTCACTTACAACGAAATCTCAAAAAAAAAAAAAAAAAGAAAAAAAGTCAAAGTCATAGGAACATAGAAAAGCACTTGCCAGGGGCTGCGGGCTGGGAGAAATAAGGAGATGTTGGTAGAAGAGTAACACAAACTTTCACTTATAAGATGAGTAAAATATATGTATCTAACATATAACTTGGTGATTGTAACTGATAACTCTATCTTGTATAACTGGATGTGGTAAGAGTAGAACTTCACACACACACACACACACAGGCCAATATATAAGATAATGGATGTGTTAATTAACTTGATGGAGGGAATCCTTTCACAATGTATACACATCAAATCATCAAGAGGTACAGTTTAAGTATCTTACTATTTTATTTTCCAACTATGCCTCAATAAAAAGAAGAGTAGAAAAAACTATTAGAATTGCAGATCCACAAGAATAAGAGTTTCACCCTCTAGAGTTCTTCTAACTTCTCATTCATTAAAACTGATTTCAGGAAGGGCAATACAGTCCTAGTTTTCCTTCTCAGAATTCTCTATGTATCATATCTTTGAAAAGTCACTTAACTTTGGAGGTGAAGAATAACTGGCACTGACTTTAAGGACAAATACATTAAGAGCCCATTTCTGCCCAACCGGTGTGCCCACAGGAATCAGCCATGGCTGGACCCTTATGGCAACCAGAGGGATTGTTCCTTACCCTATCAGAGGCCTGTTTACATTACTCAATTTTGGGGAGGTTTGTTTGATGGGAAGCAGAAAAGACCTAAATGAAAGTCAAGACACGGGATAGACCCATGGATCTCTCTGAACCATAGGAAGAGACAGGTGGTAAGCCAGTGGTTCCCAAAGGCACAGGAGGACATCTAAAGAATTTTTTTCACTCAACCAATATTTATGGAGTGTTTACTATAAAATGGCAATGGGACTACAACAGTGAAAAAGCCACAGGTTCCTGTCTCTGGTAGGAAGAGAAATTGCATATAAATAAGCTATAGATTTTAACAAGTGCTATGAAAGAAATGAAGCAATGTGGCAAATGGGGACAATTTTCAATAGAATAGAAAGGGAAGACCTCCACAAGGAGGTATATTAGAATCAACATGGAAGGTTGACAAGATGGGGATGGAATGAGGAGAAATACCTGTGCAAAAGTAGCAAGAACAAAAACTCTAAGGCAGGAGAAATCATAGCACCTGTTGGGCATAGGCAGGCAATGTGCTGGGAGCCTACTGAGGGCAGGTGGTACTAAGTAAGGGGCCAGCTTCTTCCCTAGCACTGCAGGGGTACAGATTCTATCCTCAGAGATATAGGAACTCACTAGAAGATTTTTAACAAAGAAGGAGACTTGACTTTATTTATTATTTTCATACATCACTCTGCTATGGAAGGAGAAGAGCATGGCAAGAGTGGGAAAAGGTTGGTTAGAATGGAGATTACAATTATTTTGCACTTGTCCAGGAGGGAGATGAAGGTGTTATAGGATCAGGAGACCTTCGGCTCAGGTCATGATCTCCGGGTCCTGGGATTTCGAGCCCCACATCAGGTGCTCTGCTCAGGGGTGAGTCTGTTTCTATCTCTCCCTCTGTGATCTCTCTCACTTTTACTCTCTCTCAAATAAATAAATAAAATCTTAAAAAAAAAAAAAAGAACTAGAACTACAGAATTACTTTTGGATTTGTTATGGAAGATAAGAGGAAAAGTTCAGGTCAAGAATAACTCCTGGGGCACCTGGGTGGCTCAGTCAGTTAAACCTCTGCCTTCAGCCCATGTCATGATCCCAGGGTCCTGGGGATCAAGCCCTACTTCGAGCTCCCTGCTCAGTGGGGAGCCTGTTTCTCCCTCTCCTTCTGCCACTCCCCCTGCTTGTGCTCTCTCACTCTCTTAAATAAATAAATAAAATCTTAAAAAAAAAAAAAAGAATGGTTTCTGGTCTTTAGTATAGTGATTGAATGTATAGTGGAATTTGGTGAGTGAGAGAGAAGTTGGTACAATATTGGGAGCATAACTTGAGATGCTGAGTTATGTCACCCAGACATCAGCTAGAGGTTCCCTAATTCCTGAAATGTAGGTAATATATCCTTCAACTCTTAGTTCTATAACATGAGGAGAACTAGAACTACTCAAAATTTCTTTTTTTTTTTTCACAAGGGCTTAGAATTTCACCATTATCCTGTGTTTCTGCCTCCTATATTCTCACCTTCTACCTCCACTAACCCCTGTCAATACTTCAACTTCTTTCTTTTTTCTTTCATTTTCAAAATATATGTTTGTTTTCTTGTTTAGTAGATTTATTCATAACAAAACTAATAGCATTGTATGTAATGTAAGAGGGTTGGCATACTGATTTCAACCAAGCATAATTAATTGTAAGTGATGTCATACAGCACCACACTGTGGGGGAAAAACAAAGGTAATCAGGACAATACTATTGTACTTAATACTTTTTAGAAACAGCTGTGTAGAAAAAAGAAAAAAGAAAAGAAACAGCTGTGTAGTATTTGGAATTATATAAATTTTCATGCTTGTCAAAGTGATAGTATATTTTCTAAATGATTCAGATTTTCACCAGAGTCACTGAAGTCACATTGTTCTTAGAACATGCAATGTAGAAAAACATCTCTGATATATTCTAATGGGACTAGAAAGGTACCAAGTTCTTTATTTCACACACTCCAGTGCCAGTGATGATCACTCTTGCATCAAGTTCTTCATATTACTATGAACAGTTTCTTCCCAGTAAAAGGAGTGACTTTTGACAGCTCCTGATAGGGAGTACGCCCTATCATAATTTCTGCTTCATCTCATCTGCTGCAGGATCAGCCAGAGGCCCAGGAACAAGGACACCCCAGTTTCTCACAACAGATCTACGACAAACAACATGTGCTCCTGTTGATAGTTGCCTCTCTCACTCATAAATTCATAAAACAAATCCACTCCCATCCACTCCATTCAGTGTTCTCTGGATCTTTACTCACTTTAGCAAAGATCTGAGCGGTCAATGAGATCGTAATCAGACTCATAACCTGTTTAAAATCTCTACAACTTTTAATTGAAAGTATATAAAACTATCTTAAAGGCGATTAAAAACCATTAATTGCATTATACTTTTACTGAAAAATATTTATTTTACACCTATAGTAAAACAGAAAATTGAGGTTGCTAAGGATAAAGAACAGTACAAAAGGACACAATTGCTACATTAGGCAGGTAAAGGGTCTCAGGGTCTCTGAATTTTGTTTTGTTCTGGCTTTTTGTTTTTATATTTTTTAATTGTGGTATAACTGACATACAATATTATATTAGTTTCAGGTATACAACATAATAATTCGATATTTGTATACACAGTGAAATGATCACCACAAAAGAAGTCTAGCTACCATCTGTCACCTTAAAAAGTTACCAAAAAGTTTTTTTCTTGAGGTGGCAAAGAAAGATTTTAAGATTTACTCTCTTAGAAATTTCAAATATACACTACAATATTATTGACTGTAGACATCATGCTGTACATTATATACTCATGCCTTATTTAACTTTCTAGCTGGAAATTTGTAACCTTTGATGCTTTCTTCACCCATTTCACTCATCCCTCCAGCTCTCTTCCCCCATGGCAACTACCATTCTGTTCTACCTATGAGTTTTGTTTTGTTTGTTATATTTTGTTTTTTAATTATTTTATTTGAGTATAAGTGACACACAATGTTACATTAGTTGCAGGTGTACAATATAGTGATTCTACAGGTTTATACATTATGCACCACAAGTATAGATACTGCCACTATACAACAATATTATAATATCATTAACTATATTCCTTATGCTGTGCCTTTTATTCCTGTGACTTCTTCATCCATAACTGGAAGCTTGTATCTCCCACTTCCCTTCACCCATTAGTCTGTTCTCTGTCTTTATAGGACTCATTCTGCTTTTTATTTATTAATTTGTTTTTCAGATTCCATATATAAGTGAAATCATATGGTATTTGTCTTTTTCAGTCTGACTGATTTCACTTAGCATAATACCCTACAAGGTCCATCCATGTTGTTGCAAATGGCATGATCTCATCCCTTTTTGTGGCTGAGTAATGTTAATCAAGTAAGATGCCATGGTTTTGAGGGTTTTTGAGCTTGATACAATATGGAAGTAATTTTTCAAATGGAGTCAAGAGATTATAGATTAATACAAAAGAATATATTTGTTGTTGACAGTGGCACTTGAGACTTGGGTGTATTTTTCACTTTTCTGAGTGAAACTAAACTACCATTTCTCAGACACAGGGAGTGTCTTTTTCTTCCTTCTGATCAGGATTGCTCCATAATCGTGAATCCTATGGATTCTCCATAGTGTTAATTAAACAGAAAGAGACTAGTGGTTACATTGGTAGCAAGAGTGCTCTTAATGTCTTAAAATTATTTGGAACTCAATGAAGTTATATTGTTTTACAGATTCTTTAATAATGTGCCTTTAAGCTAGGGCTACAGTATTCAACTTCCCTGACATAGAATTTTTATGCAAATTGTACTTAATTTGGAAGAATATACTATTACAATACTAAACAATTCAAGGTAACTTTTCATTTCCCAATGTATTTGCCCTAAAGTAATTAAGAGTTGATCATACATGTGAGTTGAATCTAATAAGTGAAGTTTTCTAAGTAAGCAAAGTTTTGATTTTTTATTATTGTAGAGAAAGTGGAATGAGATTTAGTTAAAAAAACAACAACAACAACACTTTACCAACAGGGTAGATGCTACTGAAGCACCAGCAGATTACTCTAAAGATAGCTCCACATTGCCATCAACTTCCTTTTTTGGAGAGAAGAAGGGAATCCAATTTTAAGCCTCTGTTACAGAGGTGGTGAACTACACAACACTTGATTATATGTTGAAACTGCACTAAGTCTCTGAAATCCAAAGGAATATTGCACTGTTTTTTATAGTGGCTATGCCAAATTACATTTCCATATACCCACTTTATTACAAAGCCATAGTAATTAATAGAATATTTTGATTACTATAGCTTTGTAATATAGTTTGAAACCAGAAAATACGATGCCTCCAACTTTACTTATTTCTCAAGATTGCTTTAGCTATTTGGAGTCTTCTGTGGTTCCATACAAATTTTAAGAAAGTTTGTTCTATTTCTGTGAAAAATGCTACCAGGATTTTTATAGGAATTGCACTGAGTCTGTGGATTGCTTTGAATAGTATGGGCATCTTAACAATATTAATTCTTCCAATCCATAAGCATGGACTATCTTTCCATTTATTTGTGTATTCTTTAACTTCCTTCATTAATGTATTAATAATTATATGTATATAGAAATATATCCATTTCTTCTGGGTTGTTCAATTTGTTGGCATATAATTATTCCCAGTAGTCTTATAATCCTTTGTATTTCTGTGGTATTAGTTCTAATTTCTCCCCTTCCATTTAGTGTTTTATTTATTTGAGCCCTCTCTTTTTTTCTTACCTCAGCTAGTTAAAGGTTTGTCAATTTTATCTTTTCAAAGAACCAGTTCTTAGTTTCATCAGTGTTTTGATATTGTCTTTTGATTCTTACTTATTTCCACTGTGTTCTTTGTTATTTACTTCCTTCCACTAGCTTTAGGCTTTGTTTTGTCTTCTTTCTCTAGTTCCATGAAGTATAAAGTTTTGTTTACTTGCAATTGCTCTTATTTCTTGAGCTAGGCCTGTATTACTATGAACCTCCCTCAGAGAACTGGTTTTGCTGCATCCCATACATTTTGGTAAGTTGTATTTCCATTTTCACATGTCTTAAGGCATTCTTTGATTTCTTTCTTCACCTATTGGTTGTTCAGTAGCATGTTGTTTAATCTCCACATATTTATGATTACTCCAGTTTTCTTTTTGTAAATGATTTCTAGTTTCATATCATTGTGAACAGATGTTTATATGATTTAAGTCTTCTTAAATGTAATGAGGCTTGTTTTGTGGCTTAACATATGATCTATCCTGGAGAATGTTCCACATGCACCTGAGAAGAATGTACATCCTGTTGTGTTTGGATGGAATGTTCTGTATTTATCTATTAAATCCATTTGGTCTAATGTTCACTTAAGGCTGATGTCTCCTTATTGATTTTCTGTCTAGATGATCTATCCATTGACATAATTGGGGTATTAAAATTACCAGGGTCTTTGCTTTATCATTCCAGCTCTAAGGGGAATCAAACATAATCAAATCAGTCTGGGTTTCCCATAAGGCTTTTTTTTTTTTTTTAAGATAAGGAAAGGCCTAATAGAAGCAGTATCAGCAGCCCAGCTTTTTAAGTCAAGTCTCATATTAAATGAGAATATTTTTAAAAGTCCTTGTGTGTTACCTCCTGCAATGTAGGCACTGAAAGAATATCAGTCATCCTGTCCCTTCATTTGTTTGGTGTATATTCAAAGCAAATCTTAGTGTCCTTCTACACTGGGGTCCTGCAAGTGAATTAAGCTCTAATGACCAAAGGCATCCTTTGGATTAAATGAATTAATTTCTCTCTTATGCATCCAGAAAGGTACTACCTAAGTATCACTTTTGGGAGACTTGGGAAAACAACCAATCAAATCATTATCAGAAAGGCTTACTTCTCTCTCTCTCACAAAGCTAAACTGAAGTTAAGAAAGATTGGATGACAGTATTACTTTTACCTTCTATTTTTAAAAGCTAGGTTAAATTGGGGGAAAGATCTAATTTGGTAAAGGCACAAACCCTAGAACAACAAAAAATAAACCAGAAGCCAGAGAGTCTCTGGAGAACCAAGGACTCAAAAGAAAAAAGTTAGACTCACTAAAGGAGAGTGTTCTAAGGAAAATAAAACCATTCAGAGGCCAGAGCCAATGAAACACCAATTAGACTAAAATCAAATACAGTGCAGTTGAAACCAAAACAAATGCACTCATTCAAGGAAAAAGACCAGAAAAGCTTAGAAAATATTGTGCTTTTCTATACTCCTCAGAGGGCCCTAAAACATCTAAGATAAACTGCTACATGCTCACATATCCTACAAAGTGTTCTAATCACACAAAGGGAATAAGGTGTGACACAAAAAAATCTCAAGGCTGAGAAGTCACACAGATGAGAAAGGTTTAGGTCAGAAGTTCACTTATAATTCTAAAAAGGGCTTATACCTGGGTGGCTCAGTGGGTTAAAGCCTCTGCCTTTGGCTCAGGTCGTGATCTTAGGGTTCTGGGATTGAGCCCCACATCAGGCTCTCTGCTCGGCAGGGAGCCTGCTTCCCCCCTCTCTCTGCCTACTCTCTGCATACTTGTGATATCTCTCTCTGTCAAATAAAATCTTTGAAAACAAATAAATAAATAAATAAATAAATAAATAAATAAAAAGGGCTTAAAACCATTTATTCTAATTGCTCAGTGAATCTTTCCCAGAAAGGGAATTATATAACTCAAGGACATAGAAACGCATCATGGCCTTTTTCAAAGCTGACTAAGACATAACAAAAATTAAGTTGTAGAGACACATTAACATTTCTTAAGTAAACATACAATTGTTTACCTCCATATAGTTCAAGTGCACAGACTGAACATGCACTAATTCATAATATACATCTATCATTACCAGCAAAGTTTTATCACAAGTCAACTTTACGCAAGTGATGTAAAATGAGATTTATATTTAATACACTATTGTAAATTGCATCAATTGCCAGTGTTAATACTGGTGGCATCAGATGCCAAAAAAGCTTTTAAATGCCTGGAAGGAGAATGCTTTCCAAAACTGTTATGAAAAAAATAAAAGGAATTGGGAACAAAAATATAAAAAGAACCTTCCTGTCACTTAATACTCCATAGGAAGACCTAAAGGGTACTTGAAAATTAAAAAAACTAAAAAAAAAAAAAAAAAAAATCCAAAACCAAAAATAAAAAAAAACAGATATTTGGACTTCTCGCTCAAGGGCAGAAGAAAGCAGGCTGCCCTTATCTCCTCTCCTTTAATACTAATTAGTACAACCGGGAGGTATGGCTGAGATAAATCATTCTAGCTTTTAGGAATAGCAAGTGGCAACACTCTGGTGTATTATCTCATTTTTAGATGAATTTGCAATTCACTCTTAAAACGAACAACAACAACAAAAATTGACCCTTTAGAGTACCTGTCTTCACATAAGGAATTATTGAATTTCACAATTTCACAAAAATCATAATCGTAGTAATGCAGCTAATAATGATTTCCTCTGACCACTCTGCACAAATTTTCAATCAGTTCAGGTACAATTACCTTGGAGGTGACTGCAAATAAAAAGGTCTACTAGGCCTTCCTTAATCTGTAACTTGATATTTGACAAAAATGCTAAATTATTATTTCACCATATTTTAAGGGCCATGGCCAATAAAGATTTGGATAGCCACATATTTAGTCCCCTAACATTAATCACTAAGTTTTCAAAACATGGAGCACCGACTCACCTTCTTCAATTAGATTAATGATAGATAGTAGGAGCAAGTTTTGTAACCAACTAAGTTCAAAACCTGACTTCTTAATTTATTAATTTCTCTATAGTGTTCTCACCTATAAAAAGGTAAAAAAATCCTCTACATAGCACTATTATGGGGATTAAAAGAGTTGATTTAGAGGCGCCTGGGTGGCTCAGTGGGTAAAAGCCTCTGCCTTCAAATCAGGTCATGATCTCAGGGTCCTGGGATCGAGCCCTACATCGGGCTCTGCTCAGCAGGGAGCCTGCTTCCTTCTCTCCCTCTGCCTGCCTCTCTGCCTACTTGTGATCTCTTTCTGTCAAATAAATAAATAAAAATCTAAATAAAAAAAAAAAGTTGATTTAGTGTTTGGCACAGTTGGTGGAACATAGAGATGAACAAGTGATAACTGTAATTACTGTGTGGAAGTAAAAGATGTTTAGAATGCCATAGTTTGAATACCTACAAACATATCAGGTTTTACACACTACCTTGGTTAGGAAATCTTTCAGGTGTCTTACAAAGATCTTTAAAATACAAAGTCACTAAATCAAAATGTAAACACATACACAAAAAAGATGAGGTTAATTTTTAAAAGATAGAATGTCAGAAAAGATGAGCTTTATCAGTTATATATAGTACAATTTCTAAGATAAACAATGATTATTTAGGAAAATAAATCAACAAATGATTAACTTAAGTGACACTAAAGTAAGGCAGGAACTTTTTCTAAGAGTTTTCCAAAAGAAGGCAACAAATGGAATAAAAGTATCTTAATATCCTTACAAAAGATAAATCTCACAGACTTTCATAATATAGACATCCCACCAAACTGCAGTGACACTTTTTTTTAAATAAAATCAGAAATCCCATACTAACAACCAAAACACTTTTTGAATTTGAGAAAGTAATAATCTAATAGACTTGGTCCTGTGTTTGCAAAGAATTTCCCAAAGGCACCATTCCTGCATGCAGGAGAAATCTATAATAGACAAATATCTCATCAAACAAGCCCACTGACTTCTATACAAGTCCATCTGGAAAAGGGTTTTCATAGAAGGAAAAAGCAGATACTTTTTACATTTAAATAATTGGAATGAGGGGCCCCTGGGAGGCTCAGTCAGTTAAAGATCCAACTCTTGGTTTTCACTCAGGTCATGACCTCAGGGTCATGAGCTGGAGCTCCATGTGGGCCTCCGTGCTCAGCACAGAGTTTGCTTGTCCTTCTCCCTCTGTCCCTCCCTCCACTCTCTCCTTCTCTCTATTTCTAAAATAAATAAATAAAATAAATAAATAAAATCTTAAATAATTTGAACAAATGGAGAACATTAAGCCATATAATCAAAACTCTAAAAATGAAAGGAGCAACAAATAAGAAAACCTGCATTCCACAACACTGCCAATCTGGAAGGGAGGAAAGGGAAGAAGAGGAAGAGGGAAAAAGACAGGAAGTTATCTGGAGTAGACTCTGAAATGGTCCTCAGGGTCAGGCAATTCTTGGCTAAAGTCATGTAGATGAAAAAAAAAAAGTGGAGACAGATCATAGAAAGAGAATAATAATAATAATAATAATAATAATAATATCTGATCTTTATTAAGTGCTAACTGAACAATTTAAGTATTTAATTTCAAGCTCATAACAATCTTCTGAGGGAAGTACTATTATTATTCCCTTTCTGCCAATAAGAAGCATACAAAAAAGTCAAATAATTTGGTAGTACTTCCACGTGGTTTGAGAATGGCAGAGACAGGATTCAAAGGCAAGCTGTCTAACATCAAAGCTCTCTTACAAAGCCTGCACCAGATAAAAACTCCACTCACACAACTAGTACAGTATCTCACCATCTAAGTTAGCTTTGAACTTTACAGAGCTAACCTTTAGATGCTTGCCCAACCACTGGGGGGAAATCACTGAAGTCACTGTCAATAAGAAGTCACAATTATTCATACCTATTCATGAAATATGACATTTATAGGTAGACATTTATAGAGTTCTTAATCACTTGGCTAGCAACCCAAAAGTTCACTTTTTAAATTTAGGGGCACCTTATATACCATGTAAAATGTTAAGCAAAAACATCAACTTTGGAGCATACATATCCAATAATTGCTTTGCTGTTAAAGATTGCAAAATCCTCCTAGTCAAATAACAGGCTCAGAATGATCTGCACAGAATCTAAACCTGATTTGGTAACATATGGGAAGTTTAGGATACACATGTCCCTATCATGACATTTTGTTCTAAGAATGGGGGATAGTCTTTTAAAAAGTTAATCAAGGGGAAAAAAGAAGATAACTGCAATACTAGTCATTACAGTCAATTGATGTGCTATTCAAACATCAAGGGACAGGGTAAACAAGGTGATGGGGCATAAAATAAAATGAGATTGAGATAACCTTATCAATATCTTCAGTATAGATTATGCATTAATAGTTGCTGTAATCCTCATTTCTGTAAAACAATTTGCATTGTTCTGTTACCATTCCTACTAACTTGTCTAACATTTATAATGAGATCAATGTTTAGTGTTTATTGTTGCTATTAAGAAATACAGATATGGACTACTATTGATTTCTTATTAAGCAAATAACCATGTATGACATTCCTCTTTTGAAGGTACCAGGCACCGCATATGTGACAAGAATAAAAAGAGGAATACAGGAAAAAATAAGGTCTCTGCCTCTAAGGAGTTTGCACATTTAGATGAACAAAAGTGAAACTTAGAGTGAATTGCATTTCAACCTGAGTCAACCATATAGTTAGTGTGCACTTGAAGATACTTGAAGAAGGTATTAAAAAGAAAGAAGAATAAAAAATGCTTAAAGATTTGGGATTAGATTATTTAGAGAAAAACTAAAAGTACAATCGAACTACCTTAAAAATTTCTGGTAGCATTAATAAGCGCTATCTCTACAAAAAACATTCAGGAAATGGGGAAAGTTCTGTTTAAGCAAACATAAAGACAGTGTTGATGATCAGGATAATTACCTTTTGGTGAGAAAACTTAATACTTTTTCATATCTAAAATTCTGAAAAATTAATCAGTCAACCAAATAAATACTGCCTGCTTATTGACAAAACCAACTGGAGAAAGTGTTTATGAAAAGAAGAGGAAACTGAATAGAATCTCAGGCCTTGGAGCTCAGAGGAGAATAGAAATAAAAATAAAATAGGCAAAGCAAGGTGAAAAAAAATATGAAGTAGACAATTTTAAGAAAAGACAGGCCATGTTTTTTTCTAATATGTTTGTAATCTTCAATAACACTTCTAATATACAAGTATTACAATTATAATAATAATACAATATAAATACAATTTATATTGTATATATATATATAAATGTATATATATACATATATATGTATATTTGCATTTTTGTATTATACAAATTGTATATACAAATATACATTTTATACAAATTATAAGTATTTATAAAACTATCTCTCAATTCCTCCAAATGGAAAGGTGAACAATAGGTACATTAGTCTAATAATTCAGAAGACATTTCCATTATGTTGAATTTGTTATTAGAACTATTTTGTGACCTGTTGACACAGGGATCCTTAAGGGATCCCCACGGAAAAGCCAACCTTGGAATAAACCAACAACTGTCTTATTAATCCACCAAGTAAACAATCCTCAAGCAGATAGCCCAGAACTGATTTTTCCATCATGCTGAGCTTCAACTTGGAAAACAGGTCCCTGAAATAAAACTCTAAAATTCATGCCAACAATGTAAAGCTATCAGAAGCTTGATTTCTGAATTCCCCATCATTATTTTAAGACTGTCAACCAATGAATCTTTAGGAAAGAAATTTTTTTAAAGATTTATTTATTTTAGAGAGATGAGCACATGCTGAAAGGGGGAAAGGAAAAGGGCTAGGGGGAGGGAGAGAATCTCAAGCACACTTCCCGCTAAACACAGACCCCAGTGCGGAGCTTGATCCCATAATCTGAGATCATGACCTGAGTTGAAATCAAGTGTTGGAAGTTTAACCAACTGAGCCACCTGGACACCTCAAGAAGGAAATTTTTTTATTGAAAGTTAATAATGTGTTCATTATGCCCACCATATTGTTAGTGAAAAAGAGAGAACTGGCTTGGGGTTAGAATAAAGAATGATAAACAATTTCTTAAGCCCTAGGCTTTCATGCCTTCTGACTTAATAGAGATGTAGTGGGAACACACTAAAATAATGGATATAAGTATTTCTCACAATGTTATTCAAATTCAAGGAACTACTATTATGAGCCTGATATGTATATATGAAGAACTTCTAAATGGTATAATAATAATAGAACATATCAAAGAGATAATTGATGCCACTTTTATAGGTCAAAAAACTAGATCAAAAACCATCCCATTAGCTCAGTTGATTCACATTAAGCAAGTGCGGAGAATCTATTATGTGCTGGACACTGTGCTAAACTCTAGAGATAGAAAAATTAATAGGAATGGCCCTTGCCATCTGGAATTTATAATTGCTCCACTGATTACAAATGCACATTATCTTATAAATAATGAAAATAATAACACTCTCTGAGCTGAACAGTTACTTTATTTGGCTTCATATGTACAATAACAGCATTTATTGAAGAAGACATAAAATAAAATAAAAAAGGAAAACTAATGCTGCCATCTGAATATCCATTAAAGACCCACACAAATATCCCACTGCCATTAATATGTAAGCTTAACTAAAACAAAAAAACAAACAACTGTTCCTCCTTGTAAAAAACTCCAATGAAATCTTACATGAAGGCTTTAGATAATTATCTTATTTCTTCAAGTGGTATATGGACATGAAGTATGAGAGTCAACTCTCAATCCCCAGTAAGATTTCCTCAAACACATGGGTGCAACAGAAGCACTCCAGCTCCAAGTGGCTTTGATTTGAATCGCAGGTCTCAAAAGGTGAACTTGATCTTACCTGGGATTTATTTAACTCAAATACTTCAAGTGTTGTTTACTATTTTTATGAAAAAGAAAAGAAATGCAAACTTCTCTTGGGGTGTGGGAATTCACAATCCAAGGAAGAAATTCTGGAATTCAGAGTTGAGTTAAAAGGAGAAATGAGAGCATCCTGACATTTCAAAATTGCTGAAGCTCAGGAAGGAAAAAATCTCCTCATGTTATAAAGAAGTTAATAAGGGGGCACCTGGGTGGCTCAGTTGGTTAAGCCTCTACCCTCGGCTCAGGTCATGATGCCAGGGTCCTGGGATTGAGCCCCACATCTGGCTCCCTGCTTGGTGAAGAGCCTGCTTCTTCCTCTCCCTCTGCTGCTCTGCCTGCTTGTGCTCTCTCACTATCTCTTGCAAATAAATAAAATATTTAAAAAATACAATAATAAATAAATAAATTAATTAATTAATTAAAAATAAAGAAGTTAATAAGCATTATTCTCCCAAGTTTGCAGCAAAATCTTTCCTTCACTCTGGTAAGAATAATGCAAGCTACTGTTTGTAGCTAAAAAGCATAGTTTCTCAAAATTTTATTTTTGTCTTTGTCATTTTTTTCTAACTAAATTTAAACTGACCAATGAGATTTTGAAAGGACCCCATTTTCCAACAGTAACCTATAATCATAGACATTCTTTTCAATCATTGAAATAGAATAATGAAATAGAATAATAATCATTAAATAGAAATAATTATTAATATCATTTGAATCCCTGCCAACCTAAAAGACAAAATTTTGGAGAGGGAAAAGAATATTTGAAAGCTTAATTACAAAAGGAAGACAAGAAATATTCTGACTGAAAAAATAGACTAAATTTAGATTAGAATTATATTTATCTTTTTATCACAAGACTAAAACTATTTGGTTTAAGTGGTGTGTTTTGGGGATGGGCGAGTGTGGAAAAGAGGATGGAAGGATCAAAACATTTTGCTTAGTAATAGTCTCTTCTTGTGTCTTTTCGTTCCCTCCAAGAAGTGTCCCTGGGAACACTGCATTGACAGCCCATGGCTGACTGACCACAGATGCATTTTCCTATCCTGGAATACTGTGCCTCTAAGAGAACTAATAACATGATCCCATTCCACTTACACTTCAATTGAACTTACAAATGAAATTTGCAGACTAGGATGATCAATTGTATTTCTTGGCTTGATTCAACCTCAGAGCTTCATCTCCAAAATGCTGACTATGTAAGCTTGCTGAAACTAATCTGAGTCTTTCTTTAAGCAAGTTCTGTCCTGATTAAGTTGTCATTTTTTTGTTTTGTTTTCATTAAAATGAATATGAGCTCAAATACTGGGTGGAGTTAGTCCCTGTGATTATTACAAACTACTTATCCAAAAGAGTGAGACCATGGAAGGATTAGATCCTTGAAGACTCTGCCCTATTTAACAGTTATAACAGCAAGGGACAACAACAAAAACAAATACTTATTATATGCCTACCCTGTGCCATGCACTGTGCCAGATATTAAGGACACAAATCAAATAAAACATAACTTTTCTGGGGTACCTTTGTGACACAGTCAACTTTAAGTGTCCAACTTTTGATTTCATCTCAGGTCATGATCTCATAGTATTGAGATCGAGCCTGGCATTGGGCTTTGTGCTAAGCATGGGGTCTGCTTAAGATTCTTTCTACCTCTCTCTCTTCCCCTCCTTGCTGCTCACTAGCTCTTTCTCTCTCTCTAAAATAAATAAATAAATCTAAAAAAAAAAAAAAAAAACTCCTCCTCCAAGATGCACATCATTTAAACAATGAACTAACATGCCAAGCACTATTCTATATGTTAAGGATATAGAAGTGAACTTTATATGGCCTTTTGAAGATTATGTTCCAGGGACATAGATAAGTAATTTTTAGAAAATCACATGGTTATTTTAGATGGTGAGAAAAAAAGTTCTATAAAAGCTCACTTCATCCCATGGATACAACTAGGTAACACCCACATCAATTAAATAACCCAGAAAATGACCCAAAGACTGGCAGAATAAAATCTCCAAAGCTATGTGGAGAATGTAGAGAAGAGGCCACAGTAAAGAGGAAAGGAAGGGCAGAAATATGGTTGGGAGCTAAGCAAACCTGCAGAACTGTCCACAGGAAGGAGGAAAACTGAGACATGAAGAGATAAGGGAACCCACATGGGGAAGACAAAAGCTCATAACATTTCACTTTGAAACAAGAGAAACTCAACAATCAGTGAGGCTTAACACCTGGAACTTTAAAAATCAGCAGGCTCCACTCTGGGACAGCCAGAAGAGTGACAGAAAATTCTCACCCTTAAAGAGGCAGCACAACAAACAGCCTCATGGAGATATAGCACAGAAGTAGCAGTTTGAAAAATGCCTGGGATATATAGGAAGGAGATCATTTATTGATCTCAGAGTGTGTACTGGAGGAGCAGGGATCTGTGGGAGACTTCCCCAAGAACAAAATTGCTGGAGGGCTCCATTTCCCAGCCCCAGGACCCAGCCTAGACCATATACCTGCAAGAACCAATACAGAGCCAATACTTGCTACCTAACTTGCTAACGGCAGGCCCCTTCTGCATTCTACTGCAGACCTGATACCCCTTCCAATACACGCATAGCAGAAACTCATCCA
>CM053607.1:68144126-68158180 GCA_028646535.1 Procyon lotor
GCTGTACTTGGAGAAAAGCTGCCGGCTCTGGGACCACAGCAGACTCTCTAAGGTGCTTTCAGGAGCGTGCTCATGCCACCCACAAAATGGTGTGGGGAGTAGGACCCCGCCCCTGACTAGTCTCTCTTTGTGGCGAGTGGTGTCCTTCCTGGGAGCGTGGGCCCAGGCCTGTGCCCAACCCCACCCCCTTCCACTAGCTTTCAGGAGCGCATGCACCCCTCCCACAAAATGGTTTGGGGAGCGGAAAGCTGCAGGTTTGGGGTCACAGACTGGACCCCCCCCCATTAGTCTCTCTTTGAGCAGAGTGGTGTCCTTCTTGGGAGTGTGGGCCCAGGCCTGTGTCTGCGACCACCCCCTTCCAGTAGTTGCTCTTCAGAACTTTTTGCTCTTTTTAAGTGTTTTTAACCAGACTCTGAGTTATTGCTGGGGAGCCTGATTTCTTGCCCATGCTCTCCACATTACTGTGAGAAAAATTCAGGATTTAAAGTCAGATGGCTGGTTTAACACCCAATTATTTTACCTCTCTCAGACTTCCTCAGTGACATTATCTGCAAAATGAAGATAATAACTAAATGTACCTCAGAAGATCGAGCCCCAAACAGGGCTTTACTTTGGGCATGGAGCCTGCTTAAAATTCTCTCTCTTGAGATATGAATCCAAGATGGTGGAAGAGTAGGAGACCTTAATTTCATCTGGTCCCAGGAATTCAGCTAGATAGCTATCAAATCATTCTGAACACGAGCAAACTCAACCAGACACCTAAGGAAAGAATAGTTGGAACTGTACAAATTGAAAAGTGACCACTTTCTGCAAAGTAGGGTTGCAGAGAAGTGAATCTGAGGCAATATATCAGAAGACAAACCAGGCAAGGAGGGAGCCTCTGTAGGCCAGCTTCCAGAAAGTGATATAGCAGCAGAGCACAAAGTCAGAACTTTCAGAAGTCAGCTCCAGTGAGGAATGCCCCTGCCTAACATGCACTCAAGTGGCAAAGCAGGGCAGAATCCTAGGTGGACCAGTGTAGTCTCAGGATCCTCAGTGTCACAGGAAGACCAGGGGTGCCTGAGTGCAGCAGACTTTCCAGGCATAAGAGTGGGGAATCCAGCTGCAATTAGCAAACCCAGGAATGGGTTTTAGCTCAGGGTTGCCATATACCAATGAACCAAGGCTTGGTTGGGCAACCACTCTCCAAGCAGGGGCCCAACAAGCAGCAGAACCAGTGAGATCCCCTTTCTTCCCTGGGAGTTGTGGTGTTGGTACGAGCTGCATGAATCTATAGGGTTTGGAGACTCAAAGGGGTGCACAAGCTTGAGAAAGGAACAGATGGTCACAGGCTGGGTAGCACAGAAGGAATGGAGACCAGGGAGATAGGACCTGACTGCTTTTCCCTGAGGGCACGCTGAAGAGTGGGGCTTCGAGCTCTTAGCTCCAGGTCTGGAGTTTGGGAGGCCACCATTTTCCTTCTCATCTTCTCCTTTTCCCCCACAATTCCTTAGTCTTTCCATTTTAATTTTTTTTCTCTTTCCTTTTTCAACCAATTTCTTACTTTATTAATTTTTTTTTAATTCTTAATTCTGTACAATTTTGGAATGCAGTTACTTCTAACAAACAGACCAAAATAGATCTGGAATCTAATGTATGGCTCTGTTGTCTTCACCTGTCTGATCATATCCACTTCTTTTTCTTTTAAAGCCTTTTAAGAATTTCAACTTTAATGTTATGTTCTATCCTTTCAATGTACCTAATTTTATTTATACAAATATATATATATTTTTTCTTTCTTTACAATTTTGAGATTAATTTTCTTCTAAAAAACTGACAAAATACACTCAGAATATAGTGTATTGTTCTCTTCTGTTTACCTATAAACATTTCTTCTTTTTTTCTTTTAATCTTTCTTTTCTCTTTTAATTTTCATCTTTAGATTCTATCCTTTCATTGTATTTAATTTTATTTTTGTACATATTTAAGTTTTTCTTTCTTTACAATTTTAGGATCTACATTTCTAACAAATAGACCAAAATACACACAGGATCCAGTGTGTTGCTCTTTTCTGTTCAACTGGCTGATTCTATTCTTTCTTTTTAAATTTTTTTTTTTCATTTTCAGATCTCTTCTGATTTGTTTAATGCATATTTTTCTGGGGTCATTTTTGTCATTTTAGTATTTTGTTCTCCGTTCATCTATTCTAATCTAGACAGAATGACATAAAGGAAAAACATCTCTCAAAAAAGAGAACAAAGGGCAGTACTAACTGTCAGAGATCTAATAAGTATGGATATAAGGAAGATGTTGGAACTAGAATTCAGAATTACAATATTAAAGATACTAACTGGGCTTGAAAACAGCACAGAAGACACTATAGAATTCCATTATGGAGAAATAAAAGAACTAAAATCTAATCAGGTCAAAATAAAAAAAGGTATTAACGAGATACAAAAAAAAAAAAAATGGAGGCTCTACTAGGATAAATGAAGTAGAAGAGAGAATTAGTGATATAGAAGACAAAATGAGGGAGAATAAAGAAGCTGAGAAAAAGAAAGAACACAACTACTGGATCATGATAAGGGAATTCAAGAGATAAGTGATACCATAGAGCACAACAATATTATAATAATTGGGATCCCAGAGGAAGAGAAAAAAGAGACAAGGGCAGAAATTATATTGGAGCTATTATAGTGGAGAACTTCCCTAATATGGAGAAGGAAACAGGCATTCAAGACCAGGAAGCACAGAGAACCCCTTTCCCATTCCATAAAAATAAGTCAACACCTTGACATAACAACAGTGAAGCTTGCAAATGTCAGAGACAAAGAGAAAGTCCTGAAAGTAGCTTAGGACAAGGGGTCCTTAACCTATAAAAGTAGAAATATTAGACTGGCAGAAGACGCATCCACAGAAACCTAGCAGGCCAGAAAAGACTGGCATAATATATTCAGGTTGCTAGATGAAAAAAATATGCAGCCAAGAATATTTTATCCAGCAAGGCTGTCAGTCAAAATAGAAGGAGATATAAAAAGCTTCTAGGACAAACAGAAACTAAAAGAATTTGTGGTCCTTAAACCCGCCCTGCAAGAAATATTAAAGGTGATTCTTCAGCAAAAAGAAAGCCCAAAAGTAACATAGACCATAAAGGAATAGAGCCAATATAGGTAATATAATGGCACTAAATTCATAATTTTTCAATAGTCATTCTGAATGTAAACGGGCTAAATGCCCCAATCAAAACACACAGGGTATTGGATTGGATAAAATAGCAAGACTCATTGATATGCTTCTGCAAGAGACACATTTTAGACTCAAAGACACCTCCAGATTGAAAGTGAGGGGTGGAAAACCATTTATCATGCTAATAGACATCAAAAGAAAGCTGGGATGGCAAATCTTTTATCAGACAAATTAGATTTTAAATCAAAGACTGTAAAAAAAGATGATGAAGGACACTATATTATCATTAAAGGGTCTATCCAACAAGAAGATCTAACAACTGTAAATATTTATGCCCCTAACATGGGAGCAGCCAATTATATAAACCAATTAATAAAAAAATTAAATAAACACATCCATAATAATACAATCATAGTAGGGGACTTTAACACCTCCCTCACCACAATGGACAGATCATCAAAAAAGAAGATCATCAAGGAAATAAAGGCTTTCAGTGACACACTGGACCAAATGGACTTCACAGATATATTCAGAGTATTCCATCTTGAAGCAACAAAATACACATTCTTCTTGAGTGACATGCAACATTCTCCAGAAGAGATCACATCCTGAGTCACAAATCAGGTCTCAACCAGTACCAAAGATTTGGATCATTCCCTGTATATTTTCAGATGACAGTGCTTTGAACCTGGATCTCAATCACAAGAGGAAATTTGGAAAGAACTCAAACACATGGAGACTGAGGAGCATCCTACTAAGAATGAATGGGTCAACCAGGAATTAAAGAGGAATTAAAAAATTCATGGAACAGATGAAAATGAAAACACAACTGTCCAAAATCAATTTTTGGGATGCAGCAAAGGCAGTCTTAAGAGGAAAGTACATAGCAATACAAGCCTTACTCAAGAAACAAGCAATGTCTAAAATACACAACCTAACCCTACACCTAAAGGAGCTGGAGAAAGAAGAGCAAATAAAGCCTAAATCTAGCAGAAGAAAAGAATTAATAAAGATTAAAGCAGAAATTAATGAAATAGAAACCAAAAGAACAGTAGAACAGATCAATGAAACTAGGAGCTGGTTCTCTGAAAGAATTAATAAAATTGAAAAAACGCTGGCCAGACTTATCAAAAAGAAAAGAGAAAGGATCCAAATAAATAAAATCATGAATGAAAGAGAAGACATCAGGGGCGCCTGGGTGGCTCAGTGGGTTAAAGCCTCTGTCTTCGGCTCAGGTCATGATCTCAGGGTCCTGGGATCAAGCCCCGCATCGGGCTCTCTGCTTAGCAGGGAGCCTGCTTCTCCCTCTCTCTGCCTGACTCTCTGCCTACTTGTGATCTCTCTCTCTCTGTGTCAAATAAATAAATAAAATCTTTAAAAAAAAAAAAAGAAAGAGGAGAGATCAAAACCAACATTGAAGAAATACAGTTATAAGAACATATTATGAGCAAGTGTATGCCAACAAATTAGGCAACCTAGAAGAAATAGATGCATTCCTAACAAGTATAAACTACCAAAACTGAACCAGTAAGAAATAGAAAACCTGAACAGACACATAACCAGTAAGGAAATTGCAGTAATCAAAAGTCTCCCCAAAAAACAAGAGTCCAGTGCCGATGGCTTTCCAAGGAAACGCTACTAAACATTTCAAGAATGAATACCTATTCTGAAGCTGTTTCAAAAAACAGAAATGGAAGGAAATTTTCCAAACTCTACGAGGCCAGCATTACATTGATTCCAAAATCACAAAAGATCCCACCAACAAGGAGAATTACAGACCAATATCCCTGAGGAACATGGATGCAAAAATTTTCACCAAGATACTGGCCAATAGAATCAAACAGTACATTAAAAGGATTATTCACCATGACCAAGTGAGATTTATTTCTGGACTGTAAAAGTTGTTCAATATCTGCAAATCAATCAATGTGATACACTACAGAAATAAAAAAAAGGACAGGAACCATATGATCCTCTCAACAGATGCAGAAAAAGCATTTAACAAAGCACACCATCCTTTCTTGATTGGGTATTATGCTAAGCGAAATAAGTCAGTCGGAAAAAGACAATTATCATATGATCTCTCTGATATGAAGAATTTGAGAGAAAGGCGAGAGTTTGGGGCGGTGGGGGAGAGAAATGAAGCAGAAAGGGATGGGGAGGGAGACAAACCATAAGAAACTCCTAGACTCATGAAACGAACTAAGGGTGGCTGGGAGGCGGGGGGTAGGGATAGGGTGGCTGGGTTGTGGACATTGGGGAAGGTATGTGCTATGTTAAGTACTGTGAAATGTGTAAGCATGACGATTCACAGACATGTACCCTGGGGCAAATAATACATTATATGTTAATAAAAATTAAAAATAAAAAAAAAACTCTTCACAGTGTAGGGATAGAGTATACATACCTCAATATCATAAAACCCATCAATGAAAAGCCCACAGCAAATATCATTCTCACTGGGGAAAAACTGAGAGGATTTCTCATAAAGTCAGGAACATGGCAGGGATATTAACCCTGACCATTCCTGCTCAACATAGTACTAGAAGTCCTAGCCTCAGCAATCAGACAACAAAAAGAAATAAAAGGCATCCAAATTGGCAAAGAAAAAGTTGGACTCTCACCCTTCACAGATGACATGATACTCTATGTGAAAAGCCCAAAAGACTCAACCCCAAAATTAGTAAAACTCATACAGGAATTTAGTAAAGTGGCAGGATATAAAATCAGTGCACAGAAATCAGTTGCATTTCTATAAACTAACAATGAGACAGAAAAAAGAGAAATTAAGGAGTCAATCCCATTTACAATTACACCCAAATCTATAAGATACCTAGGAATAAACCTAACCAAAGAGGCAAATAATCTTTACTCAGAAAACTCTAGAATAGTCATTAAAGAAATTATGAAAAATGAAATGAATGGAAATGAAATGAAATGGAAAAATATACTAGAATACTACTCAGCCATCAAAAAGGTATCTTGCCATTTGCAATAACGTGTATGGAACTAGAGGGTAGGTATTATGCTAAGCAAAATAAGTCAATCACAGAAAGACAATTATCACATGATCTTACTCATATATGGAATTTAAGAAACAAAACAGAGGATCATAGGGGAAGAAAGGAAAAATAAAACAAGATGAAATCAGGAAGGGAGATAAACCATAAGAGACTTTTTTTTTAAAAGATCTTATTTATTTATTTGAAAGAGAGAGACACAGTGAGAGAGGGAACATAAGCAGGGGGAGTGGGAGAGGGGAAGCAGGCTTCCTACCAAGCAGGGAGCCCACAGGGGGGCTCAATCCCAGGACCCTGAGATCATGACCTGAGCCAAAAAGCAGATGCTTAACGAATGAGCCACCCAGGTGCCCACCATAAGAGACTCTTAACCCTAGGAATCAAACTGAGGGTTGCCGGAGAGGGGGATGGAGTAACTAACTGGGTGATGGACATGAAGGAGGGCACATGATGTAAAGAGCACTGGGTATTATATAAGACTGATAAATCAATTACCTCTACATCTGAAACTAATAACATAGTATATGTTAATTAATTGAATTTAAATCTTAAAAATTAAAAAAAGAGATTCTCTCCTTCTCCCTCTGCCCCTTCCCTGCTCATTCGCCTACATATGCATGTGCTCTCTAAATCAATCAATCTACTTCATAAGGCTACTGTGAAATTAAGTAATAATAATGATAATAATAAATTTTACTACATAAATGTATGGTGGCATTAGGAAAACTTACACCACAGTGCTCTTCTAGCTCACCTTCTTTTTAGCCTCCCTTAGGATGAAGGAGGCATGGCAGTGAAAGAATGGAATATTCCTTGAACCAGGAAAAAAAAGTCACCCTCTATACAAATCTGCAGGCTTCTATACCCTACAAACTTTTTTTTAAAAAGATTTTATTTATTTATTTGACAGAGAGGAGAGAGATCATAGTAGGCAGAGAGGCAGGCAGAGAGAGAGGGGGAAGCAGGCTCCCTGCTGAGCAGAGAGCCGAATGCGGGGCTAGATCCCAGGACCTTGAGATCATGACCTAAGCCAAAGGCAGAGGCTTTAACCCACTGAGCCACCCAGGTGTCCCTACCCTACAAACTTTTAAAATTTAATCAGTCACCTACTAAGTGTATCCAAGGTCCCTCACTGGCTCTTCTAGTTACATATGGAAAATAAACAATTTCTAATGCCTCCCCCCATACGAAAACCTTTGGGAACTCATTTGGCATAGAGGGTGGATCTATGTGACCACATTATTAGTCAGAGAACAAATAGTCCAGGTAAGTAATTTTGTTTTCTCCCATAGATTAAATACATTCTCACCTCAGAAACTAATGGGCTCCAGGGATCCTTCACTATATATTTTAACAATGAGATAACTAAGTGGCAAAGTCAACAATAATCAGAAGGCAGTTGCAAGAAACCAAATAACTTTTTTACAAATATTGTTTTTCCTTAGGAGAAATAAGACACACCTTTAATAAAAGTACTCTGTAACCTAAAACAAGAGAACAAATGTGGGGAGAGAAAGACCACTGACTAGGAATAGGTTCTATTAGAACAATCAGCTGAAATTCTAATCTTGGCAGGAAATGGAAGTTCAGACAAACTTCTTTGAGCTTGGTAAAAACCTTTGGATCCAACTTGGAACAATTTCTTCTTTGATCTACCAAATTTAACCAGTTACCCAGTGATTATTTCTTTGAAATGTCTTTATATTTTCTTCTTCTTTTCTATCTCCACTTGTCTCTGCCATCTTACCATCCCCTGCTTAGATACTGGAGTGCCTCATAACTAGCCATCCAGACTCTCCAAACCAAACTGCCCAAGTAACAGTTTCAAAAAGCCACTACAAAATCAGGCTTCAACTCAAATCGCCAAGTAAGTTCACTGTGGTCGGCAAGTCTGACCTTTTCTACCTGACTTTCAAAGTCCTTCATAATATGACTCCACCTTACCGGCCTATCCTTATTTTCCAGCCAGACTGGCTTCCTCACCATTCTCTCATGAATACACAAGACACACACCCATACTGCTCCATCGCCCCTTCCACTGCTTCACACGGGGTTCTTGCTCTTGTGTGGAATGCCTGCTTCTCCAGCTGCATATCCAAATCTTGCTCATTCTTCAGAGCCTAGATTTAGTCTCATCTCCTCCATGAAGCCTCTCTCACTCCTGAAGTCCTCAATAAACATTTTCTCTGTTCCATAAATCTAGCACTTCATAAAACATCTGTATATCATTCATTTCATGTGCACTAGACTCATCTCCATGACTAGGTGATAAGTTAGGTCACAAAATACTGGGTTGTGTGACAAATATGACCCCAAATACATTGTTTGATATCTCATTTTTGTTTTCTCTCATTTGAATAATTAGGCATACCCTTAACTGCCTACAGAATTCCCTCAAAGAAATCAATCTTCTGCCATCATTCCTCAAATTATTTAAGAGTAACTCTATTAGAATATGTATAACTAAAATCTCTAAATTTTGAGAGTAGGAGAAAAGGCATTAGGTGGATTAGGAAAATCACTGAAAAATGATTTAGGAGATCTGGCTTCCAAGTACCACCCTTCTATTAACTAGCCCTGTGATCCTGCAAAATGAAAGGGTTGGACTGGGTGACCTCTATGGTTTTCCAGCACTTTCATTCTGTGACTGTAAAGCTGACAACAAAGGCATCGGAGCCTAGTTGGTCATGTCTGAAAAGCAGAAGTGAAGAGTTTCCTCTCCAGGAAATAGAAAAGTTCCAGTGCCTTCTCTTTCATAATCATAATATTAATATTTGGGGGGAAAGCTGGTGTCAAATTGTGCTCTATTATTACACAGTATGTTATAATAATATTCTTTGTCAAATACAAAAAAAGGCAGCTGGTTATTTTTCACTTTTTGAGAGTCATCATATATACTTTGAACCAACTCAGTAGTAGCTTATCTCAAATTTAGGTATCATGAAGCTACATCATAGAGCTGCATGAAAATTTAAAAGAGGCCCAACTCAAATTTGGATGAGAAAGAATCTAAAGATACATGCTGAATTCCACAGTATAGATCTAACAGAATTGTATGCAAAATTCTGAAAAGCAATTACCTTTCCTACTTTCTAGCCAAATACATATTTTAAGTAACAAGAAATACTAACAAAATTTGACATAAATCTCTGAAAACTTTTTCTTTTTTTTTCTTTTCTATTGGACTTGAGAGAATTTCTTTAAGACAAAAAAAGAAGAAGAAGAAGACAAGTTATAATAAGGTACCTATGGAAGATAATTTAGAAAACAACACATAGAAGTAGAGTTTGCCAAAGGCAGAGGAGTGGTCAAGAAAAAAAGTGACGTTAAAAGGAGGTCTTCCAAGGATGCCAGTCAAATAAAAATGGTAAATGTGACACAAAATCGGTCACATTGTGATGCTGTTCTGGGGATCTCATTTATTCATCAAGGGCTTAAGTACTGGGCACTTGGGATAAAGGGAAAGACCAAGTGTCTGCCCCGCAAGAACTCAATATTAAGCAAAAAGACGGCCAGAGTCTGAGTTAGCAGTACCCCTGACTGAAGGCTCACTGTGTGCAAAGCACTGTGCTAAGCATACCATCCCCATGAGGCAGGGACCATTATTATTCCTGTATCACTGATGAAGAAACTAAAGCTTTGGGAGATTTAATAATTAATGCAAACCCTATGATCTGAATGTTTGTGCCAGTGCCCCTGACCCCACCTAAAATATATATGTTGAAATCCTAACCCTCAGTGTGATGATATTGCAAAGTGGGACCTGTGATTGGGTCATGAGGGCAGAAACCATCAGATTGGTGCCCTTATAAAAAGGTCCCAGAGAGGGACGCCTGGGTGGCTCAGTGGGTTAAAGCCTCTGCCTTTGGCTCAGGTCATGATCTCAGGGTCCTGGGATCCAGCCCCACATCGGGCTCTCTGCTCAGCAGGGAGCCTGCTTCCCCCTCTCCTTCTGCCTGCCTCTCTGCCTACTTGTGATTTCTCTCTCTGTCAAATAAATAAAATCTTTAATAAAAAAAAAAAAGGTCCCAGAGAAATCCTTCATCCCTTCCTCTACCATGTGAGGTTGCATGCAAGAAGGCACTGTGTCTATGAAGAACAGGGCTCTCATCAGACATCACATCTGTGGATGGCTTGATTTTGGACTTCTCAGCTTCCCAAACTGTGAAAAATAAATGACTATTGTTTTGGTTTTTTTAAAGATTTTATTTATTTATTTGATAGCACAAATAAGCAGAGTAGCAGGCATAGGGAGAGAGAGAAGCAGGCTCTCTCCTGAGCAGGGAGCCCCATGTGGGACTCAATCCCAGGACCCTGGAATCATGACCTGAGCCGAAGGCAGCTGCTTAACCAACTGAGCCAACCAGGCGCCCCATGACTATTATTTATAAGCCACCCAAGTTATTGTTACAGCAGCTGAAACAAACTAAGACATGGAGTCTCCCCAGACAGAAAGGAACAAGGCTGGCTTTCACACCTACATCTGACTGGCTCCAGGGCTATCACCCTCCTTTTAACCCTACACTACAAACCTGATGTAGGCAGTGCAATGTGATAAATGGTGATGGAGACAGGAGCATAGTACTAGGGTCTCTGCAGCTCTCCCCAGAGCTCAAAAGAATGCAGGCTTTCCCTGTGCATTCGAGTCCGTTACCCCTGGCTTCAGTGGCATCTGCAGTTGGTGTGTATAAAACTACCCAGGATGTGATATACTACAACTAGACCAAGGCCATTGGGGGAACCAATGCAAAACACTGTAGTTGCCTCATGTTCACTGCTGATCTCTGAATAGAAGAGTGTGTGTGCACACATACAGGCACAAACACTCCATTGCCATAGCAGTTCCCCTAGAGACTAAGTAGTTTATTCAAAAGTACCCTCTGTCCAAAACAGAAACAATTTTTTATACATGTTTAAAAACTAAATTAAAAAACCCAACTTGTTTCTCTCTAGGAGACTGGGGAAAAATGACTCTGGGTAGCTCAGAGGCTGTTTGGTCCTCCTGGGCTGAGCAGCTGCCAGAACTAAGAGGACTCCAGAGGGGCCTACGGGTCACAGCAACAAAAAACCTTAAAGCTTCAGGGGCCCTGGGGAGGATGGTGCAAGCTCAGTGGGATGGTGGCTCCACCTGTTTTAATGCCAGTCTGTGGCCCTCATCAGAGACCTGTTTTGAATCATAACACCAATGGGGAAGAAGTTTTCTTTATTTGTGTTATGGTACCTTCTTGTCTTTTTGTTTGTTTTAACCTAGTAGGCCGTAAAATCTTTAGTGGGCTATGAGGGGAAGACTTGCCTTCAAAGAAAGGGAAAGGAAAGATTTTTGGCTGCAGCAAGGTGCTAGAAATGTCTGTCTTGCCAGCATTACCTCCTGAAGGGGGAGGGAGTTAGCTTTTATCACGGTCTCATTAGGATTTTGGCCTAGGCATTATGTGAGATACCTTGCATTATTTAGGTCTACCAGTAAGTCTTGAGATATTATTAATCTCATTTACAGGAGAAAAAAACAAGTGAGGCTCTGGACAATTCTAAATCATTTGCTGAGTTTCACACAGCTAGTCAGTGGGGGCCAGAACTAAAGGTCTATCTGACCCCATGGACCAGGAAGAGAATCCTTTCTGTGGAAAGCAAATAGTAACAAAAAATCCTAAAGGGAAGATGAAAAATTAACATCTTTTTCTACTGTTTGTTTAATTACATGCTTATATGAGTAGGAATTAAATATACAATTATACATTATATATTTATATATATATTTATATACATATAAATATACATTTAAATATACATTTAAGCTTTATGAAAAGGCATATCGTGAAAATAAGACTCTTTCCACCCTTCTCTCTCAGCTCCCCAGTTTCCTTCACCAGAGGTGACTGCTGATAATAGTATGTCAAGATAGGCTACACATACACAAACATACACATGTATACATAAAGCCTCCCCCCTTTTTTTTTTTTAAAGATTTATTTATTTGAGAGAGCACAAGTTGGGGTGAGGAGCACAGAGAGAGAGAGAAGCAGACTGCCCGCTGGGCAGGGAGCCCAGCAGAGTCAGGGCTTGATCACAGGACCAGGAAATTATGACCTGAGCAGAGGGCAGAGGCCTAACTGACTGAGCCATGCAGGTGCCCCATATAGCTTCTTTAATTACAAAAATGGCAGTATTATCTGTCTCTTCTTCGATACCTAGTATATCTTGGAACTTTTTCGTATTAGTATCTACAGATCTGTTTCATTCTTTTAACAATTTTTACAATGGTTTTTCACAGTTGTTAAAGAATCTATTGTATGGCTATCTGATAATTTATTTAACTAGTCCGCTATTAAATGGACATTTAGATGGCTTCTAACCTTTTGCTATTGTAAACAATGCCATACAAATATCCTCATAGTCTTCCTTGAACACATATGCTAGTATAATTTGAAGATAGAATGGTTAAAAGTGAAACTCTGGGGCGCCTGGGTGGCTCAGTCCTTAGGGCTCTGCCTTTGGCTGGGGTTATGATCCCATGGTCCTGGGATGGATCCCCGCAAATGGCTCCCTGCTCCGCAGGAAGCCTGCTTCTCCCTCTCTCACTCCCCCTGCTTATGTTCCCTCTCTCGCTGTGTCTCTCTCTGACAAATAAATAAATAAAACCTTTTAAATAAATAAATAAATAAATGTGAAATTCCTTGGTCAAGAGTATGTGCATTTAAAACTTGATAGAACTGAATTGCTCCCAGGAAAGTGTGCACCAAATTATACTCATGCCTGCTTCCCCCACTGTCTCCAAAATATTCTATGTCTCCAGACGTTTCCATTCTCTATTGAAAAGAAAAGCCATATGTTCACCTGCTCCTTTAAAAGTTGCATACTTCCTTCAGAGTGAGTAGGGGGAACCGATTTATTCAAAACTGGACATTAGATTCCTGGAGTAGAGGAAGATTTTTAGAGCTCCTTGAACTGCAGAAGATGTTGACTAAAAGCATCTGGTCCGTAATTAGGTGATATTGGCAAAATAGGAAAATAGAATAAGTTCCTGAAAATAAGCAGTTGGCTTTGACTAATCAGCTTAATCCACCAGGGCACTGTCAAAGCCACAGAAGTCACTTCTGGGTATCCTGGTAACTCCAACAGCCTGCTGCATAACAAGGCCAGAGCAGGCCGTGAGCTAGGAAAGGGATGCCTGCAACAAACAGAAATATTCAAAACCTACTGTCTGCCTCTGCTCCTTAGGGAAAAAAAGAGCATGGGGGAGGAACATTAGAAACAAGACCAAAGAGAGACTGCAGAGTGCAGAAATACTGTTTCCTAACTATAATGAAATAAGGGGAAAATGAGTCTAGCCAAAAATAAAAACACCCTTATAGTTACACTTTCCAATATAAAATCTTTCTAGAGTGAATAAATCCTTATTGGATTTGCAACACTCATATCTTCATCCAGTGGTGCAGTCCAATCAAAACCATAGGATCTAGGCAGGAATCCTGGGCTTCAAAGGCTGAGAGAATTTGAAGCACACACTTTCTCTTTGTCTTAATTTTGTTTACTGGAATCTACTAAACGTCTACATTTGACATTCTTTCAGGATGCATTACAAAATGTTCCTCTTCTGTTTGGCGATCACCTTGTTTGAAGGGTTGATTGTCAACACCTGGGGAAAAGAGCCTGCTGGCGCCATGGCCTGGAGAGGACTGGGAGAAAGGGCAGTGGCTTAGAGAGGCATTGAGGTGAATTGACATGAGAGGGACTTTATCTCTAATGGGGGTGAGGAGGGCCTAACCGTGGTCATACTAATAACCATTCGTAGCACGGCCTGATTTTTAGCTGGTGCACAAACATTACATTCTAAAAAAAAAAAAACAACTAAATATGCATTGCTAACACCAC
>CM053607.1:68158280-68177270 GCA_028646535.1 Procyon lotor
ACAGGGCTGAAAAAAATGATTTCAGATGGACTTGCTTCAATCCATCAGATCTGAGGCAGCTTCTAGGTCAGCCTCACAGGCAGTTGGAGGCTGTTGGATAGAATTTGCTGTTGCCCAGCCCACATTCTGTCAGCAATACATACAAGTTAACTGAATTTGCCACTGTTAGCACTACTTCTGAAATTTCTCCAAATCAGTCACTAATTCACTTTGAAGTACCATCCATCTTCACTCAGATGAGCTTTGCTCCCTTCTTATTGATTGAGTTTGACTGATAGATTGATTCTCTTATTAGTCTGTCATCTGAACAGAGAAAAAATAATTTGGAACACTCATCTTCAAATTATATTCCAGGTGCCATTAAGCTCAATGTGAGTTTCAAAGATTACCTCTCTTCCCCTATTCCACTGAACCCTTCCTATTAATTATGTACTTCTGGTATAGAAAAGGTTTCATGAGCAAGAATGAACAACAATCTACAAAAAAAAAAAAATAGAAAGATGAAGAAAATTTATAATCTTTAAAAAAAAATGAAATAAATTGAAGTGCAAATTTTACCGAAGAAACTTGGTGTTCCAAGTCTTAGGTGGAATACGTCTAAAAATAAATAAACAAACAGATAAACGTATACTCTTAGCTCTCCTGTGTTATATACATTGAGATGGCTGGGAAAATGCAAATGAAACCTCTGATAATAAAATAATCTAATACATATATCAAATATATTGAAATGTTATGCTTAAGGAGAGGTTTTAACCAAAACAAATAGGAATGTTTACTAAAATGAAAATTTGTCTATATGAATACCTCACAAATTATATGGTTTGGGCTGGTTTACCTTAAGTAATGGGCGCTTGAGGTAAATTGATAAGTGACTTGAAGGGATTCCAGAAGGGTAGGGCTAACATCTCGTGCAGAAATTTCCTCAGAGGTCAATTAATCCATTGGGGCCATCCTAGTGTTTTACGTAGGCTCACACAGGTAGATAAAAGCAGAGCCAAGACACAACCCAGGTCTTCTAACTCATGTTTTATCTTTGGCAAACTAATGGGACCAACAAAAGCAATTTATGGGACTATGGACAGTTTTCATTCACTCAAATTAGGTAATTAATGCATTTTTAAGTAGACCTTGTTTTTTAGAGCTTATTTATTAATTCATTTATTGATTCATTTCTTCTTTGCTTTCCCACCTTGATCTAAAATGTGATCTGAGGTAAAGATTTGTGCCATGAAACAAGATAAAGCATGCATATCAACATAAAAGGAAAAAATATTTTCTAACACTTCAGAAATATTATTTGCCACAGGAAAATACACCCCCTTATAAGAAATTCTGACAATATTCTTACTAATTGAGAATTATCTGCAAATTGGTGAGACTTTATCATCCTATTTTGTGATGAGATTCTTCTTGTCCATACTAATTTTGAGTTCTTTGTTACCACTACATTCCCAACTCTCATTTTATAGTTTTTGACAAGATTGAGATCTAGACCCAAAGGCATACTAGAAATGAGTTCTAGCCAAGATATAAAGGTTAAATGCATAAATAGTCCCTGAACTAAAAAGTCAGTAGCTGACCCAAGACCCTTACAGAGGAGAGGCTCTGACCTTCAAGCTGCCTAGCGAATGAATGACAGCTGCTGAGGAGTTCCAGAAGTCCTAGAGGGACATGGCACATTTCACATCTAGTTAAGTTCCTGAAACTACAGTTATTAAGAATGGAGCTTTGCTTACAAATAGTTGTAATTTAGGAATGCAACAGTTTATTTGTTTTTCAGTTTTTGACTTTCAAGGTTTCACTTATGAGCTCACTTCTTAGCATTAGAAGATCAAAGAACAGTATTTATGCTGCTAATAGATGAAACTGGTGCCAATGATAGAAGTGTGAATGTTTATAATTTGGGGTCACAATTTTGTTTTTATACTAAATGTCTCAATTTAAAATTATAAATGCTCATATATTTTTCAAGACTTAGTTGAAATACCACCTCCACTGAAACTCCTAAGCAGATTTCACTATGCCTTATTTTATTTCTCTACCATGCTATTCTCCATACCTCATAATCATGCCATATATGTTTATATATATATTATGTTTTATATATATATAAATAACTATAAATTTCTGAAAGGCAGGAGACGGGGTTTGTCTTTTACCGATAGCAGACATCCAATAAGTATATAATGGAAGAATATCATCATTTTCATAAAAATCTCTCTAGTATTTTGAGTTGTTTAAATCAGACTATGGTAGGATCAGAAGAAAATTCCATCAGAGTATGAGGATTCCTTCTGGTATAAATCCAGGCTTTGGAATCTAGCTTCAAGGTCAGAGGAGAAGGCAACTGGGGAGAAAGATTAAAAATCAAAGTTTTCAGGGTCTCCTTAATTCCTCATGCCTTTTGCCTTCCTCTTTGGTTGCTTGAAGCAATATAGAGTAGTGGACATTTGTTGTTTTTGCCCATTCTGTTTCCTTTCTTCCTTCTTCTGGTAATAGCACCCTGATTTTGTTTTGGAGAAACTCTTCCATCAGATACTGTCAGGTGTGGTTGCCAATTTAGATGCCCTGCCCTCCTCAGCCAAAGCGTGGGCACCTGACCTAAGCCAGGCTGATCGGATTCCTCTCTCTGGAAAATGAACAAGAGACAAGAGGCTGACTGACCCTGAAATAAACATCCTGCACTCCCGCTTCCAGGCCCCCAAGGGCTGTACTTCCTGATCATTCTATATCTTTTTGCCTTGCTTTTCTGCTTGGTTGTTTGAGCTTCCCCACTTCCAATAAATTACTTCTCTGATTCAATTAGCCAAAACTGGTTTATGTATTAGCAACCAACAAATAGTAACAGAAACACTGAATTGCAGAGTAAAATTCTATCTGATTTATCCAAAAGCCTAGCAAGAAGGAAAAACTCTGGATATCTTCAACCTACTGGATAATTCAACCTATTCATAGGCTCAATTTACTTCTTTTTTTTTTTTTAAAGATTTTATTTATTTATTTGACAGAGAGAGATCACAAGTAGGCAGAGGGGCAGGCAGAGAGAGAGAGGGAAGCAGGCTCCCCGCTGAGCAGAGAGCCTGATGCGGAGCTTGGTCCCAGGACCCTGAGATCATGACCTAGGCTGAAGGCAGAGGCTTAACCCACTGAGCCACCCAGGCACCCCTCAATTTACTTCTTTTAACAAACTCACTCAAAGTCCGGGTAAGTATCTGAGAAATGCCAGTCCCCCTTCAAATATCCTACCTGTTCATAAAATAACCCAGTTTTCGCATTCATTCTTGACCAGCCTCAACATACCCTGCCTGGTAAAGCAACCCAGTGAGCTTAAAATGCCCTCTGGTATTCAGCCTTAACCTCCCTGATTCTTGCTTAACCATCCACCCACTCTGTGACAAAAACACTGGCACTTTTTCATTATTAAAAGATTTCCAAGTCAGCCATACATCCATCATTAGCCCTTTCCCAGCTAGTTGATTACCTCTGGTTCACCAGCAAACAAAAAGGAAGAACCTAATTATACTACTTCTTATTTCATACCTTTATAGTTCTTACTATGCATCAGGCATTATTTGACGTGTTTTACATACACTAACTCATTCAATCCTTTATAAAAACCCCCTGAGATGAGGACATATGAAAAAAATGAGGCATAAAGATTTTTAATAGTTTGCCCAAAGTCTCAAAGCCCATAAAGAGCAGAATCAGGATTCAAAAGCAAATAGTATGGCTCCAAGTCTGTGCTTTGAACCACAAGCCATGGTTTTGAGATGATGGGTTTATTACATGGCCAATTAAAGGGAGGGACTAATCATGTTTTTAATCTGCAGCAGCTGACAGGGTACGTTGACATGGAAACAAGATTAGTCCCCACACGTCAAAAACCTAAAAACATCAAGTCAATTTAGAGTGCCCTCCAGGCCTCCTTTCTTAAATATCATGGAAATAAGCCAGAACAATTCTACTGTGGTTTCCATTCCCAGTGAGAAGATTCTAATACTTTGGATGGGAGGTGCCTTTCCTCTTTAATTGGCCTGAAACAGACATGTTAATTTTCTAGAAAGTTTGAAAGGCAAATCTAAATGCTAACATCTTACTCCATGTTGTAGCCCAGGGTTTACCACCTCAGCAGTGGGAAGTAGGGAGGATGTTGTTATACTTGCTCAATCACTGTTGTGCTTCTGGCTGACTTCCTAACCTCTCCCTCTCTTTAGTTCAAGAAAAGAGATGAAGAGACAAATCTGTCCATGCATATAAAGGGTACACTAGGTTCAAGAAGTCAAGTCCCTCCTGGACATGAGGCCCCTCCTCTCTCCAGCAGGATAGTCTGGCCATTCATAAACCACACTTAAGGTGATGTTTTATTGTCTTCTAGGTATTTCAAACTGCAATTAAAGTTTATAGTATGATAGTCTTCTTGGATTATATATATATATTTTTACTTTCCTTAAATCTTTAAAAGTTTTCTGGAAGACTATTTAAAGCAAGAATTTGTATATTGTCTCACTTTATCTGTGAAGATCTAACTCCAATAACTTCTCCCAGTGAATAGTACAATCTACACATATTTAGTCCATGAACACTAAACACCTTGTACTAGAATACTCATGATATAATGATATATGAACAAAGTTTTGTTATCAGTTATCTAATTTTTTAGATAATTTTTAGATAGTTATCTATCTATATGTTATCAGTTTTCTAATTTTTTTAAATAAGGGTAAAATAAATTATATGATCTCTCTGATATGAAGAATTTGAGAGCCAGGGTGGGGGATTATGGGGGAGGAAAATGAAACAAGATGGAGTGAGGAAGGAGACAAACCGTAAGAGACTCCTAAACTCACAAAACAAACTGAGGGTGGCTGGGGGGTTAACAGGGGTAGGGATAGGGTGGCTGGGTTATGGACATGGGGGAGGGTATGTGCTATGGTAAGTGCTGTGAAATGTGTAAGCCTGATGATTCACAGACATGTACCCTGGGGCATATAATACATTATATGTTAATAAAAATAAATAAATAAACAAACAAACAAATAAATAAGGGTAAAATATAACTGAAAGTTAATAGTAGATATCTGTAGGAAGAGGATTTATAAGTAAATTTTAACTTCTTATACTTTTTGATTTTATGTATTTTCTACAAAGAAGATATGCTTCTTTTATAAATAAACAAGGCAGTATTAGCAAATATAATAAATAATTAATTATTAGTATTAAGCTTTACAGGGATCTTGTGGTGTCACAGTCATACTATACCAGACATTTTTTCCTAATTTGTAATAAATAATAAAGATAAAATAACCAGAGCATTTTGTTCTTTATTTTGAAAGTAGTAAAGAAATTTGTAAACATTTACTAAAATAAGTGAACAACTAATTTACATCTTTATTCCACAGTTGTATTCAGACAGTAAGAGAAAAGAATTGCTTTTACCTATGAAGGCAGTCTCATCTCAGAGGACCTAGAGTATGGATGCAGATCTGCCTCCTAGTGCCCATGAGTGGGTTCTATTGGTTCCTTCGTTTTAGTAAATCTCAACAGCAAAATGGCAATAATATCACCTATTTCACAGGGCTGCGAAAACACCTGGGATAGGTTGTGGCACAAAATAAATATCAAATAAATGTCCACCTATTCATTCGGAAAGCTTACTGCACCTGTCCTCTGTGTGAGTGCTTACAAGGTACAGGAACAAATAAAATGGAAAAGAAAGATTTAGTGCTTTCCCTCAAAGAGCTTGTAATCCAGAGAAGCAGGTAAGGAATCAAATATTTATGATGAAGTAGAGAAATATTAGAGGTGCTAAAAATCCTTCTGCACTTAAGTTTTCAAGAAGTGTAACAAACTTAAATTCTATTACAGAGTTCCAGTATTTCTCCAGGCTGTGAAAACTAGATCACAGTTGAATTCGTGCATTTCCCTGGGGCAGGCTGGGAGTGGGAGTGGGTAGCTAGGATGTCTTCCATCTGGCCTTCAGTTGTTGGTCCCTGTGGATCTCTGCAGATTCAGTTGATGTTCCCTGTCAACAGTACTTTGGGGCTGAATTCTCCTTAACTCCCTCGCCCCTTTAAGATATGGCGGTCCATTCTGTTGCTCCCACAGTACACTGGGCCCCCAGAGGTCAGCAGCACCATCCTCAGTCCTTTACTGTTTCCATACTCCTCTCAGAGCATGGGAACATTGTCCCTGCCTCCATACTGTGGCAGGCTCTGTGGAACCTGTGCAAGCTTCCTCAGGCCTATCCAGCTGGGTACCCTGAGCAGCCATTTGTACTATGGCTTCTTCTCACTTCTTTGGGCTCTATCCAGGAAGGAAAACCTAGGCTCCCTCTGTGTTTAGATTCTGCATACCTCTGGAGGATTTCTGTCACTTTCCTGTGCTGAGCTCAGGAAAGACCAGGGAGCCTCACCCTTTGTCAGAGGCCCACCTTGTCCATTCACCCCTTGTGTTGCCCTGGCTGGGATACTTTCTTTCTTCTGCAGCATGGAAACTCTACTTGCTCAGTGTGTCTTTTCCTGGCAATTGGTTTATCTATATACCTTGCTTTTGCCATTCCCTGAAGGACTCAGACTTTTGAGACTTAAAATGCAAGAAAAGACTATGTCATCCCTGCCTCAATGCAACAAGTGCAATACCAAAGCTGAGTCTGGGGTGACAAATAAAAGCTATCAGTTAATATTTGAAAACTCTTCTCTCACTATAGAACACAAAGGCTAAGACAACTCAAAGGGAGAAGGTGCCTAACTCAACCCAGGCACTCAGGAGAGGCTTCACAGTGAAAGCCTAGTCAAATCTAAGTCTCTGAGGATGAGTCAGAGTTCAGCTATACATTTAGACAAAGGGAAGGTCATTCTACACAAAGGGAAGAAAAAGTGCACCTGAGTCAGGACTTCAATTTATCTCTCACAATTATCTAAACCATATTAAATCACATCTCATTTTGAGAATGGAATGAGCACAGACATAATTATTTGAGTTAGAAGTTACTTTAGGAATTATCTAATCTAATCCCCACATATCAGAGACAAAGACATTCAGGCCCCAGATGCTGACTTTTAATCCACATTTCAAACACAAATGGAACTATAGTTAGCCTCCCATTTCTACCTACAGTAGGAACTCCCACTCTCAATTTACCCTCCTAAATATCTCCTTTGGCCAAAATTAAGCATCAATTATATCAATACTTGTAACAAGCTTAGGAGTGAGTTCTTCATCAAGGTTGGAAAAAAAAAGTTACTCTCTAATAACTCTCTAAGAATGCTGTACTTAGAGAGTTTAAGTATTAGCTCCCCCAATATTTATATTTCCAAGGTATGTACTATCATTTATACTTATTTTACAAGTGAAGAAACTGATGCAAAGAAAGTTAAGTAACTTGTCCTTAGGTTATATGTCTACTAACTGGAATGCAGGTAGTAGATACCAAACTCTAATATCCATGCTTTTAACCCCTATAACACCACATTTTTCTTCATGCTGTTATCCAACCTACAAATATGTCATAAATATACTGGCACAAATTCATAAATACATATATACAAGGCTTCTCATTGAGTGGGCTTTGTTTTTTAAAAAACTAGAAATAACCTAAATACCTACTAATAGGGGACTAAATTAATAAATTATCGTCAAAAAATTAATAAATTATCACCTATCTTCATCATATAGTCAGTAAAAAAATGGATAAAGTTATATATGCTGATATGGTCTAGTCTCTAAGAAACAAAACACAAGTTAAAAGTAAAAAAAGTAATAATAAAAACAAAGTGTATGTAGCATTTCATATTTGGGTTTTTACAAGAGGGTTGTATAAACAGTATTTAAGTCTGATTAGGTAAGGAGTGTTTCTACAGGGCAAGAGCAAGAAATGGTAGTGGTTGTCTCTGAGGAAAGAGAGGCAAAGGATCTGGGAATGTGGGGTGGGAAAGAAATTTATTTTTCACTGCACACCTTTTTGTAATGTTTGCATTTTTTTAGCATGTACAAATAAGACTTACTCAGATCCTACAAAGTGTTTTTATTTTCAACTAATAGGATTTATTTAAATCCAAAGATATTCAAGCTTAAAAATCATATAATTAAAGAACATAGTTACTTAAAAGTATTTTTAAACACTCAAGTTATCCTATTTGTATTTACCTACAAAATACTCTTTGAAGAAACCAGCCTTCTTAACTCCTTGCCAGGATATTGATTCATTTGTGAATCACAAAAGAAAATAAAGAACTAGCCAGATATGTAACTAGCCTGATGCCAGTTGGTATGTGGGAGCTTAGGTGGAGAGGTGTGGGTAGGGAATGAAAGGAAGGGAAGGGTGTGTGGGGGAGGAGGCAGAGAAGGTACCTAATTGGTAATTCCCAGTGCTGCTAAGATCTCTGTATTACGAAACTCAGTCCCTATAGTTCAAGACAGGGACTCAAAATTCAGAATTCATGAGTTACAAGACATAAAAATACTTTTCCAAATGGCCACTTAAATCTCAACGCATACCACATGCCACCATAAATACCCACAAGACAAATCCTACCTAGTGAATGGCCCTGATGTAAATGGTCCAACTACTTTCTTTCCACGCTTAGTTTGTCTCATTTTGTTCCATATCTACCGATTACATTTTTTAAAAGTTTAGTCAGGTGTTCATGAAATTTTCCCTCTAACACTCACCAAGTTCCTCTTAATTAGGAGGGTGTGAACTTGGATAGAAGCTGCAGTAACCTGAGGGTGAAGGGTAGTGTTATGGACTGAATGTTTGTGTTCCACCCTAAATTTGTATGTTGAAGCCCTAAACTCCAATGTGATGGGATTTGCAGATGGGGTCTTTGAGAGGTTATGAGGGTTAGAAGAGGTAATTAGGGTAGTGCCCTATGATGGGATTAATTCCCTTACAGAAGAGGCATCAGAGAGCTCCTTGATCTCTCTCTGCCATGTGATGACACAGTGACAAGGTGGGATAATCTCCTTATGGTACAAATAGTTATTTTTACTAAAATGTAGTGAGTTGGTTTCACACAAATCTCACCTAAGAAAAAACTATCCTAATGTTCGTGGCCCAAAGATCACTTTAGAATAGACAGTCAAGTGTCCAGAAGTCAAAGTGTACTGTTCCTCAGAGAAATTATTAGACAGGAAAAAATAAGTTGTTAAACTGTCATAGACAATTAATATCCAAATAAATACAACTAGTAAAATAAATAAAACAAAGTCCACAATGGAAAATACTCATTCCAGTTATATTCAAGGAAATACAAATTAAAAGAAGCAAATGATAGTATCCAATAGATATAACAATGTAGAAGAAGTCATATGATCATACTACATAAACACTTTGAAGTCTAAGTGGCCAATAGCAGAAGTTAGCATATTAGATAAATAGTATGAAATGCTATGCAATCATTTAAAATAGCCATTGTTAATACAATATAAAAACATGGGAAATGTTGGGGCTCCTGAGTGTCTCAGTCAGTTAAGCATTTGACTCTTGGTTTTGGCTCAGGTCATGAAATCAGGGTCTTGAGATCCAGGCCCCATGTCAGTCTCCACACTCAGAAGGGAGTTTGCTTGGGATTCTCTCCCTCTCTCTCTGTTCCTCACTCTCTCTCTCATTCTAAGATAAATAAATCAATCTTTAAAACAAACAAACAAACAAAAACATGGGAATTTTTAATGTTGACTAGACATGTAGAATGTTTCATGAAAAAAAGTATAATTTAAAATACTATAAGTATTATAGAACATATAGACCTATGAAAAGAACTAGAAATTACTACACAAAAGCATGTATAAGTGTATGGGAAATATGATTATGAATTAATTGTTTTTAAGTGTTTATATTATTATTGACCTTTATTAAAAATCATGGGGATTTGAGATTTAGAGGTTTGTAAGTACAATCTAAATATAAGATAAAAAATAGCCAGCTTTATGAAATACAATTTTTAATTATTGAGCTTGATATTTATTACTTTCTCTTTTGTTTCAAAGAATTCAGTGAATAGTCTTGTGACATAACAAATTCTTATGACATGGCATATGCTTTTAGCCACAGAGACTAACTTCCTAAAACTCTGCTCTAAATTCTGTAGCTACTAATTACTCAACTTCAGTAGCCCATTGTGGTAAGGATGGCTCTCAAGTTGTCTGCCTCACTAAAATGTCTGCTTTGATCACTGCTTTTTATTTATACACAGAGGGACTTGGGAGTCCAGGCCCAGAACCCAAGCCTTTAGTGTTATCAGGAAATACTTCTTTATTCAGGTGGAAAACTATAAATTTCACTGTTCTAATCTTTTTTTAATATTTGCTTTTGTAGCCTAGAGGAAAGGAGAAGGGTGTGTTTTCACTCATGTTCTTTGGAGTAATATGTCTAGAGCAGGGATACTAGACAACACTAAAGACAGATTTGGTTCCAAAGAGAAAGTCAGCAATTTGACAAAATGTTATTTGACTTTTTTCTTTACATTTTTATTCTCTGCCTTTTGCCTCAAGGTCCAAACTGGAGATTTCCAACCCTGAAAAAGTAATCCTGGAACAGCTGGCCCTATACTGAAAACAAAGTATCCTGACCTAGGGCGTGGTTGTCCCAAAAGAGACAAACTACCAAGCAGACACTGGATATTCACTCTAGAGTTGAAAAAGGAGAGGGGTATCCAAACAACATTCAATTCTCACAAGACAGGAAGGCACAGAAGCCAATTAGAGAAAAAGATGAGGTCCCAGTTCCCCTTAGTCTGTTTTCGACATAGATGCACAAACCAAATGGATTTAATGTGACAAATTCCCAAGGGGAAAAAATTCTTTTAAAAACTTTAATTTACATGGAAAGGGGATGGTGTTTAATTCACCTTAAAGGAATCATTTAACCTATGGAAATAAACATGCAGACACTTGCCCAGAGAATAAAGCAATTTGACAGTAGGCTTAAAAACAATCCTTCTTAAAAGCACTGCCTCTTTCCTCTACATGGCTCAAAATCTTCCCATTTTGCTTGGTGAAATTCAATACTCTGAAAACTTTCTATTTTTTCTTCTTTTTCACATTTTTCTTTAGTTCAGGTTAAATGGGAATTGCTTTTATTATCTTCGGTTAGTCCATTAGTTGGCAGCTTATGGATGTAGAATACACAGTGAACAGGGAATCTGGAAAAGTATGTTCAAGTCCCTGTTCAGTTACTAACTACATGATCATTGACAAGCCAGTTACTTTTGTAAGTCTCTGTTTCCTCATCTGTAAGATATGAAGGATGAACTATATGATTGCTAAGATGCCATCAAACTCAAAAAGCTCTGTAATTGATAGGAAAAAATGCAGATGGTACCAAGAAATACTGGTAGAAAGGTATACATCCTTAAAAGCAAATGAAAAGTATTGAAAAGGTAGTGAAACCTTATATTTCTTCTTTACCTGGCTTGATTTCTCAGAACTGAATCATCTCATGGAATGCACTACTCAGAGCCAAAAGACATATAGACCAAAACAAAGCTCTAAAAATAAAAGATGAACCTATGTTAGGAAGAGGTAACTGGGAGCCAGTGAATAAATTCCTGCAGTAGAAATTTCTTACATTCTTTAAGACCAAAGCAAATAAAAATTAGGTGTCCATTTCGGTATAGCTTTTCTTCCTGGCAGACCAGTTTCTAGGGATTAGCTTTCATTACAGCAGTTCTGCAGCCTGAAAGAGAAGTTATTTGGGGCTAATTTATTTTCTAACTCAGTCCTGGCTTATCACAATGTAGACCTAAATCACGAACAAGTTAGGAATGAGGAATATACAAACAAGAAATAAGGAAATTCAGAATAAGTATTATCCATAAATAATTCCCAAATCCCACTCTATGAAACAGTTTCAACTTCCTCCTTATTCACAAACTTTTCCCCCGAGAGATGATAATAAGTCACTAAACTTGCTTGTTTGATTGATTTATCCTTCTTTCTCCTCCTGTCAGAACTAACATACTAAAAGCTAAAATGTGTCTTCTTACTATTCATCATGTACAGTAGTCAATTCTTTGGTAGAAGGCAACAAAAACTATTTGTAAAGGTCAGCTCAGACTGTCATAACAAAATACCATAAGCTCTGTGGCTTCAACAACAGGAATTTATCTCTCACAGTTCTGGAGTGTGAGAGGTCCAAGATCAAGGTACTGGCCAATTCAGTTCCCTGATAAGGGCTCTCTTCCTGGCCTGCAGATAGCTGCCTTCTCACTAGGCCCTTGCATGGCAGAGAAAGAGGAATCAAGGTCTTTGGTGTCTCTTCTCATAAGGACATCAATCTCATTGTGAAGGCTTTACCTTCATGACTTCATTGAAACCAAATTACTTCCCAAAGGCCCTATCTCCAAACACTTTCAAATTGGAGGTTAGAGCATATGAATTTGTGGTAAGGGGGTTAGAATGGAGGGCACAGTTCAGTCTATAGCTCTACGTAACCTAAAAAAGAAATGAGTTTATTCAAAGATATTGAAAAACTCACAGAATCAAAGAGAAACCTAACAAACCAGCAGGGTAGCTCAGTGGGGCTATGTAGCAGGAGTCAAACAACTCAAAGATAATGTGATTATCCTAGCTTGAGTCATAAGGCAGGTACCTTGTTTAATAGTTTTAAGAGTACACCATAGAATGGGGTTGGGGAAGGTGGACAAAAGGGAGAGTAATTCTCCAAAAAAGAGAGAAATGGATTCAAGATAGCCAAAAAAACGACAAATATCCAGGGTTCTCTGTTAAGCAAAGATTTAGAAGAAACCAACATTTCAATGCTGGCTTAACCCCTCATTAACTCATCATCTTGGGTGAATATATTGGACTTGCTGAACCTTAGTTTTTGCATCATTCAAATAGAAAAGTATTATCTGTCTAATGGCAATACTGTGCTGCGACACAAGTTACATACAGAGCAGTCCTAAATGCTCAGGAAATGTTAGTTCCCTCCTGCTGATTGGCTATGTAAGTCTGTATATACAGAATTTACTTTGAAAATACAAAACAGGGGCTCCTGGGTGGCTCAGTCAGTTGAGTGTCTGCCTTTGACTCAAGTTGTGATCCCAGAGTCCTGAGCTCTCTGCGCAGTGTGGAGTCTGCTTCTCCTTCTCCCTTTGCCTGCCATTCGCCTATTTGTGCATTCTCTCTCTCTCTCTCTCTCTCTGTGTCAAATAAATAAATAAAATCTTTAAAAAATACAAAATAAAATACAACTTGTACTATGTGGACATGTTATACCATTAGAAATATTTCATATATTAGGCAATTATCTGACATCAAAGGGATAACAGACTTTGAGTCAGGCTTAAATGTTTAACTTTTGGTAAATCCTCCTGGACTAAGATGAGAAGGTCAAGTTTTGACATTAGAGGCCTAGAGAATATACAATCTTGATGACAATACTGCTCATCATTTCTAAGAGCCAAAATAAACCCTCTTCTGTTTGCTAAACATAAATGGAGATGTTCCTCATTAGGGCATCCTGCCACACGGCTTGGATCTGAAATTTTAATTGGGATCGTTGGTCTCTGAACCCTTGAAATTTTAAGCAAAATTGTTTGTGTGTGTGTGTGCGTGCACACGCGCACATACACATGTGCACACAAATACAGGTTGAAAATTACTGCCTAACCAGCGGGGAGCAGATAAAACCCTGTGAGCTATTCCAAAGAGCAACAACCACTTTCAAAATTGTCTTCCTTTTGTAAAAGACTCAATAGCCATTGTACAGTATATCCCATTAACATCTACAACAAAAGTAGCAACAAGTACATAGCACACCACAAAGTAAATACCTATGCCAGGGATAGTCCATTTTAGCAGTGGAACTTTTTTCCATAAAAATCCTCCCTTAAGCCATGTATATAAAACAGACTTTCTGGACAAATAAGTTCTACTATTAGTTTACATCTTCCCTGATTTACAGACATGTTTTGCAGAAAACCTGAAGCACATATGAGGGTCCCTAGAGTCACTTAGAAGACTAGATTGCTAAGATAATGGAGAGCAATTCTACTATAGATTCACATTCTCCAATCTCCATTGCAGCTTACTCCTAGCTGGCTTCCTTCCCCTTCCTTACAATGGCTATCTCAAAATTCTTCATTTAAGTCCTACCTACTCCCCATTCCCTTACTTCCTGGAGAGCATATGGACTTCTTCACCAAGAGAGTCAGGCCTAAATAATGGAATTACTTAGACTTTTCCCCTCTTTACTCAAGCTTGTTCTATTGCTCTGTATCTCCACTCACTCTAAGCTCCTTCTCTATTATCTTAGTATTTTCCTCTCTTCAGCTACTCAAATATCACTTTCATGGTTTTTTTTCCATATCATATTTTCGCCATATCAGTACTAGCATTACTTAATAGTTTTCTTTATATCAATTCATTTTATTTACTTACATACATTTAAACTTCTTTCATTAAAACCATTTTCATGAAAAATTTTATACAAACACAAATTAGAAAATAATGTAAAAAGCCCCTATGTACTCTTCAACTACAAAAATTATCAACTCATAAGCAGTCATTTCTCCATTTGTACCCACCCACCTAGTCCCATTCCAAATATTTTGAAAAAAATCCCAGTCATCATATAATTACATCAATAAATACTTCAGTATGTGTCTCTGGAAAGGTAACAACTTTTAGACATACCTTTGTTTTGAAATTAGCAAATAAGGAAAAGGGAAAGGTACAGAGTAAGGAAGGACCATAGTCCAGAGAGAATAACAACATCCACAGTGTGAGAAGGAACTAAAAATGGGACAGGGAGAGAAAAGTAGGACAAAAGTTGGCAAGTCAAGTCTCCAAGGACTGAGAGCAATACAGCCAATGTCGGGAAACTGGTGGGTACAGGTAAAGGCTCTGATACATGAAGTTTGGTGGAACTTTGGGGAAAATGGGAATGCCACTGGTGAATGGGAAATACATCCACAAATTGGGATGGGAAGAATGGAAACTGGGGAACTAGTTCAGGCCTAGGAACTGATACTGGGTGCTAGGTAAGGGACCCTGTAATTGGAGAAACACCAAAGAGAACTGGAGGAGTGGGGTTAAGAAGGAAAAGAAGGTAGGAACTGAGGGAATGGAGAGACTGGGAAAGGCACAGCTGCAGATTAAAATGGGGTGCTAATTTGGAAAGAGTTTGTTAGGAAGGTAGGCTAAGGTGGTCTTAAGGAGGGACACTGGGTGTTTTAAGAGAGGGGAAGCTGAACACTGGGCGGAGACAAAGAAATAAAGGCTGTATATTGGTTGAGAGATGAGGAGAGGCATAGAGTATGTGACTACCTACCCTAAATGGGTTGTGATCTTGGCCTCAGGCAAAATAACTTCTGCACACCACCAGTGATTTCCTTTCTGAGAAACTCAGAGACCCTTAGCTCCCACACTTATTTCTCTGCAGCATTTCACTGTCTTGATTATCATCTCTTTCTATTGCACCTCTGAGTTTCATGATACTCTAGTTTTCCATCTTTGGCTTCGCATTCTACCTTCAACTTGTTCCCCTCAAGATCCTTAGATGGCTCATCCTCCTCCTCTACGTCCCTTTCAAGGCAATATTCATCAGGGTCACATATATCCTGATCCATCTTATCTATACTCATCTCTATATTGGCTCCCAAGTCTACCTGCCATCTTGAGTCTGGGATGCAAATTTCTAACTACATATTGTACTACAAATGACTCCATATTGGTGTGCTGCAGATATCTTAAATCCCCTGTATTCAGAAACTAATTTTTTTACCTCCACAAATCTATTTCATCCTCCCATTTACCTTGTCTTGGTCATAACAGCTCCAATCATCCATTTGCTAAATGAGAAACCTTAGAATCAGTTTTGATTACTCCTTCTCCTTCACCACCTGGAATAGGCATATTTGTGGTCACCAGCATTCTTTTGAATGTCTATTCTACATTTGAGAAATTCCTCAAACTATCCAAAATGGAAACTAGAACCTCTCTTTCCCAGTTTCTGTTGCAGCTAGGGTACAATGAGGAAGCCACTACTGTACAGTATGTACTTTCATGAGGTCAGACATAGAGGTGTGCAGTTTGGGGCAAGCAGTAGTGGAGGTTCTGGTATCCCATGTCCAGCATCAATGGTCACCTGTGGTATGAAATGCAGTGTCCAGTGGTGCCAACAGTGGACTCTTCACCATAGAACCCCAGGGTATGCTGTGAGCATAGTTCCTGGCTACATGGCTCCCAGGCCTAACTCTACAAATTTCCCAGAAATCTGTGACCTGGGAAATATCCTTCCATAATCCTTTTTCTACTTTATTAGCTGAGGGTTCCTTTGCTTGCAACTAGCACCTTGACACCTAAGCTGCCCCAGTTTCCTACAGTCAGTTACTAATTTTGCCTTCTGGATATACAGAAATATTCTGATGTTAAGTCTTTCCTTTCTATTCCCATTGCATGCATCTTCATTCTAGCTTCATCATCTGCCTTGGCTCCCAGGCCCACTTGCTTCAGAACACCTTGCAATGTATATACCTTTGATCATATCTCCCATGGAACTCATCACTCCATTAACTGTGCCTTAAACATACCACAATTATAGCATTGACCCCACTTCTTTGGAGTCATTTGCTTAAATCTCAGGCTAACACTTAAAAAATTCACAGATTGGGTAGTTTCTAAATAATAGAAATTAATTTCTCATAGTTTTGTAGGCAAAAAGTCTGAGATCAGAATGTCAGCATGGTTGGGTGAGGAACTTCTTCCAGATTGCAGACTTCTTGTTGTGTCCAAATATGGTGGAAGGGCTGAGGGAACTCTGTAGAGTCTCTTTTATTACTGTACTAATTCCATTCAAGAAGGCTCCACTCTCATGAGGTAATCATCTCCCCAAAGCCTCACCTCCTACTGACACATCACATTGGGTATTAGGACTTCAACATGTGAATTTGGAGGTGGGAGAAAAAAAAAAAAACATTCAATCCATAGCAATCACGGTTTGCCCATTAGCCTAGGCGTTAAGGCAGTGTGAGCTTAGTAAAAGAGTACAAGTTCTGATGTCAGGCAGCGAAAAAATTCCCTTAACTTTTCTAATTCTCAGTTTCCTGGTGATAATGAGAATGATTAGTGAAGCAAATTCAGCAAAGAATCAAAGACACAATTATTATAGAGTTCATTCTCATAGGTACTGTCACACAAGCTTCAATCTATACCAGAACAGCTACAGAATCATCTATGGTGTGAGCTAATGCTGGGCTCAAGTCTTGTTTGCTCCAGGTCTAGCCTAGCAAAGAACAAGCTGTGTCCTTCAGCTCCAACCTCCCTGGCTGACCAACTTCCTGTCCTTATGCCCCGGAGGTGTGCTCATTAGACCCTTCACAGTCCACTGATACTGATTGAGCTTCACCACTGGGAACCTTTCCTATAGGGTGTAGAACAATAATTGAAATAACGAGTATAAACACTTGGCAAGGTACCCAACCTATGGAAAGCAGCACTCAAAAAATAGTGACCATTATTATTATTCCTTCTGAGCAGAGATACATTTTCTTTGCATTCCATCAGCACCCAAAACAGTAAGGCATGTAAATTGCACTTGCTAAAAATTAAAAGAATATATGAATTCATGACCAAATTCTGCTTTTACTGGAATAGGATGTTTTCCTCTCCCCCAGCCCTTACCCTTTTCATTTAGAAAGATTCTACCTAGCTTTCAATATCCATTACAAATTACATCCCTGTTACAAAGCCTTTCTTACTACCCCCAGTCATGATTACTCATTATTTCCTCTAGATTCCCCAAGCTGTTTTTTATAGGTGATATAGAACTTGATTTACAGTTATTGACTGATTGATAGATAGATATGTCTCTCTAATTAAGCAGATATTGATTGGGGACAATGACCTATATTACTCTCCTTCATAAGATTCGTAGTACCCATGACAGTTGATTTTATGTGTCAGTGGCTAGACTATAATACCAAGGCATTTGGTCAAACACTAGTCTGGACATTGCTGTGTAAGTATGCTTTAGATGAGATTAACATCTAAATCAGGATATTTTGAGCAAAACAGATTACTCTTCATAATGTGGATGGGTCTCATCCAATCAGCTGAAGATCTTAACAGAAAAAAGACTGACTTCCCCACAAGCAAGAGGGAAGGCAGCCTACAGACCACCTTCAGACTCAAGCTGCAACATCAATTCTTGCTTGGGTCTCCAGCCAGCCTGAATTTTTGGACTTGCCACCCTCCACAATCTAATTCTTCTAATAAATTAACTTTTTAATTAATTTTTTTAAGATAGGGAGAGGTGGGGAGGGGAAGTAGCAGAGGGAGAGAGAGAGAATCTTAAGTAGACTTCACACACAGCACAGAGCCCAATGCAGGGCTCTATCTCCCAACCCTGAGATCACGACCTGAGCCAAAATCAAGAGTCAGACACCTAATCAACTGAGCCACCCAGGCACTCCTACAATCTAATTCTTTAAAATAAATCTAGGAAGTTGGAGGCAAGATGGCGGAGAGGTAGGAGATCCTGTTGCAACCTGTCCCCAAAAGTGAGCTGGATATCTGCCAGACCACGCTGAACGCCCATGAAATCAGCAGGAGGAGCAAGATTTTTCACTTCTGGATCTCTACGGGAGCAGAAGACAGCAGCAGAGAGGTAAAGCAAAGTGGGAAAACTCTAAAGGGTATTGGAGGATAAACAAAAGGGGGAGGGAGCCACCAGAAGGGGCACAAGGACAATAATACCCCAAAGGAAAGCTCCAGGTGGTTGCAGAGCAGCAATAACTTAGAGCCCGGTTAGAAACACTTAAAAAGAGCATAAGGTTCTGAGGAGCAGCTAGTGGAAGGGGGTGGGGTTGGGCACAGGCCTGGGCCCACGCTCCCAGGAAGGACACCACTCGCCACAAAGAGAGACTAGTCAGGGGCGGGGTCCTACTCCCCACACCATTTTGTGGGTGGCATGAGCACGCTCCTGAAAGCACCTTAGAGAGTCTGCTGTGGTCCCAGAGCCGGCAGCTTTTCTCCAAGTACAGC
>CM053607.1:68177770-68196661 GCA_028646535.1 Procyon lotor
ATCTTCTATGCTTTTTTCGAGCCCTGCTAGCATCTTGATAAGTGTCATTTTGAACTCTTTTTCCGACATATTACTAATGTCCACATTGACTAGGTCTCTCGCCATCGGTACTGTCTCTTCTTTTTTTTTTTGTGGTGAGTTTTTCTGCCTCGTCATTTTGTCAAGGTAGGAGTAGATGGGTGAGAGAGAAAGTCTCTGGAGTTCTGCAGTTTTCACTGATTGATTAACTAGGTCTTGGCTGGATAGTCTCGCTGATCTTCTGGGGGAGGGGCCCGTTGCTGGGGTTCTCAAATGTCTTTGCCCAAGGCGGAATTGCACCGCCCTTGCCCGGGGATGGGCCAAGCACTTGGCTCAGGTTCCCTCTTGGAGTCTTTGTTCCCTGAGAGCTTTCAGTACCGCCCTTGGAGGCCGGGAATGAAAATGGCGGCCTCCCAGTCTCTGGCCCAGAGGAGCCAAGTGCTGGGCGCTGCGATCCTCCACAGGCCCTCAGAGGAAAGCCGTTATCACTCCTGTCTCCTTTGTCCGCGGTCCATGCTCTGTGCTCAGCTAGCCCGTGGCGGAGCACCTCTATCTGTGGCACACGCGGCCCCATCTGGAGTCCCCAAACCAGCAGATTCCTGCTGAGCGCTCCCGCACCACTCCTCCCAGAGGAGGAAGGAGGGGGTGTCTCCGGAGCTGCCCCCGTGGGTTCCCTTCTTGACGTACGGCAGCCCTATATGAACTATATGTCTCAGTTCCTATAGTCCAAGGTAGGCCTATGCGGTGCTGCGCGGCTCCTTCTCTGCCGCCGGCTTCTCCGCCCCAATACCTGGGAGCTCTGCCACACTCGGGCTCCCCTGGTCCCTCAGTGACCCCATGGGTCCTGAAACCACACTGTTCCCGTGAGGGCTGAACCCCCAGTTAGCCTCTGGAGCGATGTCCCTCAGCGGAGTGGACTAGAAGTTCCGGATTTTGTGCTCCGCGCCTCTGCAGCTGCTGGGAGCCGGCCCCTCCCCCTGGGGTCTCTCTTCCCGTCGCTTTAAATTCACTTTTTCCTCACGTCCTACCTTTCTGAAAGTGGTCGATTTTCTGCTCCTAGAATTGCTGTTCTTATTCTCTTCTCTCTCCTGTTGTGTTTGCCGGCTTTTAGAGTGATTTTCTGCCCCTTTAGCTGGACTTCTGGTTCCCAGGGCTCTCTGTGCCTCCTACACCTCTGCCATCTTGCCTCCTGTCCCATCCATCAGAAGTATAAAATAGATACGTATCATGAGTATACTTCCAGTGTCAACAGATGAGCTTGGGCACCTGTGGAGGTTTAAGGTGCTTCTCATTCATTATTCCTTACCTCGAAACCCCATCTTGTGACTGTCTTGGTACTGGAAGATCCTGCTACCATTCCTGCCACTCTCAGAAACCAAAGTGGCAAAAAGAAGTAAAGGTGGAAAAGGGAGTACGGAAGGTGAGCAGATTTTTCCAATGCACTCCTAATGTACAACTGTAAATGGAAATTTGTCATTACCACTTCCAGGTGATGTCAACATATTTGAGAGTATTGCATGTTTACTCACAATCCTAAGTTCTCTACTATTTGTGTGTGTGTTTGTGTGTGTGTGTATGTGTGTGTGTGTTTGGGGCATTAAAGAAGTAACATAGTTCTTGACCTTTATAATTTATCCAATATGTGTGACTATGGTGAGTTTCCAGGGTATATGATTTATAAGCAACAATAAAAGATTGTACCTCTGTACATATAAGATATATGTTTTCTCCTTGGCGTTGGCTTCTCCTTCCTCTGTAATAGCCTTTGGACTTTGCTTTGGCAGGCGAAACATAGGTGGGACTATTGCTAAAAATCTACTTTTTCTCAACAGATCTAGACCAATTAGATGTCATCTCTTGGAATTTGAATCTTGAATGACAAAATGACTGAAACAATTGGAATGGAATCATTGTAGCAGCAAAATCCTGAAGGGGAAAGAAAAAAATCTCTAGCTTCTGCTATTTAGACCCTCAGAACTACCTGACTTCTGATCTTTTCCAAGACTTCTGGGGCTATCTCATAATTCATTTCTCCTTTATTCATTTTCTCCTTTAGTACATTTCTGTTGCTTATCACTAAAAAACTACAGAATTAACTTTTGTGTTTTGTATTTCACAGTGAGCATTAATGTAAATAGACATTTTAAGTGCTACTTAGTTTTTAAATATGTTGAAGAAGAAGATACATTTTTTTTAAGAATAGAATTTTAATGGGGTGCCTGGGTGGCTCAATCGTTAAGCGTCTGCCTTCGGCTCAGGTCATGATCCCAGGATCCTGGGATCGAGCCCCGCATCGGGCTCTTTGCTCAGCAGGGAGCCTGCTTCTCCCACTACCATTCCCTCTGCTTGTGTTCCCTCTCCAGCTGTGTTTCTCTCTGTCAAATAAATAAAATCTTTAAAAAAAAAAAAGAATAGAATTTTAATGATTTTGAGAAAAGGCAATTTCTCAAATAGGATATTATGTACCATTTATAGAGCATGTGCCACCTGTCAAATGTCATGCTAAGTGTCTCTCTGTGTGTGTATAGTTATTTTATATATATATATATATGTATATATATATATATATATATATATATATATAAAAAACTTGGTCATTTCAATGACTTAGTGAGTAAGCTTACTCTCCCTATTTTATATATGAAGAAACTGAAGCCTATAAAGGTTAATTTGGTTAAAGGTTAAAAGGTTATCTGGTTAACTTAACCACTATAATATATTGTTTCTCATATCAGAAATAATATTATTTTTTGGATTCAATTATAAGCTAGTATCTGCTTGGAAATTAGGTATATCCTCTTTTTTACTAGGGCTCTGAGAACATAGCAGAATGAATGTTAATAAAGATAAACAGCAGATTTATAACATATTTCCAAAGTGAAAATGGTTGTAAATATCAGTCCTCTAGTCCAGTACCATTTCTACATTTGTTTCACATTCTGTTTTCAAAAGAGAGATATTTAGGGTGCCTGTTGGCTCAGGCGGTTAATTGTCTGCCTTCCATTTAGATCATGATCCCCCCGGGTCCTGGGATCAGGTCGTGCATCCGGCTCCCTGCTCAGCAGGGACTCTGCTTCTCCCTCTCCCTCTGCTGTGCATGAGCTCGCTCACCCTCTCTGTCAAATGAATAAATAAAATCTTTAAAAAAAGAAAGAGAGATTGAATCCAATTACCCTTGATAATACTGTTAGAGGTTTATATTTAAAAATCTGTGATATAGATTTTAATTGAATTAGAATTTTATTGCCTTTTTTGTTATAATCTAGTATTTTCCATTTTTTATATAAACTAATGCAAATCTAGAAAGTGTATACTCTGCTATAGAGCAGAGAAGTGAGATTCTTCAACTAAGAGTCATTATTAACTTTAGTCTCATAGAATGAATGGAGAGAGTTTAATCAGTGTAACTATATGCTTTCTGAAATTTCTAAACACTCTGTGATGAAAAATTAGTTTACATGATGAAATTTTTTCTACACAAAAGAATAATTTAAAAAATTATAATGCCTCTCAGTATTTAGGATTCTAAAAGCATCCCACAAGAAACCAACTTTGTGGCTAAAGAGCCTTCTTGTTCAGTTGTTTCAGGATAGTAATATTTACAAGATCCTTATTGGTCAGCATTTTCCATTTTTCACAATTCAAGAGTTTTTAAGTTTTATGCAAAATTTTCTACGAAATGTTTTTTTCATCTTAAAAAAATTACTGGTTTTCAATTACCTTGAATTATCTAATTAAGTATAATTGTATCAATAGATCTAAACCTAAACACTGTTGAAATAAAATGCCCTAAGTGCCGAGATATATGTCATATGGTCAAAGATCATGGATTCATATAACAAAAAATCTTATTCTACCATAAATATTTATTTGTGAAAACATTGAGGCAGAATTGTGAGACCTTGCCTGTAGTACAAATATAATTACATATTTAAAATGAGGCCAAAAAAGGGCGTAGAAAAGATATCTAGTGCAGTTGTCTCCATGTATACAGAGCCAGACATGGGAGACAGCTATGTTCTGGTTTTCTCTAGGAATCCTCCCAAGTTTAAGGGTAGTTCTTAGAATTGTACTTCTCCAACATGAACAGGCATATCTATTCAGAACTCCTCCTCTTAATTCACAATATATAAATTCATTGGGAAAGAGTAGAAATGGAATTAGGCTCTGTATCAGTCAGGGTTCTGCAAAGAAACAGAACCAATATGTATTCTAACTAACTAACTAACTAACTAACTAACTAACTAACTAACTAACTTGTTTTCAGGCATTGACTTATGAGATTGTGGGGACTGACGAGTGTGAAATCTGTGGGGCAGGCAGGCCTGCAGGCTGGACACTCAGGAGTCTTGAGGCAAAATTCCTTCTTCTCTTCAAAAACAGGAAACCTGTTTTTGCTCTTAAGGCTTTCAATTGATTGATGAGGCCCATTCACCTCATCGAGAGTAATCTCCTTTACTTAAAGTCAACTGAATTGTAGATATTAAGCACATTTACAAAAATGCTTTCACAGCAACACCCAGATCAGTGTTTGATTAAATAACTGGGTACTAAAGCATAGCCAAGTTGACACACACACTAATCATCCCTCAGTCTCTGTGTGACTACTGTGCTAGTGGAAGGAAGTCTCTGGAAAATTTTCAGACATAGCCCAGCCTCTGCTCAAGGGTGGCTGGGAAAAGGAGGTAAAACAGGTGTCACCTCTTGCCTCTTCTTCCCTCAAGACATGGGCCACACTACTTCCCCAGTGATTTGTGCAGTCATGGTAGTGGAGCAAAAGGGTAGTTCTTCTCTAGATAAGCTAGGAAATGATGGTTTAATCATTTCTGGGAAACTTGGGTGTAAGAGGTTAAGATGTAGGTGATTTTAGGATGGCTTTTGACAAATAGCTCTTCTAGGGTTAAGGTGAAGGGCATCATTTCCTGGTGAAAATGATAGCCTTGGTTTCACTTTGCTGATGAGAGTCTAGATAAGATTTTACTTTGAAATGCCACTTACGGAAGCTGTTTGGGCCTCTCCTCTATCTTGGCACAAAATTGTAGTATTCAATAATAAATTAATACTGTTAGACAAGCAGCTAGGCTTAAGACTAGTGAGAGATTTGAGGTTTCCAAACCTCTCTTGATTTCAGGACCTCTGTAATATGTTTTCTTCTTATGGCTGCTTTATGCTAAAAAGCCTGTGAACTGGGACAGAGAGAACAGGAACAGTAATGGAAAGATTGGATCCTGGATAAGCATTAAATTACTCACTATTTAAAAGTCTTGAAGGTATAATCCAAAATATGGGTCATGGAAAATTTTAGGACATAGCAATGTTATGAGACACATTCTTAAATAGTCCTGTTTTGTATAACAGGCCAGTTAAATAATGAAAGGAAATAAAAAAATAAGACTTATACAGTATGAAGGGGATAAAATTTTGTTTTCAACCTTACCTTTGGAAACATTGATGGCTAATAAAATCCTGTAGAAATTATTTTCATGTCTTTGCTTAATAAAATCTGACCAATGAGAAAATGTAACTTATAACCCACTAATGAAAAAGTTACAAAATAAACACAGACTTCCCTTTATTTCGGAGTAATTTTAGCCAAGAAATGAAATAGCTAACAAAAGCCACAGAGTTATCATCCAATGCAGGCAAAGCATTTACTAAAACCATAATCCCTCAAATTGATACGAACTGAAAATTATGCAGAAGTATTGTGCAGTATTTGCCCCAAGTGACTTTCTAGCAGTCTCTACCTTTGGAACACCATCCAAGTTTATTTTATTATTTTGAAGGAAAAGATTTCAGTTTACTCATATTGTGTCAGGAGCAGCATGAAGCAAGTTCAGTCATTTTTAAAATTTACCTATGGTTAAAAAATAACTGAAAAACAAACAATCCAAAGGTGGGAGTAGGGGGGAAGAAAGAAAAGCATACTTACAGGATGCTTTGTAAAGGCAAAAAGTTAAAACATTTCTGCACCAGAAAATACTTGAAAAATTATAATAATGTTTCACTTCACAGTTGAGGCTGAGAGGAAGCAGGGTGGCAGTACTGTTTAGAATCCCTAGTGATTAGACACACCTCTTGAAGGACTCCTTTTTTGGCTCCTGTCAACAACAAAGAAAAGTGCTTTGTTTGCTCCAAAGAGAATTTACACAGAATCTCAGCAGAAACATCTGGTGTTTTACAGCAGATAAAACTCCTGAGGTCTTTTACAGCTAGAAGTAAGATAATAGACATTTATTAGGACCTCACTTCCATTTTACTACTTGATAAAAACAGATGAATTAGGCTCTCTTCTTATATTACCTTGATTCAAAACAGATTAATGCTATTTTATGTGAAGTGAAGACCTCAAAACAATTTTAACATTGTTTTCATATGAGTAGGAAAAGATATATATTTTTTCCATCTGTTTCTAAGTCCACAGAGTCAGGGTGTCCATTGCTCACTTTCTCAGAACTTGATGGTACACTTTTTTTGCCAGGTTATTCTCATTGAATCCAAATGGGGGCTGGGCCTTTTGGCATGGTTAAATGTCATAGTCCAAGTCGTATTTTGCTAATTTCTTAACACACTAAAAAATTATATTTCTTCTTTTGAGTCTCACTTAGTAAAACTTCTCTTATGGATTGAACCAAAGAACTAGTGCTTGGTCATTTGAGTTTGAGGCTAATTAGTGATGCTTTTTCACGTTTCCCCCAACTGAGTTTAATAAAATCTTTCTCTGCTCATGGGACACTTTAGGTAGAAAGTTCAGTTATTTGAGACGGAGCCAGCCAGTACCCCCGGCCCCCTATTCATGAGAATGAGGTGCACTGTTTGACTGTCTCCAACTTGACTCGCCATTTCCAAGTAATTATGCCCTTTCTTAAAATACATGAAGACTCAAATGAGAGAAAAAAAAATTACCTACTGAAAAACTTTCACTGCTGATTCAGTTTAACAACAGTTATTTTGTGGGTTGTGATGTCAATGTCTATTATAGTCCAATTTTTCTGTCTTTTCTTTTAAAATACAAGGAAAATTGTACAAAGAGGCGGAGACCAGATATCCTGCAAATGTGTGTGGGAAAGCTGAAGAGGCAGGAAGCAAAATTAAAGTGTGGTCCATGTCCACCAGATATTGAGAGTAATGGGAAAATGTAGAGAGACACTTTATCGTCATTTGTTGGTTCTTCTAGTTTTTCAAGTTCTCAGCAGAACCAGGATGAAAGTCATTCTATAATAAACAAATGATTTCATGGTAATGGAGTTAAAACTTAAAAAAAGGAGTCAAGAAACTTTCCGGAAATATTTGTATTTACCCAGCTGCTTAGTGTCCAGGTAAATCTGAATGCTGAGGATAAATCCCGAAATACTTCAAAATAATGTGATCATATTAGAAAATGTACTTCCTGGTTCACATGTCAGTGTTCAGAGTAATTGATGTTGAGAAAATACACCTATTGCTAAAATTGACCATACTCTGTGGCCACACTTAAGATTTTGCTAAGCCAGTGGAAATATTTCTATGTTGCTATACTGCACATTCCCTCTATGAAGACAGTCTTTTCTTTTAAAAAAAAAAAATTTTTTTTTTAAAGATTTTATTTGACAGAGGGAAACACAGCGAGAGAGGGAACACAAGCAGAGGGAATGGTAGCGGGAGAAGCAGGCTTCCCGCCGAGCAGGGAGCCCGATGCGGGGCTCGATTCCAGGACTCTGGGATCATGACCTGAGCCGAAGGCAGACGCTTAACGACTGAGCCACCCAGGTGCCCCTGAAGACAGTCTTTTCAATATACTATTTTTCACAACTTTGGAGAGAATTCACTGGGGCATGGGTGTCCGTGTGTAAACAAATATTTTGAAATCACATTAGGAGGCCAAATGAAGCTTTCAGTTTCTTCAAACATAAAAATATAAGGGGACTTGGATTTGTCAGAAAGGTCTGTGAAAGCTTTCCTAAGAAGACACTATTAAGCTGAGATCTGAAAGGCAAATAGATTTTCTCTATTCACATGATTTGACCAAAGACTAAAAGCAGGGAAGAAATTAGAGTGTAAGATGCAGCTGATGAATGGCTCCCAATTAATTAAATCTTGAGTGTCTTATTTGTGCAAAACATAGCCTAAGCTCTGGGGATATAATAGTTAATCAAGACACAGACAGGGTCCTCATGTCAGTTCCTCTCTATGGAGGGATACAAATACTAGTCAAATTGCAGAAATAAATATAACTCCATTACTCTGTTATTTAACAGTTATTTAAGTCTATTAAGACCCAAGATGCTGGGGGAACATATACAAAGGAACTGTGAACTAATTGTGGCTGCCAAGGAAGGCTTTTCTGTGGAAGTTACAACTGAGCAGAGATCTAAATAAGAGTTAAATAGCTGAAGAGAGGAGACCACAGTGTTTCAGGCCGAGGGAACATGTACTAAAGTTTGACTCCTCATCCTTACTATAGGGTCTTCTGTCTTCCTCACAAATAATGCTTTACAACATGTGAAAGTCTGAACTTTTTCTGTTCAAATTCTAAATAAATTCAGAGTAGCTGAAAGAATAAATTAATCAGGGTTTTAAACTGAGCTATGGTGGGGGGCAGTGGTTTTTGATGTACACTGAGGCAGTGGACTAAGAAAGGAGTAGAGGAAATAGGGAATGATGAGCTCAGTACCATACCTCAGTCTGAGAAAAAGAGGCTCTGGGCTCTGGGCTTCAGAGGGCTCTCAAATCATGAATATATACAACATATAAACAGTAAATTTAAAAAAACCATAGGCTCTTCTTTCACTAAACATACAGGCTTGTGGACTAACCCCCCTCAGGCTACAGGGAACTGCTTTCCCACATCTTTTAACTACCTCCTAGAAATAAAAAATAATTACATCTGAATGCTGTGACATATTGTAGGTTATGTACCTCCAACATGAGAAAAGAATGCTTCAGAGTCCAGGGAGGATTTGAATGGCAGAAACACTTAAATAAGAGAAAAGACAAACTAGTTAACTTGTCAAATCCTTCTTCTCACAGCACGAATACATTAGGTATCTGCATAATGAAGTTTTATTTCCCTGTAGTGCTGAATATCCATTTTCTTGCTTCCCTCCATAAAAGGCAATTTATGGTTCTGGATTTACTCCAGATATCCTCAGTATTTGCAGTTACTGTAAATGATGGCTGAAGAGTATTTTGCAATATTAAACAATATTAATATTGTTCTCTTATATTGGTGTGCATCTATGTCTAGATGCTTATACAGTGATACCAACTCTAAAACATTGGCAACTAGACGGATATTGAATGCTAGAGATGCAAGTCATTTTGTTATATGTTTAATGAGAATACTTAAATTTTCAAAAATTAAAATAAAAATCCAGCATTTAGTATTCCTTTATAATTTGATATTCATTATAGTATATATTTTATCTTTTAATTTTAATAATTTTGTATATTTTAGAAGAAAAAACTATCAACACGAGACGTTTTCATTTTTCTGCATTTTAAATTTACATTTTTGATTAAAATATATTTAAATTTTTATACCCTTTATACAACTACATTTTGCTTTTTGATCTTTTAGATCCTTGAGAATGAGGGCCAGTGAAAAATGGAGAATTTTGATAGAAATGGGGAATTCAAAAGTACAGATTAGAAAAGAAAAAAAGCTATAAGGAAATCCTATAGGATTTTCAGAATGAAGGTCTACTTAAGTTAAAAATAAAATTATGGGAACAACAAAAGTGAGCAGACTTCTATTGAGCATGACCCTAATAGAGTTTGCAAACAAGAGATAACAAGTTCTTTTCTAATGGAGATGTAACCACTGATCAAAACAATGCAAATTAACAAGAACATTATTCTCATCAATCCACAACTTTAAATAGGTCAGATAAAAACCTCTCTCAACTTTATATTCTTTATTAAATGAATATTTAATTACTAATTAAAACAATGAGATTGAAAAAGGATCAATTTTATATCCGTTTCATAAGCCAGAAACAACAAGAGCAACTCTGGCCTGCCAATTAGAAGTTGGAGAAATGAATGGTTTTGAAATAGCAAATAGAAGAAAAATACTCCAGAGCATCTGACTGGATGATGATCTTAGAAATGGCAATGCCATGTCCTTCTGACAACGTTCCCAGTAAAACACATTCAGGTTTGAACTAATGATTTGAATTTTCCAATGCAGGAACATGGCAGAATTTTTAATATTTCATTTGATTCCAAAATTCTTCAAGTAGGAGATTGTAGAAACTGACTTTCATATTCTCTACTTAGAAACTACTTTGTTATCGTTGATTAATATGTTTCACAACCAGTCTTAATGATTGGCTTTAGCCAATGAATGTATTTGTGATAAGAAACACTTAAATTCTCAATTAAAATGCCATGAAATGTCACTTGCACACAGAAAGGCTCAGATTTAATTACTAGAACTGAAAAAAAAAAGTGACAAATAACAGCAACCAACCAATAATGTTCCAGAAATTATATGTCAAACTAGTCCATGGGCATAATGTTCTTTATAGAATAATGTTGTATATTCAGTATTCATCTAAGCTTAATATTTATAGAACTTAATGGCAGATATCTAGGATTGATAGAAATGATCTTGAAATTTGAAGATAAAATGACCAAAAATTTAAGATGGGTAAAATAATAATGAAACAAATGATGACTCTGGTATAGAGAATTAAAAAACAAATGAATAAAGAAACAAAGCAGCAGACCTGTAAATAAAGAGAAAAAACTGAGGGAAGAGCAGTCAGGGAATGAGCAAAATGGGTGAAGGGGAGTGAGAGATACAGACTTCCATTTATGGAATTAATCAATTATGGGAATGAGGAGTACAGCATAGTGAATTCAGTCAATGATATTATAATAGTGTTGTATGGTGACAGAGGGTCGCTACACTTGTCGAGAGCATAGCATAATATATAGAGAAGTTGAATTGTTATGTTGCACACCTGAAACTAATGTAACATTGTGTGCCAGCTCTTCTTGAAAGAAAGGAGGAAAGAAAGAAAGGAATCTTATCAGAGACTAATAAAAACATTACATTAAAAAAAAAAGATTGTTGAGGGCAAAACTGTGATAGTGGTGCTAACATAATTGATAACAACAATTGGTTTTGGTGAAAAATTCAGAACAATTCTTTATGCAATTTATAGTACATAATTTGAACTTATTACTGAGAGAGATTGCCTCAGTGTTACTAATGTTGTTGACGTTTTCTGGAACAGCTTAAACATTAGATACAGTATTTTCAGGATCTATCCAAAGGTGGGACATCTTGAGATAAATATCAAATTTGACCCTAATACACGTGGATTAGCAATGTTTACTTGCTATTAATATTAACAAAAGCTTAGAAAAAAGCAGATCTAAATTTGGCTACTTCACTTTTAAAAAGATTAAGAAACACTTAAAATTTAAAGAAAATAGTTTTGTTTTTTTTTTAAAGATTTTATTTATTTATTTGACAGAGAGAGATCACAAGCAGAGGTAGGCAGAGAGAGAGAGCGAAGCAGGCTCCCTGCTGAGCAGAGAGCCCGATATGGGGCTCGATCCCAGGACCCTGGGATCATGACCTGAGCCGAAGGCAGAGGCTTTAACCCACTCAGCCACCCAAGTGTCCCAAGAAAATAGTTTTTAATAAGTAGAAACCACAAGTGCAATATGCAACAAAAGTAACAATTTGAAAAAAAAATTAAAACGAAGAAATAAAAATGGTCAAATAACTACAAAGGAGATTTATATATTCACACGAAAAATCCCCAAACTAATTTCTATAAAAGCTATTTTCTATTAAAGACCAAATAAGACAAATTGAGCAATATGCTGCTGCTTTCCATTTTTTTTAATATTTCAGAATTTTAAAATGTTACAGCAGAAGAATTAGGAAAAACTGTATGAATCTAGATATTATTTTAAGAGATCCTGAAAAATCATGATATGATAGCAATGTATGTGATGAAATTAAAATACTTGGTAATATTGTTTTGCAATAACAATGTGTCATATTCAAATCCACTGTAATGTTTGAGCATCTGTGAAATAAATGTTCACTTCTGAACTGAGTATCGTTTTAAAAATGTTATTGACAATTCCATATGTAACTATCTCAGCTGAGCTAAGTTTTTCTAAATGGAATTAATAAAAACTATGTAATAACTTTGACCCAAGGAAGTTTGTCCAGTTTGGCATTTCCTGTCAGTAGAACTCAAATTATGTGAAAATTTTGCTTTAACAACATCATTAGTAATCTTGTTGAGCCAAAGTCAAGAAAAATATATTTCATAGAATGAATATATAATATTTTATGAATTATGGACACCTTGATTGCTCATCCAAATATTACTCAGGTGCAGTAATAATTGAGTTTAGTAGTCTTTGTTATTTTGCTGACTTTTAGTTGCATAAAACCCATAGCTTTGCACATATTTAAAAAAAAATTGTTTTGAAGTTGTCAAGATAGGAAGATAAGATATATTTTAGTTAACAATTTTGTTAGCCTGATTTATCACTTTTAAGTATGGGCCTTCATTTGTATTCTTGCCCCCATTCTACAATTGTTAGAGGTCTAATGTGATAAACTGTTTTTCTCACATTTGTAAGATTTTCTAGCTAGAAAACAATGTACCTGCCTGTTGGACAGTACCCTGGAGGCTCATACTTGGTCAACCTCCTTTGGTTAATCATTGGTAGGATGGGATTGTGAACAGCTTAGAGGTAGGCCATAAGGATAGACAATAAGCAATACTAATTGCTATCCCATGAAAGATTTAGAGCAGGTTGGAAAGAGCTTAAGAATCCCAGTTGCTTGGGGATGGGAGTAAGGAAGTTACTTTTAAGTAGTACTCTTTACCAACTCTTCTCCCCTTCATCCTCCACCCCAATTCTGGGACTTGCCATACTAAAGGCAAGTGCCCAAGGTCTAGACGATATTACCTGAGCTTATTTCTAATGCTTACAAAAACCTCTTGTGCACTTAATCTAGCCTATCCGAGTTTCCTCATTTAATAATTTTGAGTTAGAGTATTAACTTATTATACTATATTGCTTGGATGGTTAGGAGGTAAAAATAATTATAAAATACTTGGCAAAAATACAGCCAAAATGAATGTGCCATGATAATATTTGCCAACCCTATAATACATCGAAAACTTATTTATCATGTTGTTATGGCCTATTTGCTATATTTTTGCTTAGTTGTTAATTATTTGCTTGGCAGAATTTTTTATGAATGATCAAAAAATTATGAGAGATGTAAATGAACTTTCTTTAGACCTAATTACAATTATAGGCTTCTTTTCCCAGAGTGTGATCAAAAAGAAAACAAAAACAAAAACAAAAGAAAGGAAAAAGAAAAAGAAAGGAGAGGAAAGGAAAAGGAAAAGAAAAAAAATCTACTTTGGACAAAAGAAAATTCAGTTCCATTTTTTTTAGTTTGGCATAGCACTGAGCTAGATTTACAGAATAATTTCTCCTACCTACTTTGTAAATTATTTACAAATTTACAATTGATAAATTGAATTACAATTGAAAAAATTGATTTTTCGGTCATACTGGTTCAAACATCAAGTTCATGTTGATACTTTGCCTTACTTTTTAGTTGAAGTGAATCTTGCCTTGATAGTTTTGTTCTACTTTTACTACCAGTCCTTGATAAAACAAACTAAAAAAATTAAAAATGTTTGGAAAGTGTAACAGAAATCTTTATATCTGCCTATCTCAAAGTGATCTTATTTATTTAATTTTTTTTAAGTTTTTTTTTTTTTTTTTTTTTGCAGAGAGAGGGAGAAAGAGCACAAGCAGGGGGAGCAGCAGGCAGAGGGAGAGGGAGAGAGGCAGGCTCCTCGCTGAGCAGGGAGCCCTATGTGGGGCTTGATCCCAGGACCCTGAGATCATGACCTGGGCCGAAGGCAGAGGCTTTAACCCACTGAGCCACCCAGGCGCCCCTTAATTTTTTTTTTAATTGAAGCAAAAATCTTGCTATTTTTTCTCCCCTCAAGTGACTATGGTATATGCCAACGTAGATCACAACAGAGGCAAATATCTACTATGTTTTGTTATTCCTGTCTATATAAGAGAAACCTGTGCTGGTTATATACTGATGTGTAACAGAGTACTACAATTAGTTGGTTAAAACAATAAACATGTATTATCTCACAGTTTCTGTGAGTCAGGAATTTGGGAGCAGATTAGCTGGGGGCTCTGACTCATAGTGTCTCATGAAATTGCAATCAAGAAATCAGCTAGAACTGCAGTCATCTGAAGAACTTCTCCTGAAATGGCCATTCCCATGACTATTGGTAGTGATCACTGCATAGGTGTCTCCATAGGGCTGTTCAAGTATCCTCACAAGGTAGCCAGGTTCTCCCAGAGTGAGTAGCTTAGTATTTGAAGTCACACATTATTATGTCTGCTGTATTTATTGGTTGTACAGACCAATCTTGATATAGTGTGGAAGGAAGAATATCAGAGCATGAATACCAAGAGGCAGGGTAGGTGGGGACTAGTTTGGAGATTGGCTACCATAAACAGGGTTGTGTTCAGAGCACTCAACAACTAAGGTTGAAGACAAAATGCATCCTGGAAAAGTTTTGTCATTTGAGTCCTGCCTGAATGTTACTTAATTTTTGAGATATGCATTGGCTACCATTTGAGGCATTGGTTTAAAAAAAAAAATGTTGGATGTGGCAGCCAGAAATCATTTCAGATTCTAGCTCTTGATTCTACCTTTGGAAGAGGTTTGATGTAAATCTGTCTCAGTTTGTTTTATTTTGAAATAGAGGAATTAATACACATCTGTCTATGCTTAGTAGATTATGTGCAAGATAAAAAGCCTTAGTTCTAAGTATAGCATTAGGCATATAAGAGCTAAACAAATGCTAGTTTCCTTTCTGCTTCCCTTCAAGGTACTCTAAAGCAGAATTTCCCAAGCACTGTGCTATGAAATATCACTTTTTACCTTGCCATCCTTCCAAAGTCCATGGGTTTGTTGCCTCCGGTTGACAGTGACCTCCACCAGTGTGCCAAATGTGTATTAATATTTTATATGTTTATCATTGTGAAAAACTTGGGGAATCACTTCTCTAAAAGAGGATTACTTTAAAATAGTAGTTAAAAAGGATATGTAATAGGGTGCTGAAGATCTAATTATAATGATTGATCCCTGAGAGAACTGTCAACACAGGCATGAGAATGTATTTAGTAACATCTTAAAACAGTCTTCCTAAACTTTCCTGATACTAAATGCAGAGATTCAGATCTAGATGTGAATGTCCAGGGGGATGGGGCTGGGAATCTGGTTTTAACAAGGACTCTTAAAATTCTTGAGATTAGACAAGTCTAGGAAATGCTACATGTGGTGAATTTACCTCTGGAAAATGTAAGGGAGCTGGGGGGGGAGGGGTTGGGCATCTAGAGGAAAGGAAAAGAAATTGTAAGATTTTTCTCACATAGGAATTCTCGCATTGTCACTGATTTAGTTTGTGTGTGTGTGCGTGTGTGTGTGTGTGTGTGTGTGTGGCAGCTAACCATCTATGGATGCTGTATTTGCAATTCATTCAGTGTAGCTATTAACTACATTTCATGTGTAGGATGTGCCCACTATGTGTAAGATACTATGTAATGGCCTCCCCATTCCTGCTCAGCTTCTTTGGTGTGATAAAGCAAAGCAAAACATGTGTCTATTCCCACTCTGCTTTTGGTAGTATTCCTCTAGCTATAACTCAAATGCCTACCATGGCTGGGCATGAAGTGCAATGAGTGAAACTAACTGGTTTATAATGATAGAAAAAGATCTCCAAATGTAATTTCTGTGAAAAAAAGCATGACAAAAAGCAGTGTGTATAATTCTACCTTTGTGTAAAAAAGGGAATAATAAGACTATCTGTGCATATTTTCTTGTAATTTGCCTAAAGAAACTCTAGAAGCATACACAAAAAAAGTAATAAAGGAGAAAACCTTGATAGAAGTTGGGATTACGTGGTTAGATAAGACACAGAGGTGGGACTGAGACTTTTTACTATATACCATTTTTTAAGAGATTTTATTTATTTATCTGAGAGAGGGAGAAAGAGAGAGCACACATGTAGAGGGAGCGGCAGAGGGAGAGGGAGAAGCAGACTCCTTGCTGAGTAAGGAGCCCAACAAATCCCTGGACCCTGAGATTATGACCTGAACTGAAGGCAGACCCTTAACCGACTGAACCACCCAGGCACCCCACACTATATACTATTTTTATTTTTATTTTTTTAAAGCTTTTATTTATTTATTTAAGAGAAAGAGAGAGCATGAGCAGGGGGAGTGGCAGAGGGCAGTGGAGAAGCAGGCGCCCTGCAGAGCAGGGAGCCCGATGTGTGGCTTGATCTCAGGACTGCAAGATCATGACCTGAGCTGAACGCAGAACTTTAACCAACTGAGCCACCCAGGCACCTCTATATACCGTTTTTAAAACAGGTTTTGATCCAAATGAATTTACTACTTTTTTTAATGGAAGAAAATAAAATATAACAATGTACAGACTACACCAGACAAGGCTGTGGACTAAATTTGGCCCATGAATTGCCATTTGAAACCTCCATATTAAACAAATCCGTAAACTTAAATAACTGAAGTCTGAATCATTGACTCATTCATTCAGCAAGTATTTATTGAATGCCTCCTAAGGTCCAGTCTTCATGTTCAGGGGCCAGAGCCCTATCTCTAACCTCAAGGAACCTTTTATTGCTAGATTCTGGTGGCCCCTTGGTGAATATTTAAAAAGAAATATATGTGTATTGTTTTGGCAGTTTAAACTAATTAATAAGTGTTTCCAGGTTGACTCTCCAGTAAACAGGTAAGACTTGCCTATAGACTAGCAATTACATGTTCATATACCCACAGTTAATGTTTCAGACTGTAAAAATATTTTAATCTTAACTATTTTGAAATAAATTCTCTTAGCCTTGTTTATTCTATTAATTTATTATTAATATTAATTATATTATATATTATATATTAATTATATATATTAATTAATATATATTATTATATTTAATTATATTTATATATAATATATAATAATATATAATATCAAATATATTATATTTAATTATATATAATATATAATTAATATAATATATAATATAATTAATAATAATTATTATTAATATTAATAAAAATAACTATTAATTATTAGGCAAATATCTCAAGGTAAACTCAAGTCAAGTAGATTATTTCAAATTCTAGATAAATATGTATTAGTGAAACTTAAATCTATTTGCAGATAAAATTTCGGGGAGCAAACGGTTTTGGTGAGAGATGGGAAATACGAATAAGGAAAGAAAGGGAAACCAGGAGTAAAATAGAAGTACAATCTATCTTCCTTTGTAGAAAAAAAAATTGATGTAACATAGCCACCTTGAATCTGTTAATCTAATCTTGATGCTAATAATCCTACCTCTTCTAAAGGTGTGTTTTGGTTTTTTCCTCCACCTGCCCCTCCCCACCCCATTTAAACTCTTGGAAATGTGCAATTCATGTGGAAAAGCAATATGTTTGCCCTCTAGTAGAATGGAATCTTACATTCTCCAACCTCTTTTAAAGAGGCCAATAAAAGTTTAGATTGGCTCAAATGTAGAAATCTATTTCCCATCATGACACTGGAAGACATTTCAGGTTTCTGGAGTCTTAAAGATTCTGCTGCCTGAAAGTCCTATTGAGAAGTTTACTTTGCTATGAGTAACTATTAGGCAGACAGCAGAGTTACTCAAGACTAATATTACTGGCTTTGAACTGACATTAATGTCTTTAGAAAGCCTAACTCTACATATGAAGCAATGCTTCTGATCACAATATTACCTTGAGATCCCCAGAGGTTAATGAAAAAGATTCATTAACATTTTATCTGTAAAAAATTGAATAAATTATTTATTCTGGGTGATAAAATAAGAGAACCATCACAATATGTTGTTTAATAAAATTTATTTTAGTTTGAGCGTTAATACCATACCAGATTATCTATCTATTTATTTATTTATTTTAATTTTTAAATTAACATATAATGTATTATTTGCCCCAGGGTACATGTCTGTCAATTGTCAGGATTACACATTTCACAGCACTTACCATAGCACATACCCTCCCCAATGTCCACAACCCAGCCACCCTATCCCTACCCTCCCACCTCCCAGCCACCCTTAGTTTGTTTCATGAGTTTAGGAGTCTCCTATGGTTTGTCTCCTTCCCCATCCCATCTTGTTTCATTTCTATCCCCCATGCCCCCACAATCCCCCACCCTTTCTCTCAAATTCTTCATATCAGAGAGATCATGTGATAATTGTCTTGCTTTAACTGACTTATTTCGCTCAGCATAATACCCTCCAGTTCCATCCACGTCATTGCAAATGGCCAGATTTCGTTTCTCTTGATGGCTGCATAGTATAACATTCTATATATATATATATATATACACACCACTTCTTCTTTATCCATTCATCTGTTGATGGGCATCTAGGTTCATTCCATAGTTTGGCTATTGTAGACATTGTTGCTATAAACATTCGGGTGCAAGTGCCCTTTTGGATCACGACATTCGTATCTTTAGGATAAATACCCAGTAGTGTGATTGCTGGGTTGTAGGGTAGCTCTATTTTCAACTTTTTGAGGAGCCTCCATACTGTTTTCCAGAGTGGCTGTACCAGCTTGCATTCCCACCAACAGTGTAGGAGGGTTCCCCTTTCTCCACATCCTCGCCAACATCTGTCGTTTCCTGGCTTGCTAATTTTAGCCATTCTGACTGGTGTGAGGTGGTATCTCACTGTGGTTTTGATTTGTATTTCTCTGATGCTGAGTGATGTGGAGCACTTTTTCATGTGTCTGTTGGCCATTTGGATGTCCTCT
>CM053607.1:68197161-68220662 GCA_028646535.1 Procyon lotor
AATTATCACATGATCTCTCTGATATGAAGAATTTGAGAGACAAGGCGGGAGTTTGGGGGGGTGGGGGAGAGAAATGAAACAGGAAGGGATGGGGAGGGAGACAAACCATAAGAGACTCCTAGACTCACGAAATGAACTAAGGGTGGGTGGGAGGCAGGGGGATAGGGATAGGGTGGCTGGGTTGTGGACATTGGGGAGGGTATGTGCTATGGTAAGTGCTGTGAAATGTGTAATCCTGACAATTGACAGACATGTACCCTGGGGCAAATAATACATTATATGTTAATAAAATATATATATATATATATACTTCTGATGGATGGTAAAAGTGACAGAATACAAACACTATCCAATTTAGACTCTTTTTAACTTTTCAATTATAGTGAAGTGGAAACTTTTCCAGTAGTAACAGATAATAGATGAAATTCTTTCTTCTTTGAAAAAACATCAGTAGTCTACTACAAGGAATTAAAGCAATATATACTTACCAAGTGGTAACTTACTTCAGGCTAATTTCTTTTAAGTTATGTATAATGCTAAAAAAAACTAGTTAATGTCTTCCCAAAATCTGCAGCAAAATGAAGCAGTATATTAAATCAATATTATTTTTTTAATTGTCAAAGGTATACTGAGAACAGCAAAGAAGTGACAAAGAACGAAAACTGCTATAAAAATGCACTAAAACATCAGAGCAAATGCCTTGCCACTTCAAAGTGCTCTCCTGAACTATATTACATTACAGTATAATAATTGACATTTATAATAATGACCCTAAGTCCTTAAGGATTCTATTTAAGGTTAAAAGGATGTGATATATTTTAGAAAGATGTGCAAGAAAAAAATTCCTTGAAAGTCTGGATATAAAGGGGGGTAAACTTGGGAATTTTAAAAATATCTAATATTTTCAAAAAATAAAAATATATATAATATTTAGCCCTCAAGATTCTGGATAATGATGGTAACAATAGCAGCCAACACTGACTGAGGATATATCTTGTGCCAGACATTGTGCTAAGTGCTTTAGCTGGATAATCTCATTTAGTCCTCATACCAGTCCTAAGGTAGTTACTATTAATATCCCTATTTTACACATAAGAAAACTCACAGAGTTATGTATTTATTCAAGTCCATTTTGTTAGTAAAGATAGGAGAGATTATAATAACACAACCCCAAAATCTCAGTGGTTTAAGACAACAGCTTTGTTTTTCATTCATGCTACCTGTCTATTGTGGTTTGGCCAGGACTCTGTTCTTGGTGGATTGACGAAGTATCTGTTGTCTGATATGAAGCTGACTGTCAAGCAGGAGGAAGAGAAAGATGGTGATTTACACTTTCACTCACTCCTAGAGGTCATGTGGCCATGACCTCTTTCAATGAGGAGAAGTACAAACTTACCATATACTAAAAGGAGGAAACCAAAATATTGGTGAACAGCCCTAATGACTGTTAGGCACAATCATGTAACTAGAAAGTAGGGGAAGAGAGTTAAAACTCGGGCATCCTAAAAACAATGACATTACAGTAAAGACTAGAAAGGTCTCTAAGTTGTGTGTACCTACCAAGGAGAGTGACTAGGGGAAGATATCCTTTTGAGAGTTTTTTTCTCTCAAAAGAGAAACCCTAAACAAACCCTAAAACAAGCCCTAAAAGTGTTTTTTAACAGATCTTGCTTAAATGTTGTCATGTTGGGAAATTCACAGTTTCAAGGCAAAGTTGCCCTCTGTTCAAGTCATGGAATTAACAGATATGCTTAATACTAATGGGAGGGGGTGCTTGGGTGGCTCACTGGGTTGCAAGGATGGTTCAACAACTGCAAATCAAAAATGTGATACACTACATAAATACAAGAAAGGACGAGAATGATATGATCCAGAAAAAGTATTTGCTGCAGAAAAAGCATTTGAGAAAGCACACCATCCTTTCTTGATTAAAACTCTTCACAGTGTGAATATTGTAAAAGTCATCTATGAAAAGTCCACAGCAAATATCATTTTCAATGGGGAAAAAACTCAGAGCTTTTCCCCTAGGGTCAGGAACACAGAAGGAATGTCCACTATCATCACTGCTGTTTAACATAGTGCTAGAAGTCCTAGTCTCAGCAATTAGACAACAAAAAGAAATAAAAGGCATCCGAAACAGCAAATAAGTCAAACTTTCACTCTTTGCAGATGACATTATATTCTACAAGGAAAATCCACAAGACTACGCCCCAAAATTGCAATAGCCCATACAGTAAATCAGTAAAGTGGCAGAATATAAAATCAATGCACAGAAATCAGTTGCATTTCTATACACTAAACAATAAGACAGAAGAAAGAGAAATTGAGGAGTCGATCTCATTTACAATTGCACCCAAAACCATAAGATAACTAGGAATAAACCTAACCAAAGAGATAAAGAATCTGTACTCAGAAAACTATAAAGTACTCATGAAAGAAATTGAGGAAGACACAAAGAAATAGAAAAGCATTCCATACTCATGGATTGGAAGAACAAATATTGTTTTTGTTTTTTTTTAAGATTTTTATTTATTTGCTTGACAGAGAGGAGAGAGATCACAAGTAGGCAGAGAGGCAGGCAGAGAGAGGAGGAAGCAGGCTCCCCGCTGAGCAGGGAGCCCAATGCAGGGCTCGATCCCAGGACCCTGAGATCATGATCTGAGCCAAAGGCAGAGGTTTTAACCCACTGAGCCACCCAGGCGCTCCAGAAGAACAAATATTGTTAAAATGTCTATGCTACCCAGAGCAACCCACACATTCAATGCAATCCCTATCAAAATACCACCAACTTTTTCCACAGAGCTGGAACAATAATTCTAAAATTTGTATGGAACCAGAAAAGACCTCAAATAGCAAAAGGAATGTTGAAAAAGAAAACCAAAGTTGGTGGCATCACAATTCTGAACCTCAAGCTCTATTACAAAGCTGTGATCATCAAGACAGTATGGTACTGGCACAAAAACAAACACATAGATCAATGGAAGAGAATAGAGAACCCAGAAGTGGACCCTGAACTCTATAGTCTTCAACAAAGCAAAAAAGAACACCCAATGGGGAAAAGACATTCTCTTCAAAAAATGGTGTTGGGAAAATTGCATGGGCACATGCAGAAGAATGAAACTGGACCAGTTTCCTACATGATACACAAAAATAGACTCAAAATGGATGAAAGATCTAAATGTGAGACAGGAATCCATTCAAATCATAGAGGAGAACACAGGCAGCAACTTCTTTGATCTCGACTGCAACAACTTCTTGCTAGACACATCTCCAAGGGCAAGGGAGACAAAGGCAAAATGAACTATTGGGACTTCATCAAAATAAAAAACTCTTGCACAGCAAAGGAAACAGTTGACAAAACCAAAAGACAACTGGCAATGTCTTATCAGCTAAAGGACTAGTATCCAAAATCTATAAAGAATTTAGGGGCGCCTGGGTGGCTCAGTGGGTTGAAGCCTCTGTCTTCGGCTCAGGTCATGATCTCAGGGTCCTGGGATCAAGCCCCGCATCAGGCTCTCTGCTCAGCAGGGAGTCTGCTTCCCCCTCTCTCTCTGCCTGCCTCTCTGCCTACTTTCGATATCTCTCTCTCTCCCTATCAAATAAATAAATAAAATAAAATCTTTAAAAAAAAAAAAGAATTTCTCAAACTCAACACCCTAAAAACAAATAATCCAATCAAGAAATGGGCAAAAGACATGAACAGTTTTTTCTGCAAAGACATCCAAATGGCCAACAGACACATGAAAAAGTGCTCAACATCACTCAGCTTCAGGGAAATCCAGATCAAAACCACAGTGAAATACTACCTCACACCAGTCAGAATGGCTAAAATTAACCACTCAGGATATGGCAGATGTTGGCAAGGATGCAGAAAAAGGGGAGACCTCTTACACTGTTGGTGGGAATGCAAGCTGGTGCAGCCACCATGGAAAACAGTATGAAGGCTCCTCACAAAATTGAAAATAGAGCTACTCTATGACCCAGCAATTACACTACTGGGCATTCACCCCAAACATACAAATGTTACAATCCAAAAGAGCACCTGCACCTCAGTATTTATAGCAGCAATCTCCATAAGAGCGAAACTATGGAAAGAGCCCACATGTCCATCAACAGATGAATGGATAAAGAAGATGTGGTACATATATATACAATGGAACACTACTCAGCCGTCAAGAAAAAAAAAGGATGAAATCTTGCCATTTGCAACAACATGGATGGAACTAGAGGGTATTATGCTAAGTGAAATAAGTCAATTAGAAAGACAATTATCATACTATCTCACTGAGAGGTGGAATTTAAGAAACAAGGCAGAGGATCATAGGAGAAGAGAGGAAAAAATGAAATAAGACAAAACCAGAGAGGGAGAAAAATCGTAAGAGACTCTTAATCATAGGAAACAAAATGAAGGTTGCTGGAGGGGAGAGAGTGGGAGATGGGGTAACTGGATGATGGACAATGGGGAGGGTATGTGTTGTAATGAGCACTGGTATTATATGGAGACTGATGAATCACAGACCTGTACTCCTGAAACAAATAAGACATTACATGTTAATTAAATGAATTTAAATTAAAAATAAATAAATAATACAAATAGAGAAAGAGAAAAGTGTCCTTTCAGACCAGTCACTTAACTCTTAGGATCTGCTCTTGGATAACATTTTGACCTCAGAGTTAGGGCTTATCTATAGTAAGGAACAAGTTCCTTCTATTCCAACTATACTCATTGGGGAACTGAAAATTTTTAAATTTTTCTTGTCACTATCCATTGGAGGCCCAGCCTGGGAAGGATTGCAGCACAGGTTAAACAACTAAGCCAAATCATCACCCAACAGTCTGACAGACTATCACCTCTTTCTTCCACTAAGGTTTTACATTACCCATGACAAACCCTAATAATTGATAAGACAAGGGACAGCAACATTGACTAAAATTCTAAGCTCCTAAAGCTTGAAAGTTAATAATTAAAACAGAAAAGTTAAAGAAAAGCCAGAGAAAAAAGTAATGAAGGCCTCCAAATTGAGTGAATACAAAAGCAAGAAGGCAAATGACATGTGCTTCTGTGTAGGTGTAACAGAAATCGTTTTGCTAACAGAGCTGTGCATCCTGTATGCATGATATACAGTACAGGAAAAATAAGTAAAACCTGCTGTCTGCCATCAAAATGCCTATCAAGTTGGAGGGTGCAAAATATAAAAGCTTATTACCTCATTATACCAAGACAGTAAGTAGTAAGTGGAATGTGTGGTTCAGAAGCATATGTAGCAGAGCCCTGGACTTGGTTTCAAATTTCTAATTTGCTGTATACAAAGAATGAGCATAGCATTCTGGTAAGTGCTTGAGCTTTGGATTTAAACAAATGTATCAGGGTTCAACCCAAGAAAGAGAACTAGTAGGAGATTTATATTAAGAGATTTGTTGCAAAGAATTGACTTCTGGGATTACTGGGGATGTCTAGGCAAGACTGAAATCCATAGGGCAGACCATCAGGAAAGACAGGGTGCAAATCTCAAGCAGCTGAAGCTGCTGTCCTCAGACAGAACTTCAAGGAAGCTTCAGTTCCACTCTTCTGGCCTTTCAACTGGGTTTGGCCCATGTAGATTACCTAGGATAATCTCCCTTACTTAAAATTAAGTCCCTTAAGATTAGGGACTTAAATCACATCTACAAATACCTTCACAGCAACACCTAGACTAGTATTTCACTAAATGTTACAGTGGGAACTGAAGCCTACCCAAGTTGACACGTCAAACTGACCATCATAACAAACCTGAGGTGTCCAACACTATCACTCCCTTGTTATGTGGCCTTAAGAAAACTTCTAAATTTCTTTAAATCCTATTTTATCATCTGTAAAGCTGCAAGAGCAACTGCTCATAGAATTGTTGTGAAGATTAAATAGGTCCATGTATAATGGGCCTAACAATGTACCTGGTATACAGTAAGTACTCAGTAAATATTACTCATTATCATCATCCTTACTATCTGGGTGATATTGAGTAAGTCAACCCCTTTCTCTGAGCTTCAGTTTCCTCATCTGCAAAATCAGAATATTAATACCTATAATTCACAGAAGTCACATCAATATTAAATGAATATATATTAGAGGTGATATTTTTATTGTGCCAAAATTATGTTATATGCTTAGCAAATTATAGACACTTATACATATTATCCAAAACCCATCTTAAAAAACACATTTTCTAAAAATTCACCCAACAATTATAACCACAGAAGTTTGAAAGTGAGTCGAGTTCATAATGGTTTTTTATATATCTTTTTTTTTTTTTAAATATTTTTTTATTTATTTGACAGAGAGAAACACAGCGAGAGAGGGAACACAAGCAGAGGGAATGGTAGCGGGAGAAGCAGGCTTCCCGCTGAGCAAGGAGGCCCACGCGGGGCCCGATCCCAGGACCCCGAGATCACGACCTGGGCAGAAGGCAGAGTTTTTAACCCATTGAGCCACTCAGGCGCCCCGGTTTTTTATATATCTTAATACATCTTCAGGTTGATAAGCAGAATTCACCAGATTCCCGTAGGCACACACACCCACCCACCCCCACCCCACACACATAATTTATAGATTATTATTTATGAAAACTATCAAAACAAGACATAGAGGAAAAATATTTTAGGATATTATACTAATATTAGTTTAATTATACCTTTATTTTAAAAGTGATTTTAGAGAAATTATGGCTTAGTGGTCTTAGCCTGGAATAAGTCTACTTAAGTTAAAATCCCAGCTCCACTGCTTTTTAGCTGAATAAAATCGGGCAAGTCACTCAGCTTCCCTCCACATCAATCTTCTCATCTTTAAGATGAGGGTAGTAACAGTACCTTACAGGATGTTGTAAGGATTTAAGAAGCTCATACCTATAAAGTGTTGGGAACTTCCGGGTAGTAACAGCACCTTACAGGATGTTGTAAGGATTTAAGAAGCTCATACCTATAAAGTGTTGGGAACTTCCGGGTAGTAACAGCACCTTACAGGATGTTGTAAGGATTTAAGAAGCTCATACCTATAAAGTGTTGGGAACTTCCTGGTATATAGGCATCAGCTCTCTGAAAATATCACTTCACGTCCTCCTGGAATGTCAGTAGGATGGCTTCCTGTGTGAAATATTACACTGGTCTTGTAGAATAAAGGAAAATACTGTTAGATATTTATAATATCTTTTACCAATTAAAATTCATGTGTTCCCCTATGAAAGACACTTTGACAGTAGCTATTCCATTTGTATACTTCTTTTTCTTGAGAATTTATTCCATAGATATACTTACATTGCAGCAAAAGATAGAAAATATGTGACCATCAATAGGAGACTGTATTCTCTTTTATTATGGTATACAACACAGCTGTAAAAAGGAATAAAGAAGCTTTATATATACTGATACACAAATATATATAAGATAGCAGATGAAAAAAGCAAAGCATAAACTGTAAAATGGTGGAAATGGGAGCTAGGATTCTATATTCTTGTCTGTTTGCATTTATAAAAAGAAACTCTAGAAGGATACAAGACAATCAAGTGGGCACCTTTTTTTTATTGACTATTTTATTTATTTATTTATTTATCAGAGAGACAGCACAAGCAGGGGGAGGGGAAAAGGGAGAGGGAACTCCATCTTAGGAACCCCAGGATCATGACCTTAGCTGAAGGCAGCTGTTTAACTGACTGAGCCACCGAGGCATCCCTCAAGTGGGCACCTTGTGGTGGTAGGACATGGACATTAGATAGGACCCAGGTGAAGAGGGATCAGGGCATAGAGCAAAACATTTCACGATATGCCTCTTTATATTTTTATTTTTGAACCATGAGAATGTGTTTTCTGTTTAAAAATACATTTTGATAGAAGTCAATGGTACCTGTTGTATCACAAAAATGCTGTGTCACAGACAACACCAAGACTTAATTATTTATTCTTGAAGATCTACAGGTCAGCTGAGACTCAGCTGATTCAAGCAGGGCTCTATAGACAGGCTCTGCTTCTTATTCAGATCCATAGGTCTGCTCCCCGTGTCTCTCACTCTCCTTGAACCAGCAGAAACAAGAAGCACAAGATGACTAATGGAAGATACAAGCTCTTAGGCTGATACAAGCTCTTAGTCTTAGGCTGAAAAATGACACAATTGCTGCTCATATATTATTAGCCAAAGCACAAGAAGGATTGAGAAGGTACCCTATTCCCACAAGGAAGCCATGGCAGGAGTGCAGATGCAGGGAGGGATCCATGATTCATTCTATCACACCTGTTAGTAACTAGACATCCTGAATATTCTAAAACTAGAACTGTGAATCACAGGTCTAAGGAGTAGCAAAAAGCAGGCATAACTTTCCAGAAACTTGAATACCCTATGAATGTCATGTCTTGTCTTGATTTTGTCATCACAATCCATCTGGATCATGAAAGGAATTGAATGAAATGAAATGGAAGACAAACTTATGAACTCACAGGACCAGAAGAGACTTTGGACTACACTTAGGCCAACATCAGATTGGGCAACTGAAGCCTGGATAAATTAAGTACATTAGGATACACAAGAAACTAAGTTAGGGTGAGCAAAAACAAGAAGCACTAAAAAGAGCTGTAAGCCCTAAATATAATTATTATTTATTTGGGGTAAAGAATAATCATAAAAATCTTAAGAGGTACATCAAAGAATTTGTTAACTGCAGTATCTACTAGATTGATTAAAGTTCCTTAGAGTCCAGGTGATGGACTAAGCCAGTAAATAGAGAGGGAAAACCACAGTGACATTAACTAAAAACAGCACCCACAATCATAAATCAGAACAGATTTCATGCATACAAATGAATTATGATTTATAGATATATCTCAAACATACATGAATAAGTCTATATTACATATTTATTTTGAAAAATTTTATTAGATTTTTTAACTTAAAAGAGTTCAAGGGCATACAAAAAATAAATCTCTGTCCTTTACCAGACAACCAATCCACCTGCCTCTCAGAGCAAAATACTGCTAGTAATTTCTTATGTATTTCTCCATAAATGTATTATGTTTATAAAGATAAAAATACAGGTCATTTGCATCTTACGTATGTATTTCTGAAGACCTGGAACAATTCAATATCTATTTTCCAAAAAAAACTGTTAAAGTATAATGAGTATTATTATTTTTTAAAGATTTTATCTATTTATTTGACAGAGAGAGAAAGATCACAAGTAGACAGAGAGTCAGGCAGAGAGAGGGGGCGGAAGAAGGCTCCCCGCTGAGCAGAGAACCCGATGCAGGGCTCGATCCCAGGACCCCGAGATCACGACCTGAGCTGAAGGCAGAGGCTTTAACTCACTGAACCACACAGCCCCATGAATATTATTTTTTTAACCAGTTCAAGTGACAAGGCATTAAAAATGATTTATAATTCACTAGTACTAATAGCTTGAAAAATTATGCAATTCTTAACTAATTCTTTTTAATTTGGGTAAACTCACAATATTTTATTTATATGGAAATGCAAAGGACATAGAATAGCCAACAGTCTAGAAGAACAAATTTGGCAGCGTCATACTATCTAATTTTTGAGACTTACAGTGTAACTATTATCTTAAGACAATATGCTACAGTGTGGCATGGGCATAAGGATAGGAAAATAGATTAATGAAACAGAACACGCGTATTCTTGATGGTTTTCTCACACTAATAATTATGACTGAGCTGACAATTCACTAAAATGACTAAATGCTTTTCATATTTATCCATGTCAGCCTTACTCTCATTTTGCTCAGCTGATAATGTGGAGCAAATATGACTTTACATTTATCACTACTACATTGCATCTTATTAGTTGTTGCTCTTCTTTTTAGCTAAGATCTTTCTGGATTTTCACTCTGTAATATATTCCAATATATTCTCTATCTCTTCATGCTTCTTACTGTCTGTGAATTTGGCAATCATGCTGTTTAGCACTCTTTTGGTTATAATTAGTAAAGATTCAATTAAAACTGACTAAGCCAAAGAGAAAATGTATTGGCTTACATGATCAAAAAGTCCAGGGTAGATTCAGATACAACAGAGTCCAGGTAATCAAATAGTACCACTGGGGTACTCATTCTCTTTCAGCATCATTTTTCTCTTTACAGACTTCAACCTTTGTCCCAATGGTTCAGCAAAAGAGTTAAGCCTATCTCTCATTGGCCTGAAATGAATCATATGTCCATCTCAGAACCAATCAGTGCAGTCAGGAGATGCAGTTCTCCGATTACCCACATCTGAATATCACATTCAATCCTGAAGCTATGGGCAACATAAGCCTCTCTTCAACCCCATGGACTGGGAAGTTAAAATGAGGAAAGGTGATTTCCCAGGGTAAACAAGGCACTGTAAGCAGGTTGTAAGGGGATGGACACCATAGAAAGGAAAAATAAGATATTTACAGGACTCCTCTAGATTGCTAACAAAAAAAAAAAAAAAAAAAAAGGTGTGAGATGTGGCCAAATGCAAGGATAAATAAAAGGTTTACAAACATACTGTCTCCAAAAATACTCTATTTTTATATTTGATTTTAAAGTATGGTGCCAGGAGAATTAAGTTGGCATTGTTAGGTCTAAAGGAAGTACCATTATTATCACTTCCATATGCTCAATACTGGTTAAGATTTAATTGCCCTGTTCTATTTATATTGCATCTAAAAACTAGAAAAGGCCTATGTCTTAGACAGCCAGGATACTGCTATAACAAAATGCCATAAGCCGATCCGCAGCTTAAACAACAGATATTTATTTCTCACAGTTCTGGAAGCTGGTAAGTCCAAGATCAACACTCCAGCAGAGTAGATTCTTGATGAGTGCTTTCTTCCTGGCTTGTAAGCAGCTGCCTGTGAAGGGTGCCCACATGGCCTTTCCTTACTGTGTGCTCAGAGAAAGAGAGATAGATCTCATGTCTTTTCCTCTTTTTATAAGGCTGTTAATTCCACCATGGGAGTACCATACTTATAACCTCCTAAACCTAAATATCTCCCAAAAGCCCTACCTCCAAATACTATGACATTGGTGGGGATAGTGCTTCAACATAAGAATCTTGACAGGTCACTAACAATCAGTCTCTAACAGTCCACAAAAAAGCTATAACCAAGTTCAAAAGTCAACAGAATGGCCAAAGAAAAGAAGTTTATCTAGCCATTATTCACACAATGAAAACAAAGAGAACCAAGGTAGTCAATCCAATCTTGCACCCAGAAATAGCATTTCTCCTGGGGAAGCTTAATCTGCAAGTACACAGAAGAATATTCTCTGTACTGCCTCCAGTGTTTCTCACTTGGACCAGTTAAAGTCAACAAATTAAAGTCAACAAATTAGGAAAAGGGCCTCCAAATGTTCTATTAAACTCAAATGTCCTATAGGCAGGAAGTCAAAGCACAAGAGATTACACTTAAGGCAAGCAAACTGGTCAATTAATTGAAGAATATGATACCAAAACCACCTCTTAAAATCCACAAGAATATCAGATAATTATGTGATTGAGGGAAACTGGAAATACAAGATACAAAATGGGTGATGCCAAAAAAGAAAAGAAAATTACAGGTTATTATACCAATTAGAGCTTTTAAGAAATGTTTTAGCTTAGATATTTAGCTACTGTAGGGCTGTCATTTTCATTTCCTGGATCTACTGAGAAAAAACAAGGTACGAGAGGAGTTTCCTACAATGTCTAGTTTTTGAAATACAAAAAGATTTTAAAAGTATAGAAAGTAATAAGGAAATTAGTAAACCTACCCTAAAACATGCTACCAACCCCAGTCCAATCACTATATCACCACCTTGGTTTTGCTTCAGGGTCAATCTCACCATCCTGGAGTCAACACTTTCACGTCTAGTGCCTACTATGATGACAGAAACAGGAGATACCACTATCTTTGGTGCCCCAGGATAAAGTTATACTCCTACCCCTGGCAACAGAGGGCTTGATTTCTAAGTCTCAGTCTACCACTAGATCAGCAGATAAATCACTTAATCCCTATGAAATTAAACTGTCATTTAGTCAAACTGATGGAGAGGAAAAGGGGAGCAATAATGCCCGACCATAGATAATCCATCATTTTGAAGAAGTGGCCTAGCCAGATATCTCATTTATTACACAAAACCCAACTAGTCCTATACAACTTCTAATGAGGTCTGCTCTTACTGGTTTGGGATGCTTTAAGTGAGGGTGAAGAGATTACCTTGAATAATCATAACCCAAAACTAATTAGTCCACTGATTTAAAAAAATGTCAACCACTTAATCTTAAACAGGGATATTCACTCACTATATAAAAAAATCATAAGTTTCTATGAAAAAGAATAAATTGGTAATACTGAATAATTCAAAATGCAAGACAAATGTCTAGATAAGATTTATTAACAGTAATACAATATTTTATTTTTCATAATCTGTTTTAAAACTCAGTCATGTAATAAATTTTTATGTATTTTGACATTAATTCTATTGTACTATACTTAATATATGATATGCATTACAGTGTACTCTTTTCTTCCCTTCATCGTTCATGTTTCTGCAGTTCAATTTTTAAGACTTTATCTTCTAGAATAACAGTTTTGAATTTGCAGAAAAATTGTGAAGAGTTTCCATATGCCATACACCCAGTTTCCCCTATTATTAACACCTTTACATGGTTTTAGTTTGAACTACTTTTATTTCCATTAGATTCTTATTTTTAATCAACATACTAATATATTTGATAATATGACCAAATAGTACTAAAAAGCTGATAATCACAGCTTCATCAGACCTAGCTGCATTCTTTCCCATGAATAACCACTTTTATCCTTTAACTATTTCTTCTAGTTATTTAGTTTCTGTGTTTCTAAATAATATATACCTAAATTCCTTAAATTATCAATAATTAGAAATTTAATAATTTTTTTCCAGATGCTCCATTGTATTGATCACAGACCCATCCAAATTAACTGCCAAGCAGTCTAGTGTAATCAAATAATCCATCTGTTTCATTTCTTACCCCTATTTCCATGATGGAACTTGCATCCTCTTGCTACAGTTTGCAGCTGGTAGCTCCCTAGGCTCAATGTAAAGCTGAAACTTCCTTCATCAATCACCTAAGTTGGATACCCTGTTTCTTTGGCCTTGGGACTTTTTGGTCTCTCTAGGTTTGCACCCTCGATTTGTTGGAATAGAGCTTCCAGTCACTTCCTAAGAAAAGATTCCAAGGAGGTAATTTTTTAAAACTTTGTTTATCAAAACTTTCTCTGTTCTACCCTCATAATTGATTGATTGGCTGAATATAGAACTCTAGGTTGAAAAGCAGTTTTTCTCAGAATTTTAGTGGCATTTTAGTGTCTTCTACCTTCCAAAATTTCTGCTAAGATGTATTATGTCATTCTATTAGATATTGTATGTGACATGGTCTCCCAGAATTTCCTCTTTAATCCTACAGTGCTGAAATTTTATCAAGACTTGCTTTACAAGTGCTCCTTTTCTTTCACTGTGTTAGGCACTCAGTGGGCCCTTTCAAACTGAAGATGCATGTTCTAACATCTTAGTCTTTGCTTTCTATCTGCAAAAATGGTGTTGAATCTCTTATCTACTTATAACTCCATTCATACATTTTACCAGAAATCCTTTGAAGTAATATTTTAAATGTATAGTCAACTCAATTATTAATTTTAGTGGCATGTATAGACTTTGGAGCATGGTCTAAAACTTTGGAATGCATAGCATTTCAGGCCAAATCATAGAACTACTTAGAGAAAACCCAATTGCCTGAGTTGAAGTTATTCAGTTTTCTCCTCCACATATAATTAACAAGATAGGACTGACTGAATAAATAATGAAACATTTATATAAGAGAACATCATGTGATTATTATTATTGTTCTAAACCATTTGAGAATAAGTGGGAGACATTATGCCCTTTACCACTAAATATTTCAGTGTGTATTTCCTAGGAACAAGTCATTCACATAATGTTTCTAATTTTATGAGCAGCAGATTGAAAGAACAAGATATACTCTTTTTAAAATTAAGCATATACATAGAAATTCTCTGAGCAACAAACTGAGGGTTTAGGAGGGGTGGGAGTGGGGGTTGGGCGAGCCTGGGGGTGGGTATTGACGAGGGCACGTATTGCATGGAGCACTGGATGTGGTGCATGAACAATAAATTTTCTAACATTGAAAAAATAAAATAAACATATTTGGGGAAAAAAAAAAGAAAAACATTTGACAAAATAGAGCATCCTTTACTGATTTAAACTCTTCAGCGTATAGGGATGGGGAAACATTCCTGAACCTCATAAAATCCATCTGTGAAAAACCCACAGAGGATATCATTCTCAATGGGGAAAATCTGAAAGCCTTTCATGTAAAATCAGGCAAGGATGCCCACTCTCCCCGCTATTGAAAAAAAAAAAAAAAGAAATTCTGTATATAATATATCTATACTGGACATAATCTGAAAAGGTTTAATGTTAACAATACAGCAGGGCCTTTTGGTAATCTTCTTTCATCCTATGATGCAGACCCCATAGAGCTCTAGAGCATGGCAACACAGCCAATATCCAGAACGTTGAAACCAAAACCAACTTACATTTTATAACTCGTCTTTGATATGCAAAGAATTCTAATGTGCTATATTTAAATACTGGTTTGCTCTGTATGTGTGCCACCCCTTCTTACTCTATTTTAAAAGCTGGAGCTGTCCTAATTTGTGAGTATGAAAAAGAAAAAAAAAGGGCTCCTGTATTTGGACTTGCTATTTAAAATGCCTCAATGTAATTCTCTCCTTCATGTGTGTTTTGGAATTTTCCCCTATTAGAAAGCTTATCAGGGTCAAGATCTGAGAATTAAAAGGAAATATGGTTTGCTCGAAGCTTATAACTGTGGTCACTTAAAAACTCTTTTCTAGTCTTTAAGTCAAGATTTGAAATAAATTCCATCCAAATTTTTTTTAACTCTAAGTAACCAAACACCATCAACACACCCAACTTATCTAAGAGCAACTACCTTTTAAATAATCTCTCTCAAGTAAAATGCCTGTGATTTTTTTTATTGTGAAATATAGTTTGTATAAGTAATTGCAATGGGAATATTTATAAATGTTTGGTAAGATTTGAAATTAATTTTAAGAACTGACATTCGGGGTGCCTGGGTGGCTCAGGGGGTTAAAGCCTTTGCCTTTGGCTCAGGTCATGATCTCAGGGTCCTGGGATGGAGCCCCACATCAGGCTCTCTGCTCAGTGGGGAGCCTGCTTCTCCCTCTTTCTCTGCCTGCCTCTCTGCTACTTGTGATCTCTCTCTCTCTGTCAAATAAATAAATAAAATCTTAAAAAAAAAAAAGAACTGACACTGAATGTCTGTTCAGTAAAAAGATATTTTATTACTGTAAGTAAGATCAAGTTCTCTCTTGAGTTAAATAGATCTCTAAAATATTTGATGTGTCAAAGATAAATGTATATTGCAACATGATTAGCAACAGCTTTGGGTTTTGTGGTAATGAAAGCCAGTGCTCCTTGCAGTTAAAAGTGTTTAGTAACACCTTACCAAATGTAGTGGACATCTGTTGTTTGTGTCTTCCTGACATCCACTAGGGACCTACTCTTCTTTCACCCCATGTGGCTCTGAAGAACTGTCAATCAGAGGGCCTTACTCTGACCTAACTTCATGAGCTGGAACAGTTCCTCGGCTAGTCAATCTTTATACCTTCTGCTGTTCACAAATTGGTACATGGGGGTGAACATATGACCCAAGCAAAACCAAAAATAATCCCCTGATAAGAGGCAGTATATAGACCCCAAAGAGTCTCTGTTCCTCTGACCCTGACTTATAAAAGACCAAAGGAGTCTGGAGGTGCCAGTGTCAGTGGCCATCACTGACTATGACACACAGAGAATCTACTAGAGAATGATGTCAGTACCCTGAGGAATACTGAATTGAGTGACAGAAGTCAAGAAAGCCTAGAAATCTGTTGAATCCTTGGATTCAGCTGTGCTAAGGCCACTTCCACAGTGGGACTTTCTAGTTAAAAGAGCTAATAAATTCTTTTTTTTCCTGAGACAGTTTGAGTTGAATTTCCATCTGTTGCAACCAACCAAGCATCCTGACCAATAGACAAAGGCAAGGCCCTTTCGAAACATAATGCACAGTTAAGGCATTGAACTATGGTTGCCCCTAAATGGTACATCTACCAAGTAAAGGTTATAAAGTTATATGAATGGAATGGAACATTAGCTTATTTTTTTATAACTTTGCAAATGGTTCCACTACTTATATACAAGCAACCCCAGACTATCTATAGTCAAAAAGAGAAAACACACATGTGTGTTGAGGTGAACAGGAGACAATAGGATGATAAACTCAAGCCAAAGGAGCACAGACACCCCTAATCTGAAAATCTTTTCAAAAGTCAGAAGTTTCATGTCTGTTCATTACACAAAGACTATTAGATAATTTAGGTTCAAGTCTGAAGGTACTGTAGTTATAAAAAGAAGTTCAGAGAATGTGCTGAAGAATATAACTTGGAAGCTGAAAGACAAGTCTTGAAAACAGGGACATGAAGTTGATTTATATTACATTCCTGTTCTTGTACTGCATTAAAATGCTTTTTTTTTTTAATTTTATTTATTTATTTGACAGAGAGAGAGAGATCACAAGTAGGCAGAGAGGCAGGCAGAGACAGAGAGGGAAGCAGGCTCCCTGCTGAGCAGAGAGCCTGATGCAGGGCTCAATCCCAGGACCTGGGATCATGACCTGAGCCGAAGGCAGAGGCTTAACCCACTGAGCCACCCAGGCACCCCCATTAAAATGCTTCTTAACAAAATGTCTCATACTATAGGTTTGCTCTTTAGGAAAACCTGAAACATAAGAAATATCCATTATGATCTTCAGTACAATAAAGAGAATTATATACTCAATATCTATCAAGTTCTTTATATAGTCCCGACTGTTATATACCTTTCCTTTTTACTTCTATTAAGGAATAAATACGCTTTTTTTTTTTTACCACAATGTGAAGAAATCTCATTATCCAAAGTTAGATTGCAGTTATATAGGCTGGAACTCCTCTGTCACATGTCTAACATGTGAATTCTCTCCTACAGGGCACATTCTGTAAGCTGACATTTGGAATCATTTTCCTTCTTGCTTTATCTTCCCCAGTTAACTCACATGTCAGAAGAGATATGCATCTCTAGACCAGGGAAATCATAGAAGTAACATAAAATGTGCAGCATTATCTTCTAATGATTTGTTTTCTCATTTCTCTCTATAAAAGCATCCGGCATCTTTGTCTTACCTTTTCTTAATGGTGCCTCACAGTGGCTGGCACAAAGTGAGTACTCAATAAATGTTAGCTTAATGAACAAATAGAACATTCCAAGGTAAAGAGCTTGAAAATGAACTACTACTTTAAACTGGAAGCAAACTGAAGGTCTCAGAAGTTAAGTGATGATCCAATAACACAAAGCGATTAGTGTTAGTCCCACACTAGCTCTCTTTATTCCTCATCTAATGTTCATACACTAAACTGTAGTTTTTGAACATCTTTTTAAACAATGTCCACATGGGAGACATGTTCTCAGGGTATAACCTGAGATGTGATGAATTCTAAGATATCACTCACTATAGTCCCCACTCTAAGAATTTCAAGTGCTTTTTAAAAAAAAAAAATTAGCAAACACATCTGTACTTGAACTCTTCATTAATCATAAATTTTTGGAGATACACCTTAAAACAGATGGTGACAAACCAGTGTGTTAGGAGACCAAGGAAGCTGAAACCATTACACTAGACTGGGGTAGTATGTACAGGTCTTTCCCCTGAGGACACCAAAGCCACCTCCTTGATTTTACCTCTGAGTCATTCTTCTTGAAAGTCAACAGCTCCTGAGTTGATGTGTTCCTCTGTTCTATACTCCTTAGCTATATTATATTCCTCCCTAGATTATACTTGGAATTGGAAATCATATCATTCATTTTTGTATCACCAGTATCTACCCTAAAGCCAAGCATTCAATAGAGGTCAGTTTATAAGACTAGTAAGGACAACTAGACATCCACATGCCTAATGAAGAATGGAGACCCTTACCAAAAATTAACTGAAATGGATCCCAGACCTAAATGTAAGAGCTACATAGAAAAAAATGTAGGGAGAAATCTCTGAGACCTTAAGTAAGGGGAAAATTTTTTAGATATGAAACCAAAAGCACATTCCATAAAAGAAAAAATTAATTAATTAGACCTTAATAAACTTTAAAACTTCTGCACTACAAAAGACAGCTTTAAGAAAAATTAAAAAGACAAGGAAGAGACTGAGAAAATATTTATAAAACACATATATAATGAAGAATTTATATCCAAAAATATGCAAATAACTCTTATAACTCAATAATAAAAAGATAACCCAAATTTTTTTTAAGTGAGAGAAAGTGTGTGCACAGGAGTGGGGTGGGAGAGGGGCAGAGAGAGAGGACAGAGAGAATTTCAAGCAGGCTCCACTCTCATCATGGAGCCTTATGCAGGGCTCAATCTCATGACCTCATGATCATAGCATGAGCCAAAACCAAGAGTTGGATGCTTAACCAACTGAGCCACCCACGAGCCCCAAAAGACAGCCCAATTTAAAAATGGGCAAAATAGGGGCGCCCCTAGGTGGCTCAGTGGGTTAAAGTCTCTGCCTTCGGCTCAGGTCATGATCTCAGAGTCCTGGGATCAAGCCCTGCATCAGGCTCTTTGCTCGGCGGGGAGCCTGCTTCCCCCCTCTCTCTACCTGCCTCTCTGCCTACTAGTGATCTCTCTCTCTGTCAAATAAATAAATAAAATCTTTAAAAAAATAAATTAAATAAAAAGAATAAAAATGGGTAAAATATATGAGTTGATATCTCACTATAAAGAAGATATGCAAATAGTTAATGGCTAATAAAGTCATGAAAAGATATCCAATATCTGTAGTCATTAGGAAAATGTAAATTAAAATAAAGAATGAGATATAATTTCACATCCATTAGAATGGTTGTAATAAATAAGGCAGACAATAACAAATGTTGGTGAGGATGTGGAGAACTGGGACCCCTCATACATTGCTAATGAGAACATAAAATGCTGTAGACATTTTAAAAAACAGTTTGGAAGTTTCTCAAAAAACAAAACATAAAGCTGCCAAATAACCTAGCAATTCCACTCCTAGATATAGACTTAAGAAAAATTTAAACATATGTCTATACCATGATTGGTATGGAAATTTTCACTGAAAAATAGAAAAATGTTGATAATAGTCCCAAACCAGAAGCAACTTGAATGTCAATCAACCAGTAGAAGGATATACTTAGTGTGGTACATCCATATAATGGAATACTATTTTGAGAATAAAAAGGAAGAACTACCAACACATGCTACATCACACATAGGTTCAAAAACATTATGCAAAGACAAAGAAGCCAGAGACAAGAGACCACATATTACTTCTATTTATATGAAGTGCCCAAAAAAGGCAAATTTATAGACATAAAACAGATTGGTAGTGGCTTGTGCCTGGAAATATTAATGGGAATAACTATAAATGGCCATACGGGATCTCACTGGGAAAATGAAACTGCTCTAAAACTAACTTATGGTGATGGTTGCACCACTCAGTAAAGTTACTAATAATCATTGAATTGTACACTTGAAATGGATGGATTTAATGATATGTAAAAGACATCTCACCAAGTTGTTTTTAAAAAGGAAAAGTGAGGGAGTTGGAGCAAGATGGCAGAGGAGTAGAAGACCCAGGTCCCAGGTCCCAGGAGTTCAGCTAGATAGTTATCAAAACATTCTGAACAGCTACACACTCAACAGAAGAGAGAAGAGCAGCAATTCTAGGAACAGATAATCGACCACTTTCCTGAAAGTAGGAATGCGGAGAAGTTAATCCAAAACCACAGGAAGATAGACCGCGGGGGGAGGTGCTGGCTCCTGACAAGTAAGAGAGCTTTTTTAAAAGGAGACAGGAGACAATCAGAACTTTTAGAAGTCTGCTCCACTGAGGGATGTCAGTCCACACACTAAGGGGGGTCGGGGGGCAGGGGGTGTTGAGCCCTGGCAGAGACAGTGTTGTCTCAGGACTCATGGGGACATAAAAAGACCAGGGGTGCCTGAGTGTGGCAGAGCTCCCAGGTATCAGAGCAAGGAAGCTGGCTGCAGAGATGGAGCCAAGGAGGGGCTCTCAGCTCGGGGTTATCTTAAACCATGATCCAAGGCACAACTGGACCACAGTTCTTCGAGCAGGGACCCCACAAATGGCAGATCCAGAGAGAATTCCTCCTTCCTTTTCCAGGAGGAGCAGCGTGGGAGCACACTGCAGGAGTCTGCTGAATTTGGAGACTCCAAATGGGGCCATGAGCCAGAGACAGAAATGGTTCGTAACAGGCCAGGTTAGCTTGGAGCGTGGCTAGAGACCAGGGAGATGGGAGGAATTGAATGCTTTTCTCTGAGGACACACTGAGGAGTGGGGCCCCCGAGCTCTAACCTCCAATGGGGCTGAAGACTGGGAGGCTGCCATTTTCATTCCTGTCCTCCAAAGCTGTATGGAAAACTTTCAGGAAATAAAAGCTCCTGAGACCAAAACCAAGCAGATTACTTAGCCTGGCCTCTGACAAGGGTAGTGCAATTCTGCCTTGGACAAAGACATTTGAGAATCACTGCAACAGACCTCTCCTCTAGAATAGCAGCAAGACATCCAGCCAAAGCCAAGTTCACTGATCAATGAGAAGTGCGAAACTCCAGAGTTAGGGGAAAGTAACACAGAAAATTCAAGGCTTTTTCCCCATGATACTTTAGCCTTTGAAAGTTAAATTTCAGGGGCGCCTGGGTGGCTCAGTGGGTTAAAGCCTCTACCTTCGGGTCCGGTTGTGATCTCAGGGTCCTGGAATTGAACCCCGCATTGGGCTCTCTGTGGAAAGCCTGCTTCCCCTATCTCTCTGCCTGCCTCTCTGCCTATCTGTGATGTCTCTCTGTCAAATAAGTAAATAAAAATCTTTATTAAAAAAAGAAACTTAAATTTAAAAAATTTCTTATTCTATTTTAATTTTTCCTCTTTCCTATTTTACTGGTTTTTTTTTAAAGATTTTATTTATTTGACACAGAGAGAGAGATCACAAGTAGGCAGAGGGGCAGGCAGAGAGAGAGGGTAAAGCAGCAGGCTCCCTGCTAAGCAGAAAGCCCGATGCAGGGCTTGATCTCAGGACTCTGAGATCATGACCCGAGCTGAAGGCAGAGGCTTTAACCCACTGAGCCACCCAGGGGCCCCCTTATTTTAATCTTTTTTAACTATTTTATCTTACCAATATCTTTTTACAAATCTTTTTAAATTTTCATTGTTATATTTTATCCCTTCATTGTTTAACCTTATTTTTTGTATACACATAGGGTTTATTTTCTTTAAATTTTGGGATACAATTATTTTTAATAGATCACAATATACCCTAAATCTAATGCATGGCTTTGTTCTAGTCTCCAGCTCGATCATAGTCTTTCTTTTTTTCCCCTTTTTCAACCAACTTCTTATCAATTCCTTTTTTTAGAATATTTTTTAATTTTCATCTTTACAGTCATATTCCATACCTTCATCATGTGTACTCTTATTTTTGTATGTATATAAGTTTTTCTTTCTTTAAAATATTGGGAGGTATTTTCATCTAACAGACCAAAATACATCCAAAATCAAGTGTGTGGCACTGTTCTATTCATCAGTCTAAAATATATGTATATAAATATACATATATTTATATATATTATATATATGAGAGAGCAATAGAGCACTCACATATATATACATATGTATTAGATGTTTTTAGATATTGGATACATATATATTAGATATTAGAGATTATATACATGTGTGTGCATGTGTGTTCTGCCCCCATTTTTCTACCCTTTTTTTGGGTCTCTTCTGATTTGGTTAGTGTATATTTTTCCGGGGTAATTGCTACCCTTTTAGTATTTTGTTCTCTCATTCATCTATTCTTATCTGGATAAAATGACAAGGTAGAAAAACTCACCACAAAAAAAAAGGACCAAGGGTTGGGGTACCTAGGTGACTCAGTGGGTCTAGAACTCAATCACAAGAGGAAAGTTGGAAAGAACTCAAATACATGGTGGCTAAAGAGCATCCTACTAAAGAATGAATGGGTCAACCAGGAAATTAATTTTTAAAAATTCATGGAAACAAATGAAAATGAAAACACAACTGTTCAAAATCTTTGGGAAACTACAAAGGTGGTTGAGAGGAAACTATATAGTGATACAAGCCTTTCTCAAGAAACAGGAAAGTGTGGGCGCCTGGGTGTCTCAGTGGGTTAAAACTCCTGCCTTCAACTCAGATAATGATCTCAGGGTCCTGGGATCGAGCCCCACATCAGGCTCTCTGCTCAGCAGGGAGCCTGCTTCCCCCTCTCTCTCTGCCTGACTCTCTACTTGTGATCTCTCTCTCTCTCTCTCTCTCTCTCTGTCAAATAAATAAATAAAATCTTTAAAAAGAAAAACAAAAAAGAAACAAGAACAGTCTCAAGTACACAACCTAACCCTACACCCTAAGAATCTGAAGAAAGAACAGCAAGGAAAGCCTAAACCCAGCAGAAGAAGAGAAATAATAAAGAGCAGAGCAGAGATGAAACCGAAACCAAAAGAACAGCAGAACAAATCAACAAAACTAGGAGATGATTCTTTGAAAGAATTAATAGGATTTATAAACTCCTGGCCAGACTTGTCAAAAAGAAAAGAGAAAGGACCCAAATTAACAAAATCATAAATGAAAGAGGAGAGATCACAATCAACATCAAAGAAATACAACCAATTATAAGAATATTATGAGCAACGATACACCAGCAAATTTGACAATCTGGAAGAAATGGATGCATTCCTAGAGACATATAACTACCAAAAATGAACCAGGAAGAAATAGAAAACCTGAATAGACACATAACCAGTAAGGAGATTGAAGCAGTCATCAAAAATCTCCCAACAAACAAGAACCCAGGGCCACACAGCTTCCCAGGGGAATTCTACCAAACATTTAAAGAAGAATTAATACCTATTCTCCTGAAACTGTTTCATAAACTAGAAATGGAAGGAAAACTTCCAAACTCATTTTATGAGGCCAGCATTACCTTGATCCCAAAACCAGACAAAGACCCCATCAAAAAGGAGACTTATAGACCAATATCCTCGATGAACACGGATGTAAAAATTCTCACCAAAATACTAGCCAATAGGATCTAACAGTACATTAAAAGAATTATTCAGAAGAAAGGCAAGATGGCGGAGGTGTAGGAGGCACAGAGAGCCCTGGGAATCAGAAGTCCAGCTAAAGAGGAGGAAATCACTCTAAAAGCCGGCAAACGCAACAGCAGAGAGGAGAGAATAAGAACAGCAATTCTAGGAGCAGAAAATTGACCACTTTCAGGAGGTAGGACGTCTGGAAAAGGTGAATTTAAAGCGACGGGAAGAGAGACCCCGGGGGGAGGGGCCAGCTCCCAGCAGCCG
>CM053607.1:68221162-68270277 GCA_028646535.1 Procyon lotor
GGGGGGGGCGGTGGTGGGGTAGGGATAGGGTGGCTGGGTTGTGGACAATGGGGAGGGTATGTGCTGTTAAGTGCTGTGAAATGTGTAAGCCCGAAGATTCACAGACATGTACCCTGGGGCAAATAATACATTATATGTTAATAAAAATTAATAAAAAAATAAAAAATAATAAAAAAAAAATAAAGGGATTATTCACCACGATCAAGTGCAATTTATCCCTGGACAGCAAGGTTGGTTTAATACTCACAAATCAATCAATGTAATACAATGCATTAATAAAAGAAAGAACAAAAAATATATGATACTCTCTATTGATGCTGAAAAAGCATTTGAGAAAGTACAGCATCCTTTCTTGATCAAAACTCTTCACAGTGTAGGCATAGAGGGTACATACCTCAATAGCATCAAAGCCATCTATGAAAAACTCACAGTGAATTTCTTTCTCAATGGGGAAAAACCGAAAGCTTTTCTCCTAAGGTCGGGAACACAGAAGGGATGTCCACTACCACTACTGCTATTCAACATAGTAGTAGAAGCCCAGCCTCAGTAATCAGACAACAAAAAGAAATAAAAGGCATCCAAATCAGCCAAATAAGAAGTCCAACTCTCACTCTGCAGATGACATGATACTTTATATGGAAAACCCAGAAGACTCCACTCCAAAACTGCTAGAACTCATACAGGAATTCAGTCAAGTGTCAGGATATAAAATCAATTCACAGAAATCAGTTGCATTTCTATATACCAACAGAAAGATAGAAGAAAGAGAAATTAAGGAGTCGATTCCACATACAATTGCACCCAAAACCATAAGATACCTAGGAATAAATCTAACCAAAGAGACAAAGAATCTTTACTCAGAAAACTATAAAGTACTCATGAAAGAAATTGAGGAAGACACAAGAAATGGAAAAACATTCCATGTTCATGGATTGGAAGAACAAATACTGTGAAAATGTCTAAGCTACCTAAAGCAATCCTCACATTTAATGCAATCCCTATCAAAATACCATCCATTTTTTTCAAAGAAATGGAACAAATAGTCCTAAAATTTATATGAAATCAGAAAAGACCCCAAATAATGAGGGCCAGAGGAATGTTGGAGAAGAAAACCAAAGTTGGTGGCATCACAATTCCAGACTTCAAGTTCTATTACAAAGCAGTAATCATCAAGACAGTATGGTACCAGCACAAAAAACAGACACACAGATCAATGGAACAGAATAAAGAGCCCAGAAATGGACCCTCAACTCTTTGGTCAACTAATCTTTGACAAAGCAGGAAAGAATGTCCAATGGAAAAAAGACAGTCCCTTCAACAAATGGTGTTGGGAAAACTGGACAGCCACATGCAGAAGAATGAAACTGGGCCATTTCCCTATACCACACACAAAAATAGACTTAAAATGGATGAAAGACCTCAATGTGAGACAGGAGTCCATTAGAATCCTTGAGGAGAACACAGGCAGCAACCTCTTCGACCTCAGCCACAGCAACTTCTTCCTAGAAACATCACCAAAGGCAGGGGAAGGAAGGGCAAAAATGAACTACTGGGACTTCATCAAGATCAAAAGCTTTTGCACAGCAAAGAAAACAGTCAACAAAACCAAAAAACAACTGACAGAATGGGAGAAGATATTTGCAAATGTCTTATCAGCTAAAGGGCTAGTATCCAAAATCTATAAAGAACTTTTCAAACTCAACACTCAAAGAACAAATAATCCAGTCAGGAAATGGGCAGAAGACATGAACAGACACTTCTGCAAAGAACACATCCAAATGGCCAACAGACACATGAAAAAGTGCTCAACATCACTCGGCATCAGGGAAATAACAAATTAAAAACACAGTGAGATACCACCTCATAACAGTTAGAATGGCTAAAACATATCAGGAAATGACGGATGTTGGCGAGGATGCAGAGAAAGAGGAACCCTCCTATACTGTTTGTAGGAATGCGTGCTGGTCAGCCACTCTGGAATACAGCATGGAGTTTCCTCAAAAAGTTGAAAATAGAGCTACCCTACAACCCAGCAATCACACTACCGTGTGGTTGTAGGGTATTTACCCTAAAGATACAAATGTCGTGATCCAAAGGGGCACGTGTACTCAAATGTTTATAGCAGCAATGTCCACAACAGCCAAACTATGGAAAGAACCTAGATGTCTATCAACAGATGAATGGATAAAGAAGATGTGGAGTATATATATATGATGGAATACTATGCAGCCATCAAGAGAAACGAATCTTGCCATTTGCAATGACATGGATGGAACTAGAAGGGCATTATGCTGAGTGAAATAAGTCAATCAGAGAAAGAAAATTATCATATAATCTCTCTGATATGAGGAATATGAAAGGCAGGGCGGTGGGTCATGGGGGACAGGGAGGGAATAAATGAAACAAGATGGGACCAGGGAGGGAGACAAACCATAAGAGATTCTTAATCTCATAAAACAAACTGAGGGTTGCTGGGGGGAGGGGGGGAGGGTTAGGGTGGCTGGGTTATGGACATTGGGGAGGGTATGTGGTAAGGTGAGTGCTGCAAAATGTGTAAGCTTGATGATTCACACACCTGTACCCCTGGGGCAAATAATACATTATATGTCGAAAGAAAGAAAGAAAGAGAGAAAGAGAGAAAGAGAGAGAGAGAGAGAAAGAGAGAGAGAGAAAGAGAGGAAAGAGAGGAAAGGAAGAAGGAAAGAAGGAAGGACGGAAGGACGGAAAGAAAGAAAGAAAGAAAGAAAGAAAGAAAGAAAGAAAGAAAGAAAGAAAGAAAGAAAGAAAGAAAGAAAGGAAGGAAGGAAGGAAGGAAGGAAGGAAGGAAGGAAGGAAGGAAGGAAGGAAGGAAGGAAGGAAGGAAGGAAGAAAGAAATCGATCGATCTGGCAATGAATTTGGGAGTCCCTGAAAAAATTGTAGGAATAAAGAAAATGTGGATACAGTTAAAAAAAAAAAAAGGAAAAAGTGAATGAATCATTGCCTAATTTATACCCCTTGCAAAGATCCTTTTCTCCATTGTTGTTTAGTATTCCATTAAATGGGTATACCACCAATTTCCAGAAGTTCTCTACTCCCCTGTTTTTTGTTTGTTTGTTTAAAAGATTTTATTTTATTTATTTGTCAGAGAGAGAGCACAAGCAGGGGGAGCAGTAGGCAAAGGGAGAAAGAGACTCCCTGCTGAGCAGGGAGCCAGATGCAGGACTGGGTTCTAAGACCCTGGTATCATGACCTAAGTGGAAGGCAGAGGCTTAACCAACTGAGCCACCCAGGTGTCCCTCTACTCCCCTATTTTTAAGATTCTTACTTTCCTTCCCTCCCCAACAAAATCTCTCTCAAAAGCCCTTAGTACATTTTAGTGTATTTGTCCTAGTCCTTCCATTCACAGCAGGAGAAAGGTGGGCCCTTTGCAAGCAGTTCATTTATATTTTTATGGAATCTTTATTCAGTTCAGTTATCTTGCCCTCGGGATGCTAACAGTTTGATGGAAGAGACAGAGAATTAACAGAAATAACAATGAAATAGAGGTTCCTGACAAGATCATACTAGATACAGATGGGGAGAAAACAAAAAATATCTTTCTGTAGGAGGGGCCATCCGAATGAAACAATGCATGACAGTCAGAATCCCTAAGAGTGGACGTGAGCAGTACAAGACTTCCATGACCAGGGCCAGTGATGAGTATACCTATTCTGAGTGCTTTCAGCTACAGATCTTTGTTCCTGATCTTTTTCTTCTCAAACCAAGGTTACCTGCTATTGGCTCTATTATCATGCCTAACTAGTCAAACTTTTGCAAAGAGCCAAAGCTGAAGAAATAAATGCACTTTTACCCAAGCCCTGTGATTGTATCTCTATTTCATCAATACGTAATTGTGTCTCAGAAGCTACTATTTCACACATGCTGTTTTTCTCAAACTTAAGCTCCTGACACCAGAGATAGTGTCACAGAGGGGAGGGCTAAAAGCATAGCAGGAGGAGAAGTCCTGCTAGAACTCAAGCATTAGAGCTCTTGAAAAGGTCACCTTGTTTATTAACAAACATATCAGACATATGGATACAATTTCCCCTGATAAATATGTAAATTAAAAATTAGTATGTAGAATCTAATGTTTAGCCATTAAAAATTAATCCTGGCTTTAGTGGGAAGCCCACTGAACCAGAGGTTTGGCCATAGAGAATCTGTTGAATGTACGGAAAAATATTCAATTTGCTTCTTTAGTTCCAAAGCATTCTTAGATTTTGAACAACACATATATATAAAATGTGACTATTTTCAATATTTCTGTCCTTTGTTATTCATAATTCAATAAAAAGATTCACCCATTAAGTAAATACTTACAGTGTACCTAACATGTGTCGGTCACTGGGCGAACAATGATGAATGAGGGTAAATACAGATAAAAGATGTGTAAGGATCCAACTATAGTCCAATGTTTATAGAAGTATGGTCTACGAACCACCTGCATCTGCATCATCTGAAAAGTTATGAAAATGCAGATTGCTGGGCCCCACATTAAACCAAATAAATCAGAATTTCTGTGGGTAGAGCTCAAGAATATACATCTCAACAAGCTCCATGGGTGATGGCACACATTGAGGTTTAAGAATCATTGTGCTGAGTCCCAGAAAGACTCACCCACATCACAGGCAAGTATAATACAGTAGAAAAATAGATGGTCTCCATTAAATTCAGTGGTAATTATGTGCCAGAATGCTCTTGAATAGTATACTCAGTACCGATAATTTTTACGTGAGCTTTTAGAATAAAGTCTCCAAAGGAACTACTATAAAATTATAAATATTATGAAATTAATCATCACTGTTAAAGAAAGGCACAAAAGAGGATGAGACTGACTCACCAGAGTCAAGAATATTAGAAAAAATATTTCATTTGGGTCTTAAGGCTAGAACTTTTAGCTAGGCCAGTCAGTTTTAATTAAGGCTTTGTCTTAGGATTCTGTCAGTATCACACTCAAGAATTCAATGAATGAAACTGCTGCTACCACTGATCCTACAAAGGGTTGGCTTCTACCATCCACTCCATAGCAGCAAAATGATGCCTTGTGACCAGCCTGTTTCTTTCCACAGCTCACTTCTGACTCAAGTCTTCTTTAGTGCATCAAATTGGTAATACTCAGGTTTCCTATCTAAACATTAGCTACAGGGGAGACTGGGAAAAGTCACTTTTTGATTTTATGTTCCTTGGGGACGGGAAATTCATAATTCAGGAAATTATCAAAACATGGAGTGGATGGTCAAGAGATACTAAACTGCTCCAATATCATATGTCTACCACACAGTCCATATCCAGAACTTAGGCTTTTAGCCATTCTGCTATTCTGTTTATGACAGTGACCAGGGGGCTAGAGGTAAGCAATTGTCTCACTGACCAGATCTGGGTCATGCATAGAAATTGGGAGGTTTTCTTACTCATTCTAGCTACTATAACAAAAATACCATAAACTGGGTGGCTTATAAACAACAAAAATTTTATTTCTCACAGTCTAGAAGCTGAGAGATCTAAGATCAGGGCACCAGCAGGTTAAGTGTCTGATGAGAGTTCACTTCATGGTACATAGAAGTGATGTACCATGATGTACCATGATCTTTTTGCTGTGTCCTCACATGGTTGAGGAATCTCCCTGTGGTCTCTTTTATAACAGCACTAATTCTATGGAGCCCTCATGACCTAATCACTTCCCAAAAGCCCTGCTTCCTAATACCATCAACTTGGGCATTAGGATTTCAACTTATGAATTTTGTGGGGACAACCATTCATCCAGTGCAGAGGTCTTTGAAAGAGGCAGGGATGAGCACTTCACAGAGTATATTCTAATCCTCGAGGGGATTTAATATAACTGTTTCCAAAGCGGCCCCCACCCCCAACCACCTGCCTTTAACAATACTCTTATGTAAATAGTCTGAACTGAGTCCTGGCAAAGGAGGTGGGAATGAAAGAATCTTCCCCTTTGCTAATTACTGGAGACCACAGGAAGTAACCAAATCTGTTGATCAGCTACTTCAGAAGTTAACAACAACCCAGTATCAAGTATGCTAGGACCCAAATCTTCATTTTCCACATACGAATTTCAGCAGCACTCAAATGGAAAGTACTAAATAATTCAACAGGTCAACTAATGTCATTACCTAAGGTTATAACTTGGCAGGCTTATCAGGCAGCAGAACAGCTCAAATCAAAACATTGTACATGATCCGTATTAAAGCTTTATCGAGGAAATCCTGAGTATTGATACTTACCAGTGGAATTTGTCTTTTCTGCTTGTAATATAAAAACTAGGAATTCAACAGAACGCTTGCCTAACATTTAAAGAGATAATAAACTCCATGCAGGGTGGGGTGAGTACCCCTGGAATTAGGATGTTTAATTCTTATAAAAATGTCAATACCTGCAAGCTTCATAGATTATACCGCAGTCTTTCTCTATGAACTTCAAAATACCTCCTTTGTTCTTGAACTCATATAAACTTGTCTTAGTTAGGTTACTGACATCTGAAAAGCTGCTCCAAAGAGTAAATAAGAAGCTATGTACTTTACTTTTGCTTCTGGAAAAAAAAATGGTTTATTCATGGTCAGTGTAGGAGTCAACCATACAATCATATAGATAATATTTTCAACTTTTTTTAGTCCTTAGAAAATATTGTCCACTATGGTATTTAATGTTCTGATATGAAGATTCTCACAAATGATTCTTTCCTGATTGTAAAAAAATGTACAGTTTTCAGATAGGCAAATACTCTTCCATTTATGACAAGATAAAAAGTACACAGCACATGAAATTTTCATTCTTGTATTATCTACCAGGAACCCTGAAGCTAAATTTAGTTCTCAACTGCAATAATTACTATTAGCTGGTTTTTAGATATACTTAACTTTTACCTTTATTATTTGGTTCCTATTACTTTAGTAGTATGTTATTAATTCCAAAATCTTAAATTCTTTTTTTTTCAATTTATACTTTATTGGTTGAATTTAACATAAAAGTCACTCACTGTAAATGTAGCTTGATAAGTTTTCATAATTGTATATAATCATGTAGCCATCGCTACCATCAAGTTACAGAGTATTTCTAGGGACATCTGGGTGGTTCGGTCAGTTAAGTATCTGCCTTTGGCTCAGGTCATGATCCCAGGGACCCGGAATTAAGTCCCACTTTGGGCTCCTTGCTCAGTGGGGAGCCTGCTTCTCCCTCTGCCTGGTGCTGCCCCTGCTTGTGCTCTCTCTTTGAGAAATAAATAAAATAATAAATAAATACATACAGACATAGATACATAAAATTTCCAATCACCCTAAAAAATCTCCTCTTTGCTCATGATCCCCTCCCAGCCTCAAGCAACCACTGATCCCCTTTGTTACTGTAGTTTTACTTTTCCTAGAATTTCATATGAATAGAATCACACAGAAAATAATTTCATGACCTCTTTTACCTAGCATAAGGTTTTTGAAATTCATCCATGCTACTGTATGTCAGTATTTTGTTCCTTTTTATTGTCAATTAGGATTTTGTAGTATGGTTACACCACAACTTCTTTATCTATTAACCAGTTGATGGATAATTGGATTGTTTCATTTGAGGCTACTATGAATAATGTGGCTAGAAATACTCATATACAAGCCTTTGTATGGATATACATTTTCATTTCTCTTGGGTATATAACTACTAAGTAGCAATGCTGGGTCCTGTGATAAGTATATGCTTACTGTCTAGGACAGTGCCAAGGTGTTTTCCAAAGTAGCAGAACCATTTTGCAATCCCACCTACAATGTATGAGAGCTTTGTTGCTCCAAATCTTTGTCAACACTTGATGTTGCCCAGCTTTTAATTTTAGACCTTCTATTGAGGGTATGGTGGTATCTAATTATGATTTTAATTTGCATTTCCCCAATGATTAGTAACGTTAAACACTTTTTCATGTGCTTATTGGCCATATCTGTATGTTCTTTTTTGAATCGTCTGTTCAAATCCTTTGCCTATTTTTTGTTAGATTGTATTCTTTTTATTGGTTATAAGAGTTCTCTTTATATTCTGAATTCAAGTCTTTTGTCAGATACATGTTTTGCAAATACCTTCTCCCAGTCTGTGGTGCCTTTTCATTCTTAACTGTGTCTTTCAACTTAAAGCAGAAGCTTTAAGTTTTTATTTATATTTATTTTTATTTAAACATTTATTTTATTTATATTTATTTTTATTTATATATTTTTATTTTATTTAAACTTAGTTTTCTTTTATGATTCATAATTTCTCTATTTAAGAAACCACTGATTAATACAGGTTTTCTCAAACTCTGTGCTATTGATATATTGATAAGTTTTTGTTGTAGGTACCTGTCCTATGCATTGTGGGATGCCCACTTGCATGCCTGGACTCTACTTAGATATCAATAGCATGTTCCTCATCCTAGTTGTGGTAATCAAAAAAATCTCCAGATATTACCAAATGTCCATTGAAGAACAAAATTGCCCCCAGCTGAGAACCACTGGCCTACCCCTACCACAATGCCACAAAAATTTCTCCTATTTTGGTGGGGGGGGGGGGATAGGAGTTTTATAGCTTTAAACTCTTAAATTTAGGTTGATAGTCTATATCAAGTTAATGTCTATGTAAGGCTGAGGTAAGGATCAAAGGTCATTTTTTCCATAGAGATATTCAGTTGTTCTAACACCTTTGTTGGAAAGACAATCCTTTCTCCCACTGGATTACCTGGGCACTTCATTTGAAAAGCAATTAATCTTGGGGCATCTGGGTGGCTCATTCAGTTAAGCATCTGCCTTTGGCTCAGGTCATGATCCCAGGGTCATGGGAACGAATCCCCACATGAGGCTCCCCACTCAACAAGGAGCCTACTTCTCCCTTTCTCTCTGCCCTTACCCCTACTTGCGCTCTCTTTCTCTTTCTCTTTCTCTTTCTCTTTCTCTTTCTCTTTCTCTCTCTCTCTCTCTTTCTGTCTCTCTCTCTCAAATAAATAAATAAAATCTTTAAAATAAGCTTATCAATTTCTTATTTTCTTTAATAAACTTTTTATTTTGGAATAATTTTAGATTTGCAGAAAAGGTACAAAGATAATATGAAGAGTTCTCATAAACTGCTCACCCAGTTTTTGTTTCCCAATGTTAACCGTCTTAATTGCTGTGGTACATCTGTCAAAACTAAGAAACCAACATTGGTACATTGCTATTAACTGGTGGTCTAATTTGGATTTTCCCAGTTCTTAAATGAATGTCCTCTTTCTGTTCCAGGATCCAGTCTAGAATACCACATTGCATTTAATCATCATGTCCATGTCTTCCCTTTCTCCTCTAGTCTGTGACAGTTTTCAACCTTTCCTTATTTTTCATGCATGACTTTAATGATCTTGAGTTGTACTGGTCTACTAGTTGTACTGGTATTTTGTAAATTGTCCCCTAAATTTGGTTTATGTGATGTTTTTCTCATCATTAGATTGTACTCATGAGTTTTCAGAAAGAATGCCACGGAAGTTCGGTATACTTCTCACTGCATACTATCAGGAGATATCTGCTATCCACATGGCATCACTAATAAGGTTAACCTTGAAGTCAATTTTCTTTTTTAAAACCTTGCTAATATTTCCACTGGGATGCTAATGGCTCTATGTATTAATTCAGAAGAATTGCCATCTTAGTAACTTCTAGTTTTCCAATCCCTAAATGTGGCTTATCTCTCTACTTATTTAAATAAGTCTTTAATTTCCCTCACCTCCTCCAGGCATGGATTTCACACCACGATCTGTGTGCTTCTGTCCACTCTCTTGTACCTTCAAGTAGCTGCTTTTTATTATTATTCACATATTCCAGAGTCTATAGTTGTAACCTGGGAAAGGTCAGCTCAGTAAGATCTAATTCAGTTACTGAAAGCAAAATCTAACACTGTCTCAGATATTTTTTAAAGTAGAAAGGGAAAAATAATTTATATTTATACTGTTATCCTTAAAATACCCTTAAAGTAGAATCTTAATCACAATTTGTGCTAAACCAATCTGCAATCTTAAAGTTCATGACCAATTAGCAGACCTACAGTCTATGATCATGAAACACAGCTTTTCTCTGTGTCAAATGAATTTGACTATATGAAATTATGACTTCACACTTAGTTAAAATTCCAAACTCTAAAAGATCAAACACAATAGAATCATATTAAAATCTTAAATTATTCAATGCTATCTATATGTTGTAAAATGAGCATAATTCTATAGAGTAATATATTTTTAATAGTAATATAATTTTTTTCTTTTGTTTTTGTTTTGTTTTTGTTTTTTAATAGTAATATAATTTTAACTAAATCTAACTCTTTTGGAAGTCAAATGCATATGAGCCTTAAAATTATTCATAACTTTGACCAAGTCATCCCACTTCTGAGACTGTGTCCTATAGAAATAATGCTAAATGGAGACAGAGGGAAGAATGACCCTTATGCACAAAGATTTCCACAAAAGTGTTATTTATAATATGAAAAAAACTGATACTACTTAAGTGTACAATTAGAAATTCTTATATTCACACAGCCACAAGCTTTAGTAACCCTATAATATTAAGCAAATATATATGCTGTGTGAGCTCCACTCTATTTTTTTTTTTTTTAGTATATGTGCTGCCAAAGTGAGCACAATATTTTTTTTTTAGTATAGAAGAAAAGCCTAGAAGTTAATATACCATATTCTTAATGATGGCTAGTGGAACTAAAGATGTTTTCTTTTTCTTCTCCCTGCTTGCTATTTTTCACAATAGTGACCACAAAAACAATAAGATCTTTTTTAATCTTAGAAAAATTTACCTTATTTTTGAAAAATTTCGGAGCTAGAAAATTTAGAAAACTGATTCACCCTTTGTACCTCATTGGTAAGGACATTTTTGTTATTTCTAAGGCTAAGGAAATAGACATGGGTCACATCAGCAATATTTAATTAAAATACTTTTTAAATTATTAGCCTCAAACAAGTTTAATTTTAATATGAATGCTCTGGAACCTGGAAAATGAAAGGAATTTTATGGAGTTGTGTTTCCAATGAATATTTCAAATGCTGAATAAAAGTGGAGTTTTATTCTAAAAAACTTTCCAGATATGAGATTTAAGATACCTAGTTAAAAAGCTCCTTGTTGCCTTATTACAGTTACTAGTGTTTGTAGTTGCCCAAACAGAAATGACAAAGTACAATATGATCTTCTATAACAGGACTTTCTGTTTTAACTAGTCCATCGTTACTGTTCAACTCTCATGAGCTAATGATAGGGTACTAGCATTGCCGGTTAATTATCTACTAAATCATAATTGGACATAATGATTTTTAACTTGGTTTTAAATATCCCAATTTTTCCTGATGTCTCTCTAAAACAAAACAAAATGTTTTTAGTTTAACATTTCATACCACAGGAAGTTAATCTAGAGGTAATGTTTAAGGTTAGTAGAATGTTTATCTTATCAAATGTGGTCTGGTTTGTTTGGGTTACTGTTTGGATTCCAGCTAATCAGGCCATTTACTAGTTTAAGAACTTTCAACAATTAACAGTGTTCAAACAGCACCAATCTGCTGTGTTATTTCAGCTGGGAAAGCAGCTATATGACCCAATACAGCTTCCTTACTAAAAATAAATGATAGCACTTTCCACTCACTGGGGAGTGAGTTTTTAGGGATGTCACACTGTCACACTGCATAACAAAACAAAAGAGTGTGAAACACCTATAATAAAATACCCAAAAGACACGCCATGTTTTGGATTTTAAAAAAATAATAAAGTAACTTTGCCAACAAAAACATCATTGCAGGAAGACAAAACAAGTATAAAGTGAGTTTAAGAGGTAGGTTGTGGTCTTTTTTCATCAAGAACCACGACTTTCCTTGTTTTTAAGGCCGCTTAGTTGTCTTAGCAGTTTTTAACACATGGTAGCTCTAATCAACAATACATTTGCTCTTCAGACTTTGACACTTCCCAAGTTGCTAGGCCTAAGCTTAACCAAACAAGTACAGTAGCACAAGTGGAACATTTATATAACACAGAAACTATAAACGTGCTTTGAGGAACAAAGAGGCCTACTCATTCTAGAAGATATAAGAAAGGGATAAGAATATTAAATTTTAAAACAGATTAAAACTCCTGAGAAGAATATACTTAGCTTATACTTGTTGTAGTTAAAAGTATCACATCACTTTCTTACTGAAAATAAAATATTCTTTCTTTTCTCTAATTTCTTTTAAATTCATTATTTATTTGGTATTATGCTCTGTACTAAGGACTTTATACATATCCTCTCCTTGAATCCTCGTGATAATACTATGAGGTATAGATACTAACATTTATTTTCATTTTGCAGATGGAAAAACAGCCTTAGATTAAGTAATCTGCCCAAGATCACTCAGCTAGTTCATACTGGAATATGGTTTGAATACAAGAGGTCTGATTTCAGAGGCTATGCTCTTACCCACTATGGGTAAAATAAAATGACACTACAGAATTTTTAGAAGAAATATCAAAATACCTGAAATAAACATTACTGATAATAAAGTCATAAAACACATCCTATCTGTGGCCTTTGTTTTCCCACTGACTGATATTCCCTTACCAATGCCAGCTCTTTCTCCCTGTTACTGCCCCTTCTTCCACCTTCCAGCAAACACACACACACACACACACACACATACACACACACACAACCAGCAGGTTTGCTGATAGTGCCTAGGTACAAAAAAAAAAAAATAGGGCAGGAAAAAGTTAATATTCTACTTCAAAAGTGGACTAAATGGTTAAATGTGGCCTCAGAACTGGCGGGGGTAAGAATGGGAGGAGACCTCATTATTTGAACAATCGATTGGATGATTGGATGGTCCCACTTGTTTGCTTACGTGAGGTAAACCCATTTGCAGGTATATAGGAACATGAAAAAAGTCTCCAAAGAGGTATTTCCTTCAGTTCTCCACTCAAGCCAAAAGGCCTGCTATTTACTTAACAGAAACAAATATAGAAGGTTTTCCATAACAGATTTTAAATGGACATTTGTCTGCATAAAGTTAGGTCTTACTGAAGCAGATCTTACAAATGAGTATTTTCCAGTCTACAGAGCTTTCTGCAATGAAGGAAATGTTTGACATTTCTGCTACCCAATATGGTAGCCACCAGTCATATGTGGCTGTTGAATCCCTGAAATGTGGCTAGTGGGACTTAGGAACAAATTTTTAACTCTATCTAATTTTAATTTAAATACTCGCATATGGCTAATGGCTATCATCTCAGAATACATATAGCCTTATCTCAATAACTACTATTCATTGAGTATTGACTATGTGCTACATAGCTACCCTTGAAGAAGATACAATTTTGTTCCCATTTTACGGATAAGGAAACCAAGGCACAGAGAGGCGCATGGATTTACAACTAATAAAGTAGTAAATCTAGATTTTATACCTACATCCATCCATTTCAAGGCCTGATGCTTTCAATATCAGTGGTTTTTAATACCAGCAGCGTATTAGATGGAGAGCTTTTCAAAAATACTTACTCTCAGGTACCATTCCCAGAATTTATTTAATTGGTCAGAGGCAGGGTCCAGGCACATACTTATCACTGAAACTGCCATTGTGTAATAACTGGTGTGACTGAGGCCCCCTGTTATTGGACAGCCGTTTCCAAAAGGGAGCTACAAAGAAGTTCTACCTCTACTTCTTCTCTTAAGCATGGTTAACACTTAATGCTAAAGAGTCTCTCTCCTTTTCACATCACAGTATATGACCAAGAGCAGCAACTCCTAGCTTGAATGAGGTCACATAAGCTGGTGTTTTGATAGCGCTGAGACCAGGGCCCAGGTATGGGTTATATATAAATCCTCCAGCTTCTGGAGCTGTGGAGACCCCAAATGAGCAATGGTTAAGAAAGCTCAGCCCAGGGATTTAAAGCTCCATGCAGCAACCCAGAAGCTGGAAGGCAGACAGAGGCTGCAGGTGCTATTTGACTGTTTCAGAGGTGGGAACATTCAGCAATCCCAGGCTTGTCAACTTTGTCCTCTCCACCCTCTTTTTGCCACTCCAAAGGTCCTGAGGAGTGGCCCAAGGGCTTCTGTGCTGTATTTTTCACTCTGCCAAGGTTATTTCTAACAGATATAAGCCTACCCCGTCACAGAGTATATACATAAAATTGTAACTGTGAAATGAATGAATGCAGATTTTGGAATTCAAGAGGCTGGGACTAATCAGCTTCTAGACAGGCTCAGATATCTGAGTATGTGTTTGGTAAAAATCAAATCAGAAGGTCCCTTCAAACTGACAGTTACCAGAGAACAAGGGGGTACAGGGAGTGGGAGATACAAGCTTGCAGGTATGGAGTGAATAAATGACAAGAATAAAAGGCACAGCATAGGGAATATAGTCCATGATACTGTAATGGCATCGTATGGTGACAGATGGGAGCTGCACTGGTGGTGAACCCAACATAACATACAGAGATGTTGAAATCACTATGCTGTACACTTGAAACTTATTAACAGTGTGTGTCAACTATACTCAAAAATATGTTAATAAAAATAATTTTTTGGGGGGCACCTGGGTGGCTCAGTGGGTTAAAGCCTCTGCCTTCAGCTCAGGTCATGATCTCGGGTCCTGGGATCGAGCCCGGAATCAGGCTCTCTGCTCAGTGGAGAGCCTGCTTCCCCCCCCGCCCCTGCCTGCCTCTCTGCCTACTTGTGGTCTCTCTCTGTGTCAAATAAATAAATAAAATCTTTAAAAATAATAATATTTTTTTATTTTTAAAAAGAAATTCAGTGTCTAATATTAAAAAAAGACATCTGAAATAAATATCAAATATAATTAAATTAATCAATATAATTATCAAAAAAGGTCACCAGTAACTTTTTAACAGTTTAAAAAAAATACTTCATACTTAAAAATAAAAACAACTTTTCAACAGTTAAAAAAGAGTTCCTTCAAAACCTTTGCATTTGCCTCAGAAAAATGGGTAGAGAAGATGGTATCAGTCTCCAATACAGAATTATTTTTTGTTTCAGAGGTTAAAAGGCTTGGAAGGGATGAAATAAGAAGACAAAATGAGAATGCTGACAAAAAGTTAAACAGGAATTTATGCCATATCCATACATATTCCAAGAGTCCTGTTAAGTACAGGTGACCTGCACTTATCCTTGCTTGGTCTAGGAGACCACTAAATCAAGTTCTGAGGTTGAGAAATAAAGTCAACAAAGCAAGGGCCGAAAGGAAACTACCACAAAAATAGAAAATGCTGCTGTAAACATTATCTCTGAAACTAGCCAACTATGTCTTTATATCCTACAATAAAGGAGCAAAAATAAAAATAATCTGTGTTTGAGACTACGCTCAGGAATGGTGTGTAGCTTTAAAATACACTGTGGAAATCATCTCTCCATTCAGAAACTCAGCACAGCTGCTCCAATAAGGAGGCTGTGTATGTTCTGAAACTAAATGAACTTGTGTTCTAAGAATCTCTTTAGAGGTAAAAGCTCTGAATGCCATAAGAAGAAATCTCAAGGATGATTGTAGCAAATGGCTTCAAACAGAAACATCTAGTCTGTTGTTAAGTGCCCTTTAGAAGGGAGGACTTGAATTCTCTAGAAACAAAATCACCAATCATTCTTGCTGGCCTACTGCTTATGAAAGTAGGGAAAACATAGGTTTTTCAAGCTACAGCTGCAGACTCAAAAATTAGCTTGTACCAGCTGATTTTGCTTTTGTAATGTAAAAAGTAAACCACCCAAAGAGAGCAGAAAGAATTAACCAAGGGCATCTAGAGATGTGAAAGAAGATAATGGTAGAACAAGCCACTTCAAGTATCTCTAAACTTGAATTTCAAACCATGGTTTCTTTTGAACCTTATCTATCTGTTTCATCCACCATCTGAGCCTTTTCTGTTTCTTTCTTAATAGTAATACATGCCCAAGTTTTAAAAATAACACAGTGGTGTGTATAACTAAAAGTTACAGTCTTCTAACCTCTATCTAATCTCAGTCATATTCCAAATCCCTAGAAATGTTTTGGGTTTTTTTTTAATCATTGTCTAGCTCTTAAAATGTTAAAGAAACATGATGTCCCATGTGTAAGTGTCCTAAGGAAGTTTGTTTGGCCTCAAAGTTTCCAGCAGGAACCAGCTATGTAAGGAGACAGAGAATCAAAAGATGGAAGTTCTACTCTTCACTTCTTCCCAACTATGTTTCTGCCTTTGAGGAAAGCACTTTCCTCTCTGGAATCGTTTTGCCCACCTAGAATTGAAAATGCTGACTGTTGGTTCACTTCTAATTCAAACCTTCTATCTTAGCACTTCCTAATGTAGGTGAGCTATAAGTGTGAGCCACACTGATAATTTAAAATTTTTCAATAACTACATTATTGGTAGTTGGTAAAATTAATTTTAATACTTTTTATTTATCCTAATATATCCAAATATTAACATTTCAAAGGTAATCAAAATTAAAATACTCTTTTAATATTATTATTAACAGTTTTAACCAAAACTAAGTCTTCAAATCTGGTGTTTATTTGACACAAGATATCTTAACTAAGACTATCCACATTTCGAGGGCTCAATAACCCATGTTAATTAGTTGCTACTGTCTTGGGCAGCAGAGTTTTATACCAGTGTTGGGACATTATTCCAAAAAAGATCTATTTCACTGAGTAACTCATGTCTGCATCTCTCTTTTGATTGACTCTGTTACCAACAAAACATTATTATTGATTATCATTTGTGGTAATATCTAATTATCAGCAACAAATTGTTAAATCTACTTAGATTACTCACTACGTTCACTATCAGAGCTTTGATTAATATCAGTGCTGTTTCTCCATAATACTTTTAGTCATTGAGTGAATTTTTCTTGTCTGGCTGAGTCATTCCTATTGAATTTTAGATCACTTACCCTGAACTTCATGACAATTAGGATATACTACCACTGTTAATTAATGACTTTATTTTTTATATTTAAATTCAATTAATTAACATATAGTGTATTATTAGTTTCAGAGGTAGAGTTCAGTGATTCATCAGTCTTATATAACATGCAAGGCTCTTTACATCACCTGCCCTCTTTAATGTCCATCACAAAGTTAATCCCATCCTCCCACCTCCCTTCCCCTCCGGCAGCTCTCAGTTTGTTTCCTATGATTAAGAGTCTCATGCTTTGTCTCCCTCTCTGATTTCATCTTGTTTTATTTTTCCCTCCCTTGCCTCTGTTTTATTTCTCAAACTCCACATTTAAGAATCTCACATGAGTGACATCATATGGAAACTGTCTTTCTCTGATTGACTTATTTCACTTAGCATAACACCCTTAGTTCCAGCTATGTAGTTGCAAATGGCAATATTTCCTTTTTAAATGGCTGGGTAGTATTCCATTGAGTGTGGATGGATGGATAGATAGATAGAAAGATGATAGATAAATATAAATCTAAATATACATATATAGAGAGAGAGAGAGAGAGATCTATATATACACCATAACTTCTTCATTCATTCATCAGTCAATGGACATCTCAGGTCTTTCCATATTTTGGCTATTGTAGACATTGATGCTATAAACATTGGGTGCAGGTGCCCCTTCAGATCACTACATTTGTATCTTTAGGGTAAATTCCCAGTAGAGCAATTGCTGGGTCATAGGGTAGCTCTATTTTCAACTTGTTGATAAACTTCCATACTGTTTTCCAGAGTGGCTATACCAGCTCTCATTCCCACTAACAGTTTTCTGGGCATCCTCACCAACATCTGTCATATCCTGAAGGGTTAATTTTAGCCATTCTGACCGATGTGAGGTGGTTTCTCATTGTGGTTTTGATTTGGATTTTCCTGAAGCCAAGTGACATGGAGCATTTTTTCATGTGTCTCTTGCCCATTTGGATGTCGTTTTTGAAGAAAAGACTATTCATTTCTTCTGCTCAATTCTTGATTGGGTCATTTGTTCTCTGGGCGTTGAGTTTGAGAAGTCTTTATAGATTTTGGATACTAGCCCTTTAGCTGAGAAGACATTTGCAAATATCTTCTCCTGTTCTTGTCTTCTGGTTTTGTTGACTGTTTCCTTTGCTGTGCAAAAGGTTTTAATCTTGATGAAGTCCCAGTAGTCATTTTTGCTTTTGTTTCCTTTGCTTTGGAGACAAGTCTAGCAAGAAGTTGTTGCAGTCAAGGTTGAAGAGGTTGCTGCCTGTTTTCTCCTCTAGGATTTGGATGGATTCTTGTCTCACATTTAGGCTTTTCATCCATTTTGAGTCTATTTTTGCATAACATGTAAGAAAATTGTCCAGTTTCATTCTTCTGCATGTGGCTGTCCAATTTTCCCAACACCAATCTTTGAAGAGAATATCTTTTCTCCATTGGATGTTATTTCCTGCTTTGTTGAAGATGAGTTGACCACAGAGTTCAGGGTCCATTTCTGGGTTCTCTATTCTGTTCCATTGATCTATATTTTTGTGTCAGTACCATACTGTCTTGATGATCAAGCTTTGTAATAGAGCTTAAGGTTTGGAATTGTGATGTCACCAGTTTTGGTTTTCTTTTTCAACATTCCATTGGCTATCTGGGGTTTTTTCTGGTTCCATACAAATTTTAGGATTATTGTTCCAGCTCTGTGAAAAAAAGTTGATGGTATGTTCATAGGAATTGCATTGAATGTGTGGGTTGCTTTAGGTAGCACAGACATTTTAACAATATTTGTTCTTCCAATCCAGGGGAAATAGAACATCTTCCCATTTCTTTGTGTCTTCTTCAATTTCTTTCATGACTGTTGTATAGTGTTGTGAGTACAGATCCTTTGCCTCTTTGGTTAGATTTATTCCTGGGTATCTTATGGTTTTGGGTGCAATTGTAGATGGGACTGACTCCTTAATTTCTCTTTCTTCTGTCTCATTGTTAGTGTATAGCAATGCAACTGTGCACTGATTTTATATCCTGCCACTTTGCTGAATTCCTGTATGAGTTCTAGCAATTTTAGAATGGAGTCTTTTGATTTTCCATATGGAGTATGATGTCATCTGCAAAGAATGAGAGTTTGAGTTTCTTCTTGGCCAATTTAGATGCCTTTTATTTCTTTTCATTGTACAATTACTGAGGCTAGGACTTCTAGTACTATGTTGAACAACAACAGTCAGAGTTGATATCCCTGTTATGTTCCTTACAGTAGGGGAAAAGTTCTCAGTTTTTCCCCATTGAGAATGGTATTTACAGTGGGATTTTCACAGATAGTTTTTATGATATTAAGGTATGTTCCCTTTATCCCTATACTGTGAAGAGTTTTAATCAAAAAAGGATGGTTTACTTTGTCAAATGCTTTTTCTACATCTATGGAGAAGATCATATAGTTCTTGTCCTTTATCTATGTAGTGTATCACATTGTTTGATATGGGGATGTTGAACCACTCTTGCAGCCCAGGAATAAATCCCACTTGGCATGATGTACTGTTGGATCCTATTGGCTAGTATCTTCATGAGAATTTTTGCATCCATGTTCATCAGGAATATTGGTCTATAATTCTTTTTGGTAGGGTCTTGTCTGGTTTGGGGATCAAGGTAATGCTCACCTCATATTTGAGCATCATATTTGAGAATTTGGAAGTTTTTCTTCCATTTTTGAAACAGCCACCGCAGAATAGGTATTAATTCTTCTTTAAATGTTTGGTAGAATTCCCCTGGGAAGCCATTCAGCACTGGACTCTTGTTTGTTGGGAGATTTTTTATTACTGCTTCAATTTCCTTGTTGGTTATGGATCTGTTCAGTTTCTCTATTTCCTCCTGGTTCAGTTTTGGTAGTTCATTCTTGTCTAAGAATACATCCATTTCTCCAGATTGTGTTATTTGTTGGCATACAGTTGTTCAAAATATGTTCTTATAGGTGTGTGTATTTCTTCAGTATTAGTTGTGATCTCTCCTTTTTCATTTATGATTTTATTTATTTGGGTCCTTTCTCATTTCTTTTTTTTAATGTTTATTTTTACTTATTTTTAATTTTTTACCATTTCTTTTTGATAAATCTGGCCAGAGTTTTTTCAATCTTATTCTTTCAATGAACCAGTTCCTAGTTCCATTATCTGTTCTACTATTCTTTTGGTTTCTATTTCATTGATTTCTGCTCTAATCTTTATTAATTCTCTTGTGCTGCTGGGTTTAGGCTTTATTTGCTCTTCTTTCTCCAGCTCCTTTAGGTGTAGGGTTAGGTTGTATATTTGAGACCTTTGTTGTTTCTTTTTTTTTTTTTTTAAAGATTTTATTTATTTGACAGAGAGAAACACAGCGAGAGAGGGAACACAAGCAGAGGGAATGGTAGCGGGAGAAGCAGGCTTCCTGCCGAGCAGGGAGCCCGATGCGGGGCTTGATCCCAGGATCCTGGGATCTGACCTGGGCCGAAGGCAGACGCTCAACGACTGAGCCACCCAGGCGCCCCATCCTTTGTTGTTTCTTGAGAAAGGGTTGTATTGCTATGTACTTCCCCCCTTAAGACTGCCTTTACTGCATCCCAAAGATTTTGAACAATTGTGTTTTCTTTTTCATTTGTTTCAATGAATTTTTTAAATTCTCTAATTTCCTGGTTGACTCATTCATTCTTAGTAGGATGCCCCTGAGGCTCCAAGTGTTCGAGTTCTTTCCAAATTTCCTCTTGTGATTGAGATCCAGTTTCAAAGCACTGTAGCCTGAAAATATGCAGGGAATGATCCCAGTCTTTTGCTACTGGTTGAGACCTGATTTGTGACCCAGGATGTGATCTATCCTGAAGAATGTTGCATGTCACTCAAGGTACACATTGCTCTCATCAGGATCAGCCATGGCTCTGGGTCCAGGGAGTGACAGGAGTCACAGAAGGCACTTGTTATTTGGATAAAACACAGCACATTTCTTTCAGCCCATAAAGTCAAAGGTGTGAAAAAAGGCTGTTTTCAGGGTGTAAGAACTCCCCTTGTTTCCCAGTCATGGTGAGTGCACAGCGGTTCTGCCTTGGGGGCCTTTGTGCATTTTCTAGGTGTGAGTGACAACAGTGCCAAAGGCTTGGGTGGCAGAGCCTGCCAGAGGGCACAGGACACAGGCCAGGGGGGAGCACAGACCTCCATGGTGTGCTGTCCTTGTGTTCCAGGGCCCCCAGTCTGGGGGGGTGGCTGGGCATCCTGTCACATGGCTCAGGTCCAGGTCTGTTGGCCACAATCAACAGGACAGTAAACAACAAATGTTGGAGAGGGTGTGGAGAAAGGGGAACCCTCTTCCACTGTTGGTGGGATTGTAAGCTGGTGCAGCCACTTTGGAAAACAGTGTGGAGATTCCTCAAGAAATTAAAAATAGAGCTACCCTATGACCCTGCCATCGCACTACTGGGTATTTACCCCAAAGAAGCTGATGCATTACAAAGAAGGGCCACATGTACCCCAATGTTCATAGCAGCAATGACCACAATTGCCAAACTGTGGAAAGAACCAAGATGCCCTTCAACAGATGAATGGATAAAGAAGATATGGTATATATACACAATGGAATATTATGCCTCCATTAGAAAGGACGAATATCCAACTTTTGTATCAACATGAATGGGACTGGAAGAGATTATGCGGAGTGAAATAAGTCAAGTGGAGAGAGTCAATTATCTTATGGTCTCACTTACAGGTGGAGCATAAGGGAAAACATGGAGGGCATTATGAGAAGGAAAGGAAGGGTGAATGGGGGGAAAACAGAGGGGGAGAGGAACCATGAGAGACTGTGGACTATGAGCAACAAACTGAGGGTTTTGGAGGGGAGGGGTTGGGGGTTGGGCAAGCCTGGTGGTGGGTATTGAGGAGGGCAAGTATTGCATGGAGCACTGGGTGTGGTGCATGAACAATAAATCTTGTAACACTGAAAAAATAAAATAAACATATTTGGGGAAAAAAAAAAAAGAGAGAGAAATGGGTCATAGAGATGTTAAGTTACTTGGCCAAGGTCACATAGCTGATAAGTATAATGTATTTAACCACTATGCTATACCACCAAAATACAAAGAGAAGTTGATAATTATGAGTCATATTTACCAAATCTGGTATACTGTGCCATTACAAGGCATGTCATAGGTAAGAAGTCTTATTTTCACTGGCATTATAAAATAGGCTTATTATCATAAAGATGAATGAAGTTTGAAGGCTAATGCACAGATAAAGCAATTTGTAAGTCCACCCAACAGTATGATGATGAACATCTTACTTTGTCATTATCAATTAGAATTACCAATTTCCATACTGAGTCCTAGAGATCTAATGGGTATATCCAGTTCTTCTTTTCCTTATGTCTCTTTTAAGTAAAGATTCCCGCAAGTTTGCATTTGACATTGGGTCATACATCACTCCAGGATGACACAAAGCACTAAAACAAGGAATGCTGTACTTTCCTCCAATGACCAATGTCATTTTTTTGCCCCCAAAGCTTCATCTCACATTATTGCTTCAGTGCCCTTACAAATTGCCAAGCTCATGGCTTGCTGGATTCTGGAGACAATTCTCACAATGAGAAAAGAATAGGAATTGTTATTATATGAATTATTGAGAATTCCCAATATATTTTATCCAACTTCTGGGAGGCACAAATTAATTCTCTTTGGTAATAAAACAGTTCCACATCTTGATCGGTAGTAGTTACATAAACCTACACATTGAATAAAATTACATATAATTGTACAGACACACATACACACACACACACAACACACATCCAAGTAAAAAATGATGTAAATGGAACCAAGTCTGTAGTCTAGTTAACAATACTGTACTGATAAAGTTAATTTGTAGATCAGGACCCATAAAATGGAAGACACCCCAGTTGCCCAGCCTATGTCACAAGTGTACATCTAAGTCAACCTACATTCATAGGAAACACCTGTCAAAGAAACCTAATATACACTAATAATAATCCTCCAACTCTGCTTTAGCTAGCTAAACTTACCCTAGAAAGTAGGACCTGCTTGTCCTATAAGGAAATCCTCAACATCCTAGCCAACCATGCCCTGCTTCCATGTTGCCTCTTGTAACATTCTATAAAACTTGCTCTTACCCGAAATGTCTCAGGCTAATGTTCCACTATTTGTGAGGCACCATACTCCTCCAATCCATGAATTGTTTTCCTTTAAATAAAAGTCATTAAATCTGTTACTAAATTGTATTATTTTTGTTATTTGACAATATCAATGTCAATTTCTTGGCTTTGATAGTATATTACAGTCATATCATATATTGTATTTGCATTACATATAAGATGTCACCATTGGGAGTTAAAGAGAGGAGTCTACTATTTTTGCAACCTCTTGTGAGTCATAATTCTTTCCAAAGAAAATGTTTTTAAGGGAGGCAGGTGTGGAAGGGTGGTTCCTAGACCAGCTATGGCATCCACTGGGAACTTATTAGAAATGTAGAATCTCAGGTCCAGACAGACAAAATTAGAATCCACATTTTAACAATAACCTCATATCCTGATTCTTATGCACATTAAAGTTTAGAAGAACTGTTATATAAGAAATAAAAGTGATATTCAAGTATTTCTCATCAGTTTCAGAAATGTTATTCCAGAAGCTCAGGGTCTGCTCACTTGTATGCAGCCAGTTCAGCTCCGTAAGTATTGGCTTAGAAGACCTTCCTCCAACATGAGGTTTAGTACTCTACCTTGAAATTCTCAATAATTTTATCTTTGACTTTTGTACATGAAGTCCTAAGAGACCACAGAGCATGCCCTGGAAGCATGGAGCCTCAGCTTACCAATAACATACTTCCCTACCTTGCTGAGATGGGTTCTCAGCTGCCCTGGCACTTTGGGATCTTTCTCCTTTATGTCTTCATCCAGCAATTGCTGCTGACCCCCAGCCCCAGAAGGGGTCTAGACACAGACAGAAGGGCTCCCTTGCTCCCTGAGACAGCTCAGACTGGCAGTACCATGGGGTGTGGGCTGGCGACTGGTGGGTGGACGACAGCCTCTTCTTGCATACTGTTGATCCAGTAACCAGCACATTCCAGCATGGAGGCTGCACCCTGCCCTCAGTGGGCCGCCATCCCCTATGGGTTCCCACAGGTGGCAGGCCTAAGGGAAGGGGAGATACTTGGCACGACCTCCCTACCTCCTGCCAAGACATGTGCCAGTCTAGTGGCTGGTTGGAGGGGAAAACAAGCAGCCAGTGGGTGGTATGTTTGCTTAGTCACAGAATGGAAAATCTGCATTCAATGGGCAAGTGTCCCCATGCCTGAGGACAGGAAACATTATATACCAAAGAAAAACACCATTATAGATAAAGAAAGAGACAGTGGAAGAAAGGAAAAAGCTTTATGTATTAATTTTCTTGCCTTTTGAACAGGGAGCCCATATTTCATTTTGCACTATCCCTGGCAAATCATGCAGTCAATGCTGCCGAGGTCACTGGGAATCAAAAGATGAACATCCAGCACCTGCATGGCAGGTGCACAGGCCCAGTGGTGAACTCTAATGGCTACCAAAAGCAGTCTTCTTTACAAGATGGCTCCAGGAATCCTTCAGCAATACAAGTTTGGTCTGTCTCTCTCTTTAAAGGAGACTTTCCACCATGAAATATAATCCAAGACTAAGAATAGTAAACATATATCTCCTAATTCTTTGTGCTTATACCTACTATTACCCAGGTATGCTTCCGTATTTTCTACATTTTAAAAAGGAAGACATGACCAAGAGTAATACTTCCTATATTTTTAAAAATTAAAATTCTTAAATGGCAGAATAGGGAAAAAAAAGTAGGGCTTTGGAATAAGTCTGGGAAGAGAGAAAGAGAACAATTTAAGGTTTTAAGGACTGTATTTATATTTAATTTTTCCTTAATTCATTCATACAATTATTACTTATTGAGGCACTCCCTAAAAGATCACTAGTGAACTTAAACCACTTTCCTCTGAAGCACTTCTTCCATAAATAATTTATTAATGAACAAAAGTGATATTCAGAAATAAAACACATTATTCTTCATTGTCTTGTTTCTCTACCCTGGGCAGGATCAGTCTTCCTTTTACTTACATCTTTTATCTTGAACTAATAATATTATTGAGTATATCTCATATATAACTAAGGAGAAAGCAAAGTTTAAAAATTACTTTGTCTGGCAAGATGCTCTCAGTGAGTTTGTTTAATGGAATAATTTCAAAATTGCATTTGTAGTATAATCCTAGTTTGAATCTTACAAATATATATAATTGTGGCTAGAAAAAGATGGTATGTAAAGGTCTTAGTAATGGCTGTTTTAGGGTATAGGCTTGCTGGCAGTTTTAATCTTCTTCCTATTTCTCTATATTTTCCCCCGTTTGTCTGTATTGAATATTATAGGGGACATCAGCACCATTACATGATAGGGCTCTACTGCCTCTGATACTCACTATTGTTTCATAGGAACCACTTGGACTTTTTTTCAGAAATGCACCTTGATCTTTTGGATACTGCCACCAGTTCAGTGACAGGAGTGAGAAAGTAGTGAGAAGCTGAGTGTGAACTTCCCACATTTATGGGGTGTTAATTCATTCAATAGTCTAATTAAGTCACCACCTGATAATCCAATTCATTATAACATATCAGACTCTAAACAATTAATTTCCTCTTCTGCTCTACATGACCATACATATCTTGATTTGACATATCTTGAATCATGAAGTTTATGTTTTTTGTTTAGAGCAGTGATTTCTTTTTTTTTTTTTTTAAAGATTTTATTTATTTGACAGAGAGAAACACAGCGAGAGAGGGAACACAAGCAGAGGGAACCGTAGCGGGAGAAGCAGGCTTCCTGCAGAGCAGAGAGCCCGATGCGGGGCTCGATCTCAGGACCCTGAGATCATGACCTGGGCCGAAGGCAGACGCTTAATGACTGAGCCACCCAGGCGCCCCTAGAGCAGTGATTTCTATATTAAATTGTTGTAGGATGGTGAGTTGAAGCAACCTAAAAACTCCTTATTACAGCTATTAAAAACTGCTTGACTTAGAATCATGAGGAATTTACCATAATAAAGTGTATCCAGTGTGTACATACTAAATAACTGTAAAGCTGTTAATTTGTTATACTTTCAATAGCCTTCAAGTAACTTCTGTCTTCCCACAGTATTTTGCAGACAGAGCTTAAATTATGAAAGGAAAGGACAGGAAGCATAAGCATTTAAGCCTGTACCACTGCTAATTGGGCTGGACTTGTGAGAATCATCTAGTCCAGTGGTTCTCAGTCCTTGTTGCATGTTAGAGGCCCCTAGAGTTTTTAAATATACAGATGCCTGAGCTTCACCCCACATCAATTTAATCAGAATCTCAGAATGGAGTTTAGGCATAGGCATGGTATCTATTTTATGTACTAGTCATCATTCTAAGTCCTTTTACATATGTTAAATCATTTAATGCTATACCTCAAGCCAAGTGTACCATTATCATCTCCATTTTACTTATAAGGAATTCAGGCTTGTGAGGAAAAGTGAAGTAATTGGCAGATCTAGGATCACAATAGGCTGCATCACAGCCTATGTTATGTTACACAATCTCACAACCCTTTTAACCCTTTTAAGCCATCTTCCCAGAGCCTGGAGCACTGCCATACAATTCTTCATATTGCAGAATTCTACTAGACAAAATATAGCCAGAAATGAATAAATGCAGAAAATTTAGTCTGACTTTAGGATTAGCTAAAGGTACCAGTGCAAATAGAGGAGATGACAGAAATCTGAAATGATTAAAATTCAGACAGCAAGTTCTGCTGGTAGTGATCAGGATCACACTATCATTTTTTGAGTGCCCTTTTACAGCAAAGAAAATGAAGGCACAGAAAAGTTGAGCAACTTGCCCAAAGAAACAAGGCGAGAGATAGGACAAGGATCTGAACTGAATCAATGTAGCCACCAAAACTACACAATGGCAAAATAGGGAATGAAAAAAGCCATCTGCCAACTTATTGATCAAATTCACAAATACTTATTTAGGCCAACTGTACAAAATGAAACCTTTTTCAGCAAGAAGCTGAACGTGATTATTAATACAATCTCATGGTGATTAAAAAGGCATATGAGTAGGAAACTACTCCTTATGAAGCTATTAATTAAGTGGGAGAGTTAAAATAGAAGCAAGATGAGATTCAAAAATTAGTGAAGAGATGGGATTGGATGTTCTTTAATGTACCTTCCAACTGGAAAGATACTCTCAAACTCTTTGCCTTATCAAACTTTTGCTTTGAAAAGTTAAAAAAGTTTCATATAAGCCAGATGCATTTATAAACCACAAGCTCAGGGCTTCAAAGGAAGGAGAAATAAGCTCTGGCTTAGGTGTTTCAATTCGGCAAAATGCAGTACTTTGTCTGAATTTGAATACCAAGTTAGCAAATTTAATTCCCTTTTATGTACAGAAAGAACCAATTTACATCACATTGCATTCATTTGTTCAGTTGCTTTGAGTTCAGAAACTAGAAATGCTCTGTTTTACCTAAGTATCAACAAAAGAAGGGGAAAACCCTATCCAAACTATATTTACGCTATTGGTAAGAGCAGATGGAAATGATGCCATGCTAGATCTATAGAATACCTGGTAGAGAGTCTGCAGTTTGATTGCTTACGTTTGATGGGATTTTCAAATTACTTTTAAAAGTAGGTCATAAGTGCCTGGCTGAATTAGAGGAGGATTCTCTAGGGATTCCTGCTGTATTTTAAGAAATCTCCTTTGGCCCACAGGTGTCTTGTCCCAAGAAAGAAACGCACCCTTACACAGGCAACAATTTCTATCTTGTCTCCAACATGACCAGAATGGGGTGGAGGGAGAGAATCTGACACCCCCTGGCTATTGTCAAGGGACCAATTAGTATATTCACAGCTAATTTAATGGGATTCTGAGTAACATCATTAAGGGCACAGTAGGCAATAAATGATTATAAAGAACCTTGTGTAATTCCCTAGGTACCTAAGCTTGGTCTACCTCCCTCATCTAATACCATTTGTGGAGGCACAGATGACCTGGAAATGGAAATTGTGTAACTAATAATTTCTAATTGAAAGAAATCTAACTTAAGTCTATGTATACTGCTCATTGCATGTTATATCTTACTTAGTTTATACCTTGGGAATCTAAACTAGTTATTGTTAACCTCTTTGAAACTCTGAAGCTCAATGATTAAGTTTCGTAACACATACTGTGCTAAGTGAAATAGCATTTTAAAAATTCAGTTGAGGGGACACCTGGGTGGCTCAGTCAGTTAAACATCTGAGTCTTGATCTTAGCTTAAGTCTTGATCTCAGGGTCGTGAATTCAAGCTACTTTAAAAAAAAAAAAAATCAGTTGAGGAACAATAGTTTTTCCAAAGAGAATTTTGCAACTTCTTGAGAGATGACTCAGGTGCCAAACAGAGTGAGGTGGTTGTTAAAATGCAGATTCTCAGCCAAACCCCAGATCTAATAATTCAAACCTCTGAGGGCTAGAGCCCAGGGACCTAAATTTTAACAAGTTCCCCAGGGGATTCTTATGTATACTAAAGTTTGGGAACTTCTGCCCGAGGGTATCACCAATCCAAAGCTAAAAATCACCTGTTACGACCAAATGTTATAAAATGTTGAACTTGTAGCATGACTTTAACTATAGGAAAACAGCACTTGTTAGCATTAGAAAAATTCCAGTCACAATTTGACTTTCTCATATTTAGGGGGATGATTCAGCATGTAGCCCAGATGCTACACAGCACTGCTACAGAAATCTGTGCATCCTGTACAAGGCTGCAGTAACAGGCTCTCTTTCCTAAACCCCTGCGCAGGACTGGTACCACAACAGGTATGGCCCCAAATTAATCACTGTCATTCTCCTTCATCATGATGCTTTCTCATATTCCCGGAAGGAAGTATGGTGTTAATTTTGGGTAACTCATAAAACCCAGGGCACTTTTCCCTTATCAATATTTTGCAATGTATTTTTCTTATATTGTTCTTTTTGGTGTATCGACTGTCTGACTAGCACAGAAACTTGCCCCTGTGGTTGCAAATTTCTTCAACCTCCTAACAAATATTCTGCTTTTAAATAATATTCATAAGAGCTAACAAAATGACAAAAAAAAGTGAGGAGGGATGAATTTGGCTCCACCAATCCAAGAGAAAAGCCACGTCATGTCCTCATGGTATGTGAGGTTATCCCCTTACACACTTGAGAATTCTTTCACCAAATCTTAGATGTAAGAAGCAAGACCTTGGGCAAAGAATTTTTTGCCTTTTGGAGAATATCAGAAATCTAAAAGCTTGCAAAACTATTAAAGGATTGGTAATACCAGAATCTTTTTTACAGAAGTTTCCATGTCTGTCTGTTTTTCAGGAAGAAATAACAGCCGGTACAAACACTTGATGAAAACATTTATCTATATAACTAAGCCCATACATACTCTAGAACCTGGAACATACCTGTTAAAAAACAAAAAGTTGAATTGCTGAGTCACTGGAAATCAAACTCTTTCATAAAATTCTCCCAATCAGACACCATTCAAGCCTGGCTCTATTAGTGTCACTTCTCAAAAGGCAGAACTCTTAAATGGAATGAATCATAACAGCTGATTTCCACCAACTGCCACTCCACCAGACAGGAAGCTGGCTGTCAATGGGTGTCAGGGTGTCCAGGCAGCTCAGGCTATGCGGTGGGGCCTATAAAAGGAGGGGAAGCCCATCAGGGGAACATCTACAGATGGGTAGCTTAGAAAATGGCGCTTTTGAAAATCTTTGCTTGCTTGCCTGCTTGCTTTCCTTCTTTCTTTCTTTCTTTCTTTCTTTCTTTCTTTCTTTCTTTCTTTCTTTCTTTCTTTCTTTCTTTCTTTCTTTCTTTTTTTTTCTTTTCTTTCAGAGAGTGGGAGAGAGAAGGCAGGGAGGGGCATAAGGAGAGGGAAAGAGAGAATCTTAATGTGGAGCTCAACCTTAGGACCCTGAGATCATGACCTGAGCTAAAATCAAGACTCAGATACTTAACTGACTGAGCCACCCAGGCACCCCAAATTTTTGCATTTTGATTGTGATGTGGAGAAAGCCCTAACTGAATGCCATATTCCACAGGAATCTTTTTCTATCCAGGAAAGGGATATAGGAAGTATGACTGTAGCCAATTCTGAATTTATAATCAATATATAAACTGAATGAAGATAGAAAACATTAAAATTGTTTAGAACTGATTCATTTGCTTGGAAGAAAATTGCAAAGGAATTTGACTAGTGTGCTGCAGAGGACTTGTTTCTTTCTAGCAGAGATGTATGAAAGTTAATTCTACTATAAAGCTACAGTAATAACTTCATATGATATCAGCAAAAGAATAGACACCTAAGTCAATAGAGAGTCCAGAAATATAACCACATAAATACTATGATCGATTAATTTTGACATAGATGCAAAGGATATTCAATGGAGAAAACACCATCTTTTATACACATCTTTAAAAAAAAAAAAAAAAAGGACCTAGACATATACCTCACATCTTACACCAAGATTAACTCAAAATGGGCCACAGACTTGAATGGAAATGTAAAACTGTAAAACATTTAGGGAAAACATACGCAAAAATTTTTGTGACTTTTAGTTAGGCAGAGTTCTTGGATATAACACCAAAAGCACTATCTGAAAGAAATTGATAAACTGGACTTTGTCAATATTAAAAATCTTTTTTGCCCTATAAAAAGACATACTTTGCTCTGCATAAGACACTATAACAGAATTTAAAATGTGCCACAGAGTGGAGCAAAACATTTGCAAATCACATATCTGACAAAGAACTTACATCCAGATTATATAAGAAATTTTCAAACTTCAATATTATAAAAACAACCAGATTTTTTAAATGGACCAAAGATTTGAAAAGACAATTCAGCAAAGAAGATATGAGGATGGCAAATAAGCACATGAAAAGATACTCTACATTATTAGTCATTAGGGAAATTCAAATTAAACCACAATGTGATACTAATATGCACCCTGTAGAATGACTAAAATTAAAAACAAAAAGATTAACAATATGAAGTGCTGGTTAGTATGCAGAGAAACCTGAACTCTCAAATGAAAAATGGTACTGACACTTTGGCAAAATAGTTTGGCAGTTTATTATGACATTAAATGTACACTGCCTATAGGCAGTCAATTCCACTCTTAGGTATTTGCCCAAGAGAAATAAGACTTATGTTGACACAAAAGCCATTTGTGAATATATATATATCAGCTCTATTCAGAATCTACAAAAACTGGATACAATGCAAATGTTCTCCAATTGGTGACTAAACATACCGGGGAGCATCCATACAATAAAATACCATTCAGCAATAAAAAGGAATGAACTACAGATACGTGCAACAACATAGATAAATCTCAAATGCATTATGCTAAGTGAAAGAAGCCACACTGAAAAGGTTGCATCTGTATGATTACATTTATATGATGTTCTAGAGAAGCAAAACCCATAAGGATAGAGACCACACCAGTGGTTGTGACAAGTTAAGAGCCAAGGAGAAGGACGCCTGGGTGGCTCAGTCAGTTAAGCATCGGCCTTCAGCTTAGTTCGTGATCCCAGAGTCCTGGGATCAAGTCCTACATCAGGCCCTTTGCTCAGAGGGAAGTCTGTTTCTCCTTCTGTCTGCAGCTCATCCTGCTTGTGCTTTCTCTCTCTCTCTGACAAACAAGACCTTCAAAAAAAAATTTTTTTTTTTTTTTTTAAAGATTTTATTTATTTGACAGAGAGAAACACAGCGAGAGAGGGAACACAAGCAGAGGGAGTGGTAGCGGGAGAAGCAGGCTTCCTGCAGAGCAGAGAGGCCGATGTGGGGCTCGATCCCAGGACCCTGGGATCTGACCTGGGCCGAAGGCAGACGCTTAACAACTGAGCCACCCAGGCGCCCCCAAAAAATTTTTTAATTAAAAAATAAAATTAAAGAGTCAAGGAGAAAGGTATGAAGGAGTTTTCTGGGGGTGAGAGAACTACCCTATTTGTCAAATGTATAAAACAAAAAGAATAAATTTTACTATATATAAATTAAATTTTAAAAAGTTTATTCTGACCTAATAACACTTGAATATTTTACAGTAAATTTTCAGGAATAATTTTCTTTGCAAACCAAAAAGACCTTCAAATTTTCCTTTTTTTTTTGGTTTGTTTCCTGCTTTGTTTTTTGTTTTTGTTTTTGAGAGCGAAAGAGCAAGCGCACAGAGTTGAGAGGGAGAAGCAGACTTCTCACTGAGCAGAGAGCTCAATGCGGGGCTCCATCCCAGGTCCCCGAGATCATGACCTGAGTTGAAGGCAAATGTTTAACCAACTGAGCTACCCAGATGCCCCCAAATTTTCTTTTTTTAAAGTAAATTTCCAATGGCATGTTTCTGTTTGGGCAAAGGTTCAAAAATAACATCAATAGATCTGTTCAAACCTATATACTTACAGTGAGCATGTTAAAAAAAAATGTTAACTTTAAAATCACAAAATAAAATCTTTTTTTTTTTTTTTAAAGATTCAGGAAAATAAGAAAATTCAGGCAAAGATCAAATCAAGATTACATAGGACAGATGTCTTCCTCCATACACAATTTGTCAACTTTTGACAAAACTAAATCATGCTGCCTGGCTTTCTATACTATTGAAGTTTAATACAATCCACTGACTCCAGTACCAGTATTTTCACCAGGAGGCAGAGTTATAAAAATCATTAACATTCTAGACAGTTCTTGTTTTTTTAAAAAATTTTATTTATTTATTTGACAGAGAGAGAGATAGTTAGAGAGGGAACACAAGTGGGGGAGTGGGAGAGGGAGAAGCAGGCTTCCCGCAGAGCAGGGAGCCCCATGTGGGGCTCAATCCCAGGACCCTTGGATCATGACCTGAACCAAGGGCAGATGCTTAATGACTGAGCCACACAGGCGCTCCTTGACAGTTCATGTTTTTAAGAAATGTGAATATCTCTGTTAGAGACCAATACTCTTTGGCAGGTAAATCATATCGTATCTTATACTTTCTGTATTTTTTTAAGTTGGCTCAGTTGAGTTATATTGAAGAGAAATCACAATTCAAATACCCAGAGCATTTAAATCAAAGAAGGGATTTATTCAAGGTAAAAATTAGGACAGCATCAGAAACAGAGAGCAACTCACCTTATTCTGTTTTAATGGTCCTGCTTTCAAGATCATAAACATAAACCAAAAATATTTCTGGTAATAAATTATCATTAAAATTAATTTGCTGTGGGACGCCTGGGTGGCTCAGTTGGTTAAGCAACTGCCTTTAGTTCAGGTCATGATCCTGGAGTCCCATATCGGGCTCCCTGCTCTGCAGGGAGTCTGCTTCTCCCTTTGACCCTCATCCCTCTCATGTTCTCTCTCTCTCTCTCTCTCTCAAGTAATAGATAAATAAAATCTTCAAAAAATTAATTTGCTACAACAACTTAAAGGGGAGCATTTTCACTTCAGGTACCAATGTACACCCAGTGAAATTTATTCAACAATTATGTGGCTACTACCAACAGCAATGATATCTTATCAAATTCTTTTTGCACTTATCACTTTAGCTTCACAGTTCATTTTTTCCAAGATATAGAATCACCTCTGATCATTTGTCTCCCCGCCTATCCTCTCCCCAATAATCTTGTGTTTCCTGTACATTTCACATCAAAGTGCCTTCAGGCTCCCCCATTACTGCCTGCAACACCTACTTTCTGTCATAACATACCTAATGGATAAAGTGTGCAAGATCAACACATCTTCATGGGTATACATCGAATAAATGCAATGCCTAAGAAACTACTGTTAATTTTCCACCCCCTTTTTCTCCCACTCAAAAATACATTTGAAGGCAAGTGACTGAGAATGATGTTACTATTAGGAAAATCTTGGAAATATATATAGGGATATATACATAGCTCAGGTATACAATAATCCTGTCAGTAACAGTGGCCCACCATAGCCATGATTCTGAATGGGAAAGAGGTGTACAGCCCTTAAGGTGGGTGTGGTTTGGGTATACTCCCTAGTTCTTTTGTTTCTCCTCCTCTTTCCTCAAAACCTCCCTCAGAAAACTTGTCCAGTTCTATGACTCCTACTATTATTTCAATGGGATTGAGTCTGAAGCCTAAGGCCCACATTTACAAATGCCTGAACATTTTCACTTGTATATTGTACTACCACTAACGCTAAACTAAATCAGCTCTTCCTTTTGGTTTCCTTATGTCTTTTTATATTAATACCATCTTGGAGCAAACAAACTTTAAGCTAGTACTATTTTTGGTTCCTCATGCTCACTCACCTCTCATACCGAAATAAAGCTGTCAAATCAGTCAATTCTGCCTTCAAAGGGTCTTTCATATCCTTCTCTTCTCATTACCTTCACCTCATTACCTTTGCCTTATTACCTTCACCTAATTCAGCTTCCTCTTTCTGATATTCCCCCATTCCAATCTATTACCCATATTGCTATCATCTAGATAATCCTAACATGTGGATTAGGGAGTGTCACTTCCTGGTCAGAAGTCTCCAATAGTTCCCCACTACTCACAGATAAAAAGCCATACTCCTTAATCCAATATTGAAAGATCTCTTCACAATCTGTCTTCAACCTATCCTATCTCTGTTATAACCACCTTCATGTGCCCCATATGCCAGTTACACCAGATTACAGTCTTTTGCCAAAACATCTTGTGATAGCAAACCAGTGCTCTTAGGATCCCTATATTTAGAATGTTCCAAAACTCTCATTATCACAGCTACAAACCTTTGATGTCCCAGAGCTAACTCTCCAATGAAGCTATTCCCAACACCCTGACCTGAATATGTTCTAGCAATCCAGAACTTCCTATACCACTGATTAGCGCCCATATGCTACTTCTCTTCTAATATCCCTTATCCTCATATCTTGCATTCTATATTAGACTATACTGCTTTGTTTCTAATTTTGTAAATATTATAACCTGTAAGGGTCATATAGACTCCTAAATTTCCAAAATCCAACATAAAGGTGAAAGCTCCCAAAATAGTAGGCCATAACAGAAGATGATAAATATGATACTTGATTGACAATAGAATGGAATCAAGGCAGCTGCAATTCTAATTCTGTAAGTAGAAACACAAAAAAGCCTTCTATGTGCACATGGGTGATATATTTATTCTGTACTTTTTGCCATAATATGTTCTAGAAACTGGGTCATAAAGTATCATTTTCCCACAGGAACAGTGATGTTATTGGGGACTGTGCTTTTCAACAAAGACTCATTATCAAATAAAACATAGATAGGAACAACATGCAATAAAAGTAAAGATAACAACTGTAAATCCTTACAATTTAAAATTATAATATGAGCATTTTCAAATGGGTATCCACAGACTATGCAGATTTGTTATACCAAGGGTCCCAATATATCACAAATTATCTATGCTGACATAAAAATAGCTTTCATAAATCTCAGTAAAGTCAATATGCTAGCTATAATAGACCAAAGATGAATTGATCATTTTATTTGCCACTTTACTATTTAATAGGATGTTTGATGTTTGTTTTGGTGGTGAGGGAGATTCAAATGACTTAGTCTTACTTTCAAGATCAACAACAAAATCAACCCCAAGCAGCTCAAAATGGTAGAATCAATCATTTTCTCTTTACTTTTAAAAATTTTTAAAGATTTTATTTATTTATTTGAGAGAGAGAGAGCAGGAGTGAGGGTAAGGCAGAGGGGGAGGGACAGAGAAACTCTCAAGTAGACTCCAAAATGAGCATGGTGCCGCGCTCATTTTGGCCTTGATCTGAGACTTTGATCTGAGCTAAAATCAAGAGTCAAAAGCTCAAGAGACAGAGACACCCAGATGCTCCCCATTTTCTCTACATTAATTTTACTGCATAATTCCTCAGACATTAGAGCTATGTTCAAAGATAGAAGTGCTAGATTTGCAAAAGGAAATCTTAGGTTCTGACCAAGCTCTGTCATTTACCAACTGGGTGATACATAGTCTCTGTGAGTCTGTTACCTCAAAAACAATGGCTACCTCACAAAGTAGGAAGAAAAATCAAGAGATAATGTAGCTTTGTTGCTTTTAAGCTGCAAAGTTTCATCAAGAATAAGTTATTATTTGGGGCACCTGGCTGGCTCAGTCAGTGGCACATGCAGCTCTTGATCTTGAGGTTGTGAATTTAAGTTCCATGTTGGGTATAGAGAAGACTTAAAAATCTTAAAAAAAAAAAAAAGAAGAAGAAGAAGAAGCAGCTATTATTATCAATATCATTCTTAAGGTTGATGGCACTTGGCTCACTATTAGCATGGTTAAAAGTGGAAAGCTGAAGAGGTGTTTTGCCTCCTCTGGTCTTCCTACCTCCTCAGTGTATTCAGATATGCATATCTTCTTTTTTAGAACAAAACAACACGGAGGTCACCATTAGTATCCTTCTACCTCTCAGAGCTTAACTGACAACTTTCAGCGCACCTTGCATTACACTAAAAAGCGATAAAAATAATTACTATGTGCAAGAAAGGGACATTTTGGTCACTATAGTGGGCAATTCTACGGACAGGACATGTTTCTCAATCAGTATGGAAGGAGAGAACTTTCTTGGTGTACAGGAGAATTCAACCTGAGTCTTTCCCTTCTAAAGAGTGTACAAATGTACAACTTTCTCAAGATTGCTCTTCAAGGAGGGAAAGGCAAGCAACAAAGAGGAAAGGGCAGAGAAGTGTTAGTAAATACTGTGTATTCCCATCTTAGGAAGCCAGAGTTGTGTTTTTAATATATCTGAAAAAATGAGTGACAACTCTGCCCACCTACATTCTCTACTCAGTTCCACACCAAGAGTAAAGAAGGTATCTGAACTGGAGGGGAGGATCAAAGTGTGGGTAGGGGTACTTTCCTTACTCCCATATCATAATTTTTTAAAAGAATCAGACTGTCCTAAGAGGAAAGAGGAAGAAAAGACTTCAGAGACTAAAAGAGTGGAAGTCTAGAGCTGGTGTAGCTTCCCCCAGGATTAGGAAGGGCAGAGGCTGCCAATTCCAGGAAGAGTGCCAATCAAGTCCACTGTCCTTACAGCTCCCCTATAAAGTTCATACTTGGAAAGGGAGGCTAGACTTGGTACCCAAGGCTGCTAGTCTCAGCGAAGTTCCCAAATATGCTATATCTTCCCGGAAATCATGTGGATTATCACCATATATGTTTTGTGTCAAGCAGTATTTAGAGAGTTTCAGCCTCTCTTCTCATAATTCCCATCAGTGCCCCTGTCAACCCCACTGCCAAACAAATACACAATCTAAATAAAACCAGTATGTTTTTTACATAAGCCCAGTTTCAATTTAAGTTATCTAGTTCCTTCCATCCAGATTACACACAATCACAAACTGTTCCTAAAGGGAAATTCTTGAGCTTCCAATGGATTATCCAGCAGGATAATCCAGACAGTCTTCACCATATATCCTGGGACCTTTGTAACACCTGTGGATTTATTGTTCTATCACACAGTGAGATGGGGAGCTCAAAGCAAGATGTGGCAATAATAATGATTATGATAATAAGTTAAACAATGAGCTATTTCTTACACTTAAATTGAGTGGAGTAAAAGATAATCACATGTGATACAATAATTGTTTAGCTTAAAATCTGTGTTTAGACAACAAATATTTATGTCCTTCTTGTAGATATTTCACTTTTGTTGTCTATAAACATTTAGTGAATTTAAAAGCATTAAGCTCCCACTTCATTTGTGTCTAAGGAAAGGAGGAGATTTTTTGTACAGAACTGAAAGTATAATGGTACAAGGTCAAACCAAGTGGGGACAGGAGGCATCAGGGAGAAAGAATTCCAAGAAGAAAGAATTTCCACATGGAAAAAGAACTTCCAGAAAGCTCCTCTGCTGTAACTCTATAAGGTTCTGTGCTCTCTTTTTCTAACAGAAGCCAATGCATTAAGACATTAGTAGGAATTTTTTATAGGTAGCTTTAAAACACACACACACACAAAATCTCACTTATCTACTAAGACAGGTATAAGACAGAAAAATGGCCTGGAAGTCACTAAAGCAGAGGCTGAAAACTAGAAAGCTGTGGGTTAACTCAGGTCCAAAACATTTTTCTAATGTCCACAAAATGTTTATGGCAAATTTCAGGTAAGTGTCAAAAAGTAAAAATCAGAAAGCTCACATAAAAATCTGTGATTTCCAGTTTTCTTTAAAAATTACAAGAGTGGGTAACACTGGGCCCATGCATGTTCACCTTGCAACAATCAGCTGGACCAGGAAACTGCTAAACTGCTAAATTTATTTTTTTTTTTTAAAGATTTTATGTATTTGACAGAGAGAAACACAGCTAGAGAGGGAACACAAGCAGAGGGAATGGTAGCAGGAGAAGCAGGCTCTTTGCTGAGCAAAGAGCCCGATGTGGGGCTCGATCCCAGGACCCTGGGATCATGACCTGAGCCAAAGGCAGATGCTTAACGACTGAGCCACCCAGGCGCCCCTGCTAAACACTTTAGACACCCCCAGCTCACCACAGTCCAGCAGCTTCAGTCTCTGTGGTCCACTCCATTTATTTTAGGTACCTCATAGCCCCTGAAGGTACCTCATAGCCCCTGATGTTAGTTCAAAACCTCTGAACTAGTGAGCTCAGCTCCAAAGGAGAAGTGAAAAATAGTCATTAAATATGTGGCAACCAGGAATGAGGGGTGGCCTGGCATTTGAAAATCAGCAAAGACTTTGATATTCATAGTCCTTTGCCCATTTTATACAACAGATATCACAAATGGAGCAGGTCCTACATCAGTTTACTTCTATTTCCTTTTCCTTGTGCTGAATTATCACGTAAGACATATTTCTTCTCAGTTATTAATTCCAAAGAGCTATTTAATGTATATAGTGACTAAAAGAGCTGATTGAAACCTACCTCTCCCGGTTGTAATAAGTTAGAGAGGTTGCTTTTGAATGAACAACATCTCAGTTTATTCACTCATAAAATGAATGGGTTCAGCTAGAATGATCACTAAGATCATTTTAAGTTGGCCTCCCCCCATCTATACCACCTCTACTTATCTAGAATCAACTCAGCCCCTCCAGAGATGTTCAAGTTCCACTACCTCTATAAAGCCTCTCCAGACTTCTTTCTTTAAATTTTTGAGCTAATCACCACCACTACTCAAACTAGCATTTTCTAATTCTCTAATTGCTTTGCTTGGAGTGCATCGGTTCACTTGCCATATTTAAACAGAAAATTCCTTTAAATAAAGAACTATAGTTTAATTTTTAAATCCTCCACAGCTTTCACACTAAATAGGCATTCAATGATTATTTGTTATTTACTCTGAATGATAGAAAATATAACTGGAAAACTCCCCACAGAGCAACTTTCATCAGAACCCTCCAAACGAATTACCCTGATAAGGTAATAATTACCCTGATAAAATGGGCATCACAACTTGCACTATGCAATGAAGAGACACAATACTAAGTTACTGTGTTACTTTGTACATGATTATTGCTTCTTTTCTTAGTTGAAAAGCTCAAAAGGGGAAAAATATAAACAAACAATAAGTCACTATAATAAGCTATTGCTCAGTGAAGGATGATGTTACCCACTAAAATAAGACATGAGAAAAACTTTCTTACCACAAATGAGAAAAGAAAATCAATTACTACTAAGATGCTGCAGGTCAGATATTTGAAAAGTACAGTGAAAACCACCCTTGATCCTCTCCCACCCCTTGTGTCATCAGAAGTTCTGAGTAACAGGAGATGTGGGCAGGAATTTACCCACTTTCACAGGAAAAGTAGTGAGATACAGGTTCTACTTGTTCTGGTCAGACTCCACCCACCACCCCACCCCACCCCACCCCACCCCCAAATCATTAAGGTTTTAGATATGTGGTCAGTGGTCAGTCCTTCTCTATTAAAGCAAACAGGAAAAAAGAATAATTCACGTACAAAATTATTTTTGTGATTACCTTAATTTCTCTATTCTCTATTTAATGAATTCAAGATAATTTACACTTTAGTATACTGAATTAACAAGTGTTAAACATGTCTTAACAACTACCAAGTTCTAGTGGACGAAGTCAATTTTAAAAATGCTCTCCTGTGATGTAACCAACAGTTAATACAGATGTTTTCACTTAACCCATACTCTATGGAAAGAGAATTAAGAGAATTAGTTCTATAATTCACATTAGACACATTCAATGCTTGCGGGTCTGAATCAAGAGGCAATGTACCCTGTAGGCTGGGGAAGGGATTAATTCGGGGGTGGGGGGATGGGATGAATCATGAAAAACTCCCACGTGGATCTTTCGGGAAAATCACAGCCGTATCCAATTTAAAAGGACGGAAAATACTGTTTAAATGACTTTCAATTTCTCAAGGGAATCCCTATAAAACGCAACAAGGTTTTCAGGGTCAGGGAAATTAGAAGCGTCTCAATTTTTTTAAGTAGATTTTTTACACTGCCTTTTAACGGTTTCAATCCTTCCAATGGTTTGTTTTTATCTGGTGTTTTGAATCACCCTGTTAATTCATCCTCCCTGACAGGAAGCCTGTCAGTCTACCCAAACAGCCTGAAGAGGGCTCCTGATTAGGCTTCCTCCTTTAGCCACGCCTACACACGGAGCAACGCGAGGAATGGAAAGTATGCCCGCGCTCCGCACACCCTCACACCTCACACCCTCATCTCCTCTACTTAGCCCCCAATAATTTAAGCCCTAGCTAGGTTTTCTCCCGTCCACGTCAAATAAAATGAGCAGAGAACAAACAGAACCAAAGTATGACAGGTGTGGATGTTTCTTTTAATCTAGGTCAATCCCAGTTGTACTCTTAAATAGTTCTTTGAAAGGAGATGCCTAAGTTCCTCTAGGATCAGAACCGGGCAGAAAGACCTATAAACTCAATTTCCTACAGTACTGTGCCCACCACAGCAAAGGAATGTAAGCCTGAGAAAAAAATGTAGTACTTAAGAGCTTTCCCCATATTCCCTCACAACTCCTACTAAAGCCTAGGGTCGACTCAGTAATTTCAAGGTTAGGGTGAAATGACGAAGGGTCCCACAAGCTTCCGCAACCGTCGGGGAACGAAGTCCTTACTTGGTCACACTTTTGGGTGGGAGGTCCTCCTCTTCAAGGACTACGGGGGCGGGAAGAGATTCTCGAACTCTCCCGACTCTCCACTATTCTCCCCTAAGGGGCGGGGCTCCGACTCTAGGTAACCCGGCCGGGCAACCTGGACACCCAATTAGCAAGGGAGCCCCCAAGTCAGCCTGACCAATCGCGGCCGACGAGCCAAGACGACCAAACGTGACGACAGATATGATTAAATTGGCGCGTCACCTCGACGTCAGCCTCTCACCTCGGACGTCCCGTCCCGGGAGCAAAACTCCAGCGACTTTGGGCCCCGCCCCCGTGAGAGTGGAGGGTGGCCAATGAAGGCGGTGCCGAGGGAGAACGAGGCCAATGAGACGAGGCCGGGGCGGGGCGCGGGGCAAGAGGGTGGGGCGGCTGGCGGCTGTGGCAGCCCGAGGTCTGGCTGCGCGCAGTATATGACAGTACGTCAGCAGCGGGATGGCCGTAGCTGTGGCGGCGGCTGCAGAAGCCCGAGCAGCCGCGGCCGCAGTGGAGGCTAGAGCCCGAGCGGCGTCGGCGTCGGCACCCCGGGGAGTTTAAGATGGCGGCAGGGGGGGCGGCGGGCCTGCGGGAGGAGCAGCGCTACGGGCTGTCGTGCGGGCGGCTGGGACAAGACAACATCACCGTACTGCATGTGAAGCTCACCGAGACGGCGATCCGGGCGCTCGAGACCTACCAGAGCCACAAGGTGAGCGGGCCAGCCGGACAACCGGTAGGGCTACGAGACGGAGGGGGCGCTTGTCGCCTCCCGGTGGCGCCACCCGGGGCTCAGGACAACCGGCGCGGGGCCGCGGAGCAGTGGCTCGCCTCAGCTGCCGTCCGCGCCCGGGGCGGCTAGGCTGGGCAGGGCCGGGCAGGGTTGCTGACGCTGCCGTCCCGGGTCGGCCGGGCTCCGAGGCGTTGGGAGGCGGACAGGCGGGCGGCCCCTGGCGGCAGGGCCGAGGCAGCCGCAGCCCTAGCTGGGCTGCGCCGCCGCTGCGGGACTTTCCGACGGCGCCCGCGGGTTTCCTGGCGTTTTCTGTCCCAGGGAGGGAGGGGAGCACTAGAGAGAAAATTGAGATGATTACGCTGCCCTTGACGGGGGAGGGGGAGCGGGTGCAGCGTACCAGTAACGAACTCTGAGTACAGAGGGCAGGAGCCGTCCGCCCTGTTTGGGAGCTAACACATAGGCACCGCGGATCCGCATAGACTCGGACAGAGCAGCTCCGCGTTTGGAGGTGGGACGCACGTTGTACTCGCAAGGACTTGGGGACACTGGTACACCGCGTGGGGGTGGGCACACCATGTACTCGCAAAGGCTGGGACACGACGCTCCGCGTACGTAGAGGGACACACCTTGCACTCCCAGAAATTCGGAGACACTGGCGCTTCGCCTTTCCGGAGAGGGACCAACACCGTGTACTGGGGAGCCACACACACCCAGCGCTCACCCGGGAGCAAGAACAAGGTTCGCGGAGGCTCCTTGTACTGAAAGACGCGCTGTGTCTCTCGGGCTGACTCCCGGCGATAGGGACGTGGATGGAGGGTGAAGATGGGGGAGATACATCGCGTCCAGGGGCAGAGACACCCCCCCCCACGTCCCGCACCCCGTTCCGAAGAGACACCCGTGTATACACACACACAACTCAAATACAGCTAAGACCCAGTTAGACGCACACATGCCGCAGTTGTACAAACCCAGAAACGCTGGGTTTTTCCCCTCGTTGGGGAGGAAAATAAAAATTAAAAAGTGGGGGGCAGGGAGACAGAAAAGGCACGCCATTAACCTAGGGTTCATGGGGAAGCCGTTTACCGACATGCAGCATAGGGATGTATAAAGGGAGGGATATACCATATGAGAGACGGGTAACATTTACTCTGAGAGGAGGGGCAGTCGGAGGGAAGTAAAATCCACAGGCGTACTGACAAATAGCCCAAGTTCAGTCCATACCGAGGAAACATGCTTCAGTTAACTGAAACACAGAGGGCAGAGGGGCACCCAGACAGACTCACATAGTTACTCAGATAAAAGTAGAGAACAGAATTAACATCTGTTGAGCTCCCACTAGTGCCAGGTACTTTAAATGCATAGAAAGAAAACGGATTTGGAAGTAGAGGCGCAAGAAAGGTGTGAAACCTGGTTCAGTGGGAGCTTATGAAGCTGAGTGAGGAGAGACTCATCTTCAGAGAAGCTTCCTACATAAAGGTGCCCACAGAGGGGGGCACACAGCTGTGTACAGCTTGGGAAGTACGTGAACTCATGATAGTATAGGTGTAAATAGCAGGAGAGACAGAGGTGAAATTGCTCAGGAGGGCACTCACAGAATTGAATGTCTGTGTAGATATACACTTCAGAGCACATGAGTTACCCACCAGTTGTGTATGGTGAAAAACATATGCAGACTTAGGGGAGGGCAGAGTGTATGTACGAGGGAAAAAATACCTTCCTACTCACTGAAATCCTAGGGAAAAAGTCTCATTTGTGGCTGGGAAGTCAGTGTGCACCCAGTGATAAGAACACAGGAAGATATAAGAAATACAAAACTGCCTATGTCAGTGGCTGTTCCCAGACAGATGCACCTGCAGGGAAGAGACCAGCACTGACATGGAGTAGGAGACCCTTATGAGGGAAGCCAGACAGGCAAGCAGAAGGACAGAGGTAGACAGAAGAGAGAAACTCAGCCCTGCAAGATCAAGATGGAAAGATAAGCTTGCCAGTTCCAAAGGGAGGGCGTGGGAAGGAATGAGACTAGAAGAAGGTAGGTCAGGGGTGTGAAGAGAAAAAAACACGGACTGAAGAGGAAGAAGCCAGCAGGAGAAGCCCAGCTTCCCATCAGAGAAAGACTGATACATAGAGGATTGGTGGATTCATCTCTGGGGACAGTAGGTCACCAATTACCTGGGGGGAACAAGAGGCAAACTGTATAGTTGATTGCAACACAATTGATAGACACTATACACTTGGCAGGGAAGAGGTGGGTGAGGAGACCCACAATGGGGAGGGATGGTGCCCAGGGAGAGTCGGGTGCTAGAGGCCTCCAGGGCTCAATGGGCTTCTGGACTAGAGCCCAGAAAGAGAGTATTTGTTTTTTTACCTTCATTTCTGCCTTTTCCAAGTCCTTCCATCTTTCTGAGGGTGGACCCAAGGAGATTTAGTCCTGGTAATCCTTTTCTCCTGAAAAGCTGATGGTAGAAGAAGCAGTGGCATGCAAAGAGAGGAAGAAGAAATAAGCTGACTTGGCCTTTGCAGTTGGACACTGCCTTGTTTCTGACCTAACCAGCTTCTGACCCCACGCCTCACTGTCATTTCAGCTACAAAATACTTTTTAAGTTTAAGGTGCTTGGAAAAGCAGGAATTGGGGTGAGAATTTAATCCCAGGTAGTTGAGAAGTGGGAAAAGACTGTAGAAAAACAAATGAGGCACCTTTCAGGTGACTACACTGTTGGTACTTATTGGTACTTACTGTACTTACTCTGGTGTGTTCAGCTAAGTCTCTTAGAAATGTGTTCTCAGTGATCTTCCTCCTGGCTCAGGCCAGACCATGCTCTCCCATCAGGGAGTTGCTAACAGTAGGCATCTGTCTGAGCTTTTATCTTCCAGTTGGAAGATAACTTATTTGGTCTGTTATACCTTAGGCCCTTATCAGAAGTAGGGCCCATGACTTGAAATTGTAGCAGCTCTCTGGAAATATGTTGACACATGTTGTTAAATGGGAAGAAGTTTCTGGTAGTCAAGCCTATTCCCTCTTGGGGAAGAATGGCTTTAATTTTCATGTAAGACTGCCCCCACCATTCCTGTGCTTAGATAGGAAGGTTGATGCATGACAAATGGCCTCCAAGTGGCTTTGGCCTATGCAAGGTTATGACTATTATTCCTCCTCTTCTAATGACCTTCTAAGAGCCAGAATTTTCAACAGTTTTCCAAATTAAGCATCAGAAAGCTATTTTTATTCAGATTACTTTGCCCACTAGATTTACTCTTCTAAATTAATCCATTTGACCTAAGATTTCAGGGAGGTAAGTTAAGAGATTTTAGTAAACTATGATTTAAGTAGAATAGGTCCACTCAGTGTGAATACAGAAAGTTTCAAATTGATTGTATATTAAAAAGTGTTAAATGGAAAGTAATTTTAGGCATACTAATGCAGATATCTAGGATATATTGCAAAGCTACATTTTCGTTAACTATAGATAATTTCAAATGAGAGGAAAGTTACTAAATAAAGTTACAAATTACAACTTTATATTCATTCTAAATTGGTGTTTGTGATTGCATGGTCTATATAAGCACTATGTACTTTAAGTGAACATATATTACTGTAATTACATATTTCTCTCACTGTATCCTAAAACTATATTTAAAATTAAAATCTCAAATTCTACAATATATTTTAGCTAATTCAGTAATGTGTAACTGGCTTATTATGACTTTTTTTTTTTAAAGATTTTATTTATTTATTTGACAGAGAGGAGAGAGATCACAAGTAGGCAGAGAGGCAGGCAGAGAGAGAGGGGGAAGCAGGCTCCCTGCTGAGCAGAGAGCCCGATGCGGGGCTCTGATGCGGGGCTCTATCCCAGGACCCTGAGATCATGACCCGAGCTGAAGGCAGAGGCTTCAACCCACTGAGCCACACAGGCGCCCCTTATTATGACATTTTTAGTAACATAAATCTTATCAAAATATTTAAGCAGATTCTGTCATTGCTGAGCCTGTTTATTTTTTAAAAACAATAGTCAAAGTTTCAAAGATGGTGGCTCAAATAAAATCGTCATGTTTACCTATTACATAAAAAACCTAGCATTGATATGTTTGGGGGCAAGGTCTTTTCATTCTCTGCGCCTAAAAATGAGAAAGAGATGTGTGTAAGAAGGATTCTGTTAACACATTCTCTTGTCAACTCTAATTATTGGCTTTAAATGAATTTTCCTTCTTTGATAAGTGTCTTCTAGGAAAATGATAGTGTTTTGAAAATTTGTACAACTATACTTATATTTAATTTTGCATGAGGAACTGAGTTTCTCTCAGTGTTACCAGATATATATTTCCAAACAAAGCATAAATCTCTACAAAGTTACTGTCCTTCACAATAGCTCCCTTTGTGTGTTACTTGGTCTTTTAAAATCACTGATTGTATAGGTCATGAGGTAGGTGACTTGTGCTCAGCTGGTCTTTCAGGTGAACTTTTTAGCATTTGATGCATTGTGGTTTAAGGCACAGAAAAGACTCCTACCTTACTTTTTCTTTATCTCCATTTTTCTGCCTGTCCTCAAACAATTTTGAGTGGGTGTATGTGTTCGATAATCTGCCTTATAAAATACAGAAGACCCTGTTTTTAAGGCATCACTCAAGCATCCGGACCTGTCAGCACAAAATTGCCACTGCCATAGGACATGTTTATTAGAGGTTTGCATTGTCAGATTCTTTTTTTTATTAAGTTCAACTAATGAATCATAGAACACTATATCAAAAACTAATGATATACTATATGTTGGCTAATTGAACTGTATTGTCAGATTCTTTTTCTTGCATGTTTTAAATGTTGTCAGGTTTCATTTTAAAACATTAATCTTACTGAATTTTACCTTAGATCCTTCTTCAGGCTGAACTTGATAAAAATACTTTTTATCAAGTAAAGTCAAATTTGTACTTCACGTTGCAGTAATTGTTTGAAACTTTTAGTCAAATGATCAGGTGCTCAGTGCAAAGAAGGGTGCCCTTCCCAGTGAAAAGCAGTAACCAGATTGCCTAAAAAGATAGGGAACTTTGGCACCCGAATTGGAGGGGGAAAGAAAGAACATATGTGAAGGATTGGAACATGTTCAAGAAAAGAGTTTAACAGGAAAGGGGCATAGAATTCTTGGAATGATTTACAGGAAAGCTTATGGAAGACAGTCACCAGATCCAGCCTTTCCATTTGCTCCATTTGCACTTGGGAAAAAAAAAAAAAATAAAGGCAGTGCTCATACTGCTTACTAAGTAATTTGTGATAAAGCCAGCAGAGGGAGGAAAATTAGAATTTCAGCTGAACCAATCCTGGGTCATTTTTAACAATTTGCAGTGACCACAAAGAAACTCAGCTCAGGAGCCTTGCACCAGAGTCTAGCCCATATATTTGCCCAGTGGGCCAAATATATTTGGAGTATTTGAGAAAATGTCCCTAAAATGTGATGATATGGGCATTTCTACTTATGATCAACTAAGTTTTGGGGCGCCTAGGTGGCTCAGTGGGTTAAAGCCTCTGCCTTCAGCTCAGGTCATGATCTCAGAGTCCTGGGATCAAGCCCCGCATCAGGCTTTCTGCTCAGCAGGGAGCCTGCTTCCCCCCACGCCCCTGTCTCTCTCTTGGCCTGCCTCTCTGCCTACTTGTGCTCTCTCCCTCTGTCAAATAAATAAATAAACTCTTAAAAAAAAATCAGCCAAGTTTTATAATAAAGAAAAGTGTTTATAACTCCACATTTGACTGTCTTGCACACCTCAGTTCCATACTACATTTTCCATAACTTAATGCAAAAATGTAGAGAAGCAGGTCTGGGAGTAGAATACAGTAAATTAATGGCTGTATTCCCACAGCCAAATTGAAGCTGAAAAAAAAAACAAAAAAAGGCATAACTTAGGATAAATGTAGCAAGGAAAATTGCTCTTTCTTTTCTTTTGCTCCCTCCCTCTCTTCCTTCCAATTTATTTCCCTATCTATAATTTCTGTTGTGGCATTATGGCCCCTGAGAGTCATGTTAAATGTTTAGGAAAAACTGGTTTAAGAGTCTCCACTAATACTTTACCAGGAAAGGCCAAACATAGTATTTCCATGGTTGGCAGTTTAATATAGGATATAAGAAAAGAGAATCTTTAATTAATTAGCCTATATGCTCCTTAAAGATTCATGAGTCAAATTAGCATCTGGAATTGAACTCACGGAGCATTTAAAAAACATCCTCACATCTTAAAGGATTTTTGTAAGATTTTTAATGGGCAAGGACTAGATGGGGGATTATGTCTCCAGCAGAGGGAAGGACAGCAGTAGAAAAGTTAGGGCAGGGTCTGAGAATCCCAAGGAATATCGTGTTGTACTTAACCTGAAGTCAACATAGGAGAAAAATGTAGTTGGATTTAAGAGAGGAAAGGGAGACTAGAGCATGTTAAATTTTATTCTGTCAACACTGGGAAGGTACTGAGTAGAAATATAAAGTGATTTGAGCTATGTTTTAAGATTATTCTGGCTTCAGCACTACGTGATGAATATAAGGTGAATCTGGAAGGAAGTAGACAAGTTAGGAGGAGGTATGTGGTCCAGGCTAAAGATGCTTAGAGTCTAAATTAGGATGCCTGTGGGAAACATTAGAGATGAATACAATTTAAAGACTTGAACAGGTTTTGAAAGAAATAGGATTGAAATGAGATTCCTAGGCATCAGCACTAAAGGTATTCTTAGTAAAAGAAGGGAAATCGGAGGCAGTTAGGAGAGTGGGGTGGGCACAGGGGAAATAAAGATGATGGGCACCATTTTATTGAACATTCAGTCTTTTGTATGGTGACGAAGAGACTTAGATTTGATTAAGTGTTTTTATATATAAGAAGTTTATTTGGAGGTCTGAGGCTAGACTAGAACAGTGCTATATTGGGGCACCAGGGTCACTCAGTCGTTAAGCGTCTGCCTTCAGCTCAGGTCATGATCCCAGGGTCCTGGGATCAAGCTCCGCATCAGGCTCTCTGCTCAGCAGGGAGCCTGCTTCCCCCTCTCTCTATGCCTGCTTCTCTGCCTGCTTGTGATCTCTATCTCTGTCAAATAAATAAATAAAATCTTAAAAAAAAAAAAAGTGCTATATTGTTTACATGTTTCCTATTAACTCTGACATTTGGATGGAAATTTAGAATATTGGTGATATTTGGGAGGAAGCTGAAATTAGGTGAAAGAAGTTTTTGCTTTTGTGTAGGGATTTTTCGTTTGTATTTTTTTTTTTTTTTTTTTTAAAGATTTTATTTATTTGACAGAGAGAAACACAGCGAGAGAGGGAACACAAGCAGAGGGAATGGTAGCGGGAGAAGCAGGCTTCCCGCAGAGCAGAGAGCCCGATGCGGGGCTC
>CM053607.1:68270777-68341710 GCA_028646535.1 Procyon lotor
ATCCCAGGACCCTGGGATCTGACCTGGGCCGAAGGCAGACGCTTAACGACTGAGCCACCCAGGCGCCCCTTTCGTTTGTATTTTTATAGACTTAATAATCTTCTCTATAAATTGCACTTAAGACCACCATCAAGCACAGGTAATATGAAAACATAATTTGAGTATAACATGGAGATTAGACCTTCTGTGGTTGCGGTCCCTAGTGATTACTGAACCATTAAGTAACTATATAAAAGTGCCTGGATTTACATTTCAAGCCTCATTTTGAAATGAGTCTGGAGACCTTGAAAGAGTCAATGTCTTCACTTCCAAATTACCTCTGTTTCTGTTTTGGTGTTTTGATTCTCCTCTTTTTGTTGTTAGTTCCTTTGGGAAAAAACAAAACAAAAAATAATGTAACTACAGAAAGCTTTTGTTATGCATTGTAATGGACTAGGTATGGTGCTGAGTTCATGGTTCTTAGAGATAATCTTTTCTGAGGAATTTCTACTCAACAGTGAGCTTATTCAAAGGTGAAACCAGGCTTAAACTTACTGGAAAGATTCACTGAGATATTTCAGGATCTAGATATGCTTACCTGGAAACTTAAGTGTTAGCATATTTTAAAATAATGTTTACTTAATATCATTGCTTTGATTTCCATTATCAGAAATCATGATGCCTCAGAGGACCAGAAAACATATTCATGTAGTAGGAACTCAATGGCAAAAAAAACTTAAGATTTTTAAGAGATTAAGAGGTAGGAGTCAGAATTATAACTTCAAATACTCATTTATGCATTTAGCAGACACGTACTAATTTTCTGACATGTGCCAGGCATAGAACTACATACACACTGGAGATACTCATATCTGAGTAAGTCCTAGATGGTCCCTGTCATCAAAAAAGTGCTTGTGCTTTTGTAGAAACAAGCAGACATGTGAACAGCTAATTACAATAAAGTCTTTATTCAAGGGGACACCTAAAGAGAGAAGGATTATCTTTAAGGATATTTCTGAAAAGCAGCGTTTGCTTCTTTACCTCCCATCCTTTGTTCATATCACTCTGGTTGTCTCTACCACACCTATGAGATTGCATCTGACTAGGTCCCTCCATTGGTCATCTCTCTGCCAAGTTCATTGGTCATCTCTCTGTTCCTCCCTTACCTGACCTTAGCAGCATTCCATCCTGTTAGCCACTCCTTCCTGTTATGAAACACTTTGCTGATTTTCCTCCTACCTCCCTGCCCATTCTTTCTTAGTCTCCTCTGTTGACCATCCTCTGTCTGACTGGTCTTTGAATGATGGAGATTCCAGCTCCCTTCTCTTTATCTATTCATTTAGTCTTATGGATTTAAATGTCATCTATATGTTAATGACTTGCAAATATTGATCTCCAGCTCTGACCTTCCTCCAACTCCAGGTACTTATTTACAACACTTCATCTCCTTATCAGAGTTTAACTGTCATCTCAGTCTTAACAAATCCAAATAGAATTCTTATTTCACTCCTCAAACCTACATCTTCAGAAACGTTTCCCATCTCAGTATGTGGCAGTAGCTGTCACCATTTGCTTGGTAATTGACCAGTATTTCTTGATTTTTCTCCTCATTTCTTGACTTACCAGATCTATCAACAAGTCCTGTGTATCTCCAAACATCCAAAATCTAACCCCATCCTTCAGGACTGCTCCAGTCCCAGTCATCTGTCAAGGATTTCCAAGGACTTCCAAGTAGCTTCCAAGCTTCCAATTTTACCCTCATGGTCCATGCTTCTCCACACAGCAGCCAGTGATTTTTTAAAAACATTTAGTATATTCATGTAGTTTCCTGGTTTCAAGCATTCTTATGTTTCCCTTTGTAAACATGTTTTAGATGGTTTATTTTATAAATTTCTTGTACTTTAAAAATAATCTCAGTCTTCATTCCACATTCATTTTACTGCTTCTCCTTATGTTCTAGAGATTATGATCCCAAAGAAGAAATCTTCATTTGCATTCATAGTCATATTTGACACGTAAGCTTTTTATGTAATCACAATTCTTCTCAGGAAAGAAAAAAAAAAAAAAAGATGGGATATTATGCTTCAAGTATTGTTGTTTTAAAGCCTGGTTCACAGTAACTAGCTGTGAACTAGTTACCACTTAGCTGATTCTTCAGTTTAGATTTTGCCTTCCACATTTCTTTAAGAAGTATTTGAAATAGTAAGATATATTATATATATGTATGTATGTATTTTAATTTGGCCTGCATCAGATTGCTACAGTTTTTCAGAAGCTATCTTTCAAAACAAGGATTATGTTAAATAAATTAGGTTTTTGACCTCTTCTCACTAATGTTTTGGCAATCCTTTTATATTTCATTCTTTTCTATGCTATAATGATAGAAATACATTATTCTTTATTGCACATGCACTTTAATCTGGTTCTTCCAAATTTGTAGAGAAGTTTCTCATGTGTGTGAGTTTGGATTGACTCACAAAGCAAAATACTAAATTTTGTGAAACCTGGTGACTCTTTTTTAGCATCTAATAAAATGTTGGGGCAAGAAGAAGACACTGTTTAAGGTAGCTTTGGATTATCAATTATCAATAAATTTTACATTCATGCTCTCATTCTAAATATTACCAGCTTTTGACAAGAGCTAAATATATTTGATTTCTTCAGAATCAAGTGTCTGATTTCCTGCACTATTTCCTGCTTTAGCTCCAATTTTCTTTCTGTGTCTTCTCTCCCTGCCTAGATATTTTTTTATTACCGTGGTTAAAATATAATTAAGCAGTCTTTGGTTTCTCTATCAGGTAATGTTTTTAAGAACAGAATAAAATGAGGCACTTGGGTGGCTCAGTGGGTTAAAGCCTCTGCCTTCGGCTCAGGTCCTGATCTTCAGGTCCTGGGATCCAGCCCCGCATAGGGCTCTCTGCTCAGTGGGGAGCCTGCTTCCCCCTCTCCCTCTGTCTGCCTCTCTGCCTACTTGTGATCTCTCTCTCTCTCTCTCTCTCTGTCAAATAAATAAATAAATAAATAAAATCTTTAAAGAAACAGAAAAAATTACTTTCTAAATAAAAAACACACACAGCCATAAGTTCTTAAACTGGTATAGTACTTCTTTTAAGAAAGAAAGAGGATCTTTTATAGAAAATGTATCCCATAGAAAATCATAAATACTTTTTATAATTTACTTGTGTGAACAGCAAATTCAGTACCTGATGTTTTTCCTTAAGCTATAGTGCAGAACCAAAAACCTATCAATGTTTACCGGTTCTTATCAATTCTTAATTTTCTAACTTTTACATGTTTCACATTTTATGTAACCATTATTAAGGAGTGGCAGGAGAGGCTAGCTGTGTAAAGTGGTGGGTAAGACCACATGTCTTAAATTAAGATCAGATTTGAGTCCCAGGCCACTTACAAGCTTTGTAACCTTTGGTAATCCATGGGACTTACCTGAGAATCGGAAATAATAATATCTACCCTACAAAGGTGTTCTCAGAATTACTGGAGGTGAGAGTAAAAATGATTATATGTCTGACATGTTTTAAGTACTCAATAAATAGTAACTAAGTAGCTATAAGCAATTCCACTTAAAGCAATGACTTGACCCATCACCATTTCTAGAATGGTTTCTGGTTTTGGCGAAGTTCCAAAATTATATTTGACTTTGGAAATTTTTTTGCACTATCTTATCATGATTTATAATGCAGCTTAGGCACTCAGATAAAAACCAAGTATTTAATAAATGCCTGTTGATTGATTAAATATTTGAAGTTAACTTTGAGTTACGTCAGAGTTCCATGATGGGTTCAGAAGGAAAGCTGAAGATATTTCAAGAATATATCTAAACTGAAGAAATAAAGTTAGACCTCTATAGTGTGTTTCTTAGAGAAATCACTCTTTTCTAGGCCCAGAATGCTATTTGTTATGTTTATATATTCCTAAAACCAATGGTATTGATAAAGTAAAAGTTACCATATATTTAATTTGTCTACATAGAAGAGCAGTATGTAAATAATCAAGAGATAGTTAAAATAACTTTTATAGGATAAGTAACTTTTTTTTTACTCAACCCCAGAAAACCTTAGCTTTGCTCCTCTCTCTTACCCTCTAAGTATCATATCAAATTAATATTACTCAGCAAAATTAAGGTTACTTAATTTTATTACTTAGTAAATTACATACTACTTTATCAGGAGTCCTGATAAATTGTAAGGAATAGTGTCTGGAAATAAATGGACATAGATTTCTTTGGTCATAGAGCAATTTTTGTTGCAGCATAATTCTCTTGTAATAGCAAATGTCAAGAGTGTAACAAAACTTTTGAGCAAAATGTATTGCCTGTGTCTCTATGCTTAAGAATGTCTTACATTTCCTAAGAGACACAGAGGGTTAATTCAAGGAGCTCTAAAAACAATGAACCTTCTGACTGCAAAACACCACCTTTATGAGGTTGTTGAAACATTTGTCAAAAGCCATTTTCAGTCTGTTGTTTCTTGGCTGGATGAAGATGCAAGATTACTCTTATAGCTCAACTACTATTCAGTTAAACTCTAGAGTTACTTGATTTTCAAAAGAGCTACTTGGTGCAGATATTTAATTAAAGCTAAAAATCAAAAGCTGAAGCCCTTGCTGAGACTCATTTGTAATGGGAATGTACTTAGTTAAACATTTATTTTAAAATATACCTTATCACCTGTAATTATGTTATCTTTTGAAATTGGATTAAAAATATACATACAATGAGTTGAGGTCATGTTTGTGCAGTTAAACTAAGGCTAAAGAACATTTAGACAAAAAGCTAACATGCATGAAACATTTGCTTATTATGGTATTGACTTTTAGAATTTATTCCTGATAGCTACCCCATTAACACAATGGTCAGATGCATAATAAGTGGTATAGAGTTCTAGCTGCCTCCAGTTGTTGCATTTTTAAAGCATTCTAGAATTAGTAACATCTGGTAATTTACTAAGATCTTCTTGTCTAAAATTGGGATTAAAATCAGTAAAGCATTGGCGTTTCTTTCATGTATTTTTCTCTTCTGGGTTGTCAGATAATCTTAAAGGAGTTTTTTAGTAACAGTGATCTTAGTTTATCCTGTTTGGCCTAAGCACCCGTAGCTATTCCATACATGAGGGTTTTATTACTTTTTAAGTGAGGAATAATAACACATTTATATATGTTCCTTTATTATATACATGGTCCTTATAGCAAAAAAAAAAAGTTATTGTTTAGATTTTATTTAAGCAGAAACTGAAGTCTGGAAATTGTAATGATTTTATGAAATTCATTGTCCTTGGAAACAAAATGCCACAAAAAAAAAAAAAAAAAAGAAGGAAAGAAAGAAGAAAAGAAAAGAAAAGAAAATCCCAGAACTGAATGAGCAGTCAAGGACTTTTAAATGTTCAGCACTGGGAGGTAACCTGTTAGAGAGGCAAGAAAAGGAAAGTATTCTGTATTTAGGATTCAGAGAGCTAGATTTGAAGTCCAGCTTTGCTAATCACTAGCTTGGTATTCCTGAACAATACCCTTCACCTGTTAGAGACCCACTTATCTCCCTCTGAAATGAGTGATAATGATGCCTTCCTACCACCCAGAGCTGGTTTTAGGAGGCTTACTTGAGACAATGGATATAAAAATGCCCTATTCAGTATAAAACTACATAAACAAAAATTATCATTTCTGTTGAGGAATCAGGCAATATAGCTAGAACTGTAAGCCTATCAGGAGGTTGGGTTCTAAATTCAAGTCCTGAAACAAACAAACAAAAAAAAACTGGTTAAAGTCAAAATTACTCTTGGAAATTCCTAAACTAATGTAAAGTGTGGTTCTATTATTTTATCTATATAACAATGAATAGTAATCTGTAAAGTAGATGTATATAGTAATATACTGCTACAAAGTAATATAAAAAAAATGGCCAAAATGATTTTGTAATAGATTTTCTCTTTAGCTGAGCATAATGTAGATAAATACTTATAAGTTAAATATATGTTAGACCCTATCCTAACAACCAGGAGTAAGATAACCTATGAAAATAATACACCCCCAATGTAGTGGAACCCTAGACATGGGCATCTTGAAAAACAATAAGTAACAAGAGTTAACTAGAAGTGGGCATAGTTCAGAGTTAACAAAATGGTGACATCAGTATTTGGTTTGGCTGGGAAAGGTTTAACATTTTAAAATTTGAATTCTTTCTTAGTTGGGCATTTATTCTCCAAGTGCTTGACATTACTTGTTGCTTTATGTCAGTCTCTTTCACATTTACCTGCCTTGGGTCCTTAAACCCGTTGAGTCTTTGATTCTTTTGATTTATCCAAAGCCTACCTGAAAAAACTAATCTTTTTTTTTTTTTTTTTTTAAAGATTTTATTTATTTATTTGACAGAGAGGAGAGAGATCACAAGTAGACAGAGAAGCAGGTGGGGGCCGGGGGAGCAGGCTCCCTGATGAACAGAGAGCCTGATGTGGGGCTCGATCCCAGGACCCTGAGATTGACCTGAGCTGAAGGCAGAGGCTTTAACCCACTGAGCCACCCAGGTGCCCCCTGAAGAAACTAATCTTAAACTAGAATGTTAAGTAAGTTATTAGTATGGATTGACAAAATTGTGTCTGGGAGGGACAAAGGAAGGAAAGGAAGGAAGTAGAAATAGGAAGGAGTGCCTGGCTGGTTCCATTGGTGGAACATGTGACTCTTGATCTTGGGATTGTGAGTTCAAGCCCCACATTGGATGTAGAGATTACTTAAAAATAAAATCTTTTAAAAAATAGGAAAATGTCTACAAAACAAAAAGGGTTATTAACACAGCTGAAGCACCATTGGGATAAAGTAGAAGATGAAATCCGTTGGTCCTGTAGGTGGAAGGTCTCTTTTCCATGTGGAGGAGTTTGCTTTGCTCTGATAGAACCACTGGGAAGGAACCTGTCACGGCCTGTGTGACTGCTGAGGTGATATCGGAGTTTTTCTGGTAGTTGTTTGAATAACGGGCAATATTTGGAAGGAACTGAAGGTTAGAAGGAAGGCCTTTATCTAGGTGCTCAGTGATAGGGGCCTGGAACAGTCCAGAGGTTTTCCAAAATAGAGACTAAGAGCCTAATTTGAGGGAATCTGGGGCTGACTGGCCAAAGATGAAGATGCAAAGCTATGAAGCCACCTTTGTGTCATTTTTCTTTGGTGCCTGATATTAAAGTTTTCAGCACATTTTATCATTCTGTCTTGGGAAAGTCTGCTCATTCCACCATCTCCTGTTTGCTCTGGATGAAGTCATACTAATTTAGGCCTTATTATCACTAGAGTATTTCTAAATAAAGCATCATCTGGAGCTGATGTCTAATCCTTTTCTCTAGCCCCAATCCATCTCTCTCCCTTTTTCTTACAAATGACCAAAAGCTGCTTTCCCTGAAACACTTCTTTCAGTAACTCACTTTGTTATTCCAAAAATCAGAAGCCTGTTCAATTGTTTATCATGTCAAAGGCAAGACTTAAAGGCCATCCCTGAGGGGGTAATATAAGAGATTAGGACAGGGTTATTTCACAGGGTGATAAACCTTTTGAAATCCTGAGATCTAAAATTTAAATTACTGTCCTATTTTTTCTGTAGTGTATGGAAGCTAAAACTGAAGACAAATTTTGAGGTCAAGGAAAGATTAGGCAGGGATGGCCAGGTCCAGTTCTCATCCCTTGTGTCATCCCTCTGTACACATACACAGACCTGCCCTTTGCTAATATAATATCCATTCCTATCTCCTTGCTTTTCTGCTCAGGGCATTCCCTTTCCCTTGAGTTTGTCTTTTCAAAATTGCTGCTAAAATCCACTTTTCCATAAGCCCTTTGGCTTTTCTAATTATTTCTTCTAACCCATATTCTTCTCTCCTTTTTTAGAATTCTTACTGACCCTCCCCATAGTACTTAGCCTACTATTTAATCATTCTCACGTGTTCTTCAACTAACATGTGAACTCTGGCATGAAGGAGTAGGCCCCTGTCATACTTTTGAGTGTCCCATAGGAGATGTGTGTCGTGCACAAGGTAGTAGAAGAGGAGCATGGAAGAATAGGAGGATTGAGTCCTGAGTTCCTGGTTCCAGCTTAGTTACTAATGGCACACAGGCCTATGTGGAATAGGCCTTGACTGTATTGTCTGTGATTCAGAATTCTGTAATTCTTGCAGTGTATAATGGCAGAATATGGTTAGGGGTAAGGGAAAAGAGACTGTAGATTAATTTAAGGTTGTGAGCCCAGAAAACCAAAAAGATAGAAGTATGCTTGCCAGAAAAGGAGGAAAGAAGTGCAATTTTGGTTGAGGGGGGAGAGGGGAAGGGAAGTTAGTATGGTGTTTGCCAGTTTTGCTGTCATTGAGTTTCTAATGCAAAATCTCCTTAGACAATAAGAGAGAAAAGGGAGTTGAGGAATAGAGAAGAGATTCAAAGTCATCACCAAACAGGCAAAAGTGAGCCTCCAGGAGGGTGTGGATGTAGAAAGAGCAAAGTGAAGCGCACTAGTTTTTGAAATGAAAGGCATGATAAAAGAGCTAAGAAGACTGGTGTCTCTGAGTGTAAGGAAGCTGTGATATCCAGGGAGAAGTTAGCAATTTGACAATTGAGAAATGTTAGCATTTGTTTGACTAAGAAGAATTGATGAAATTGATAGAGAATTTCAAATTGCAGTGGTGAGATGAAGACAGCTTCTGAGCTGCAAAGAGTCAGGAGGGATATTATAACCAGCCTCAAAGGAGTTTGGAAAAAGCATTCCCATGGAGAAACACTGGTGACTTTGGATATAGGAAATCATGCCTGAGACTATGGTAGATACTTATAGCATTTCTTCTAAATACACAACTCTATGACAAAATATTAGTTATGCAGAGGACAAGGCTTCTTATAAAACAAAACATTCTTCTAGAAATCATATTCTCCTGGAGAAAATCTTGTAAGAAAACTGTTAACCTGTTTGACCCTCCACTAGAAACTAACCCAAGGTAAAATGTGAGAAACTGGAAACCACAGTTCATTATCAAATACTTCAACTTTCTATTTATAGTATCCTGTTAGAGTTTCATAAAGTTCCTCTAATTATCTCTTCCCTCCCCTTAGCCTTTTAAAAACATATCAAGAAACTAAACAAAAATGGTTTTTTAATGTGAAATTGAGTTAGTATACTAATCATTTTTTGCCAAATTGTGTCATTTTCAAAAACCTGCCTATGCTGCCACAATATACCTGTGGTTGTGTGATTCAGAGAAATGTCAGCAGTATGACCTTTTGCATTAAGTTGTCTTAATATGTAAACCTAGTTACATAATGTATGTAAACCTAGTTACATAATGAAAAGATATTTTCACAGACTTTAGCACTGACCAGATGCACAGATTTAAAGTTTGAACATTGAGTTCTGTGACACAGTAATGAAGGTTGACCTGTTTGTTTCTTCTGTTTCTTTCAATAGAATTTAATTCCTTTTCGACCTTCGATTCAGTTCCAAGGGCTCCAAGGGGTGAGTACTCTTGTTGATTCAGCAAGTAAATTTAATATTCTTTTATATTTAAACTCTTAAAATTTGTTTTCACTTGTGCCCCAATATAAGGTCACTCATATTTTGTGAACTTTGTGACTAAATGTAAATTTCGGTCACCTTAATACACTTGAATTATCTTTTCCTGATTTATTTAAAAAATAATTCTGATGTACTTATTAAAGAGTTTTTCCTCAAATCACGAATAATTGCATTTTTTACCTTTTTTTGAAGTATAATATTGTCACAGTATTATGAGAATTTTTTTTTTTTTACCTCAGTTAAACAACCGTAAGGAATGGTTAATTTCAGTCAAGTTATGATTATGTGATTGTTGTTACTATTGATGAACTTTTGCTGTCTATAGACTTAATTTCTTTGATTGTATATACTAAGAAATGTGTAAATAGAAAATTGAGTTTTTCCATTTACAGAATAAATATTGTGTATCTTATTGCTGCATTTAAAAGCATAATAAATGATAAACTCCCAATAAAATACACTTATGAATTCTGTGTTTAAAATAGATGATAAATTTTATAGTAGTGTCAGAATTATTTTTAAATTATTACTACTGATATTTAATATTAATAGAAAATCTTAATCATTCCTTCCCTTAATATGTATTTCTGAATTTGTGTCTATAAATTGACTATACTGTGGAGATTTGGAATATCTGTAAATGGATTTTAGAGCTCTAGGAAAAAAGGCAAGCTGAGGGAGGGAGATTCATATTCCTACTTATAAATCTACATTTGTGAATCTTTGTTTATTATGTCACAAAAATTCAGTGTAAATCAGTACAGTCTTTCTAAACTTTGTAACTCGACACATTTCAAGAATGAAGAATTTAATTATATCAATCAATACTAGCTAAGAGTATTTCTAAATAATGCTAACTTGAAGGAGATGTTTGTGGATGTCAGAGCTCTGCTTCTACATGATAGCTTTACAAATACAGTCTTTTTTTTTCTTCCCTAGTAACTGAATGTTTATGAATGAGATTCTAATTGCAACAAGCATCCTTCTGCATTTTGCTTTATTGCTTTTACGTAGTCCTTAGCACCTCCTGGCACTGTTTTTGAGGTATTAGTTTTGGTTATTTATGTGAGGTTTCTTAAGTTTTCTCACAAAATTTAATGGCATCAATAATCTCTGAAAGGATGTCCCAGAGGCAAGCCTGAGTCTGTGAACCCTGGAGGGCTCCAAGGATTTTTAGTAAAGGGTTATCTGAAATGAGAATTCAAGACCTGGAAGAGCAGAGTTTAGGTTTGAGCAGCTTTTCCCTCCCTAGCTACTGTTACCTCGTTTGGGATCTGCCTCTTACCTTAATTTTCTCTTTTCCCAGTTAGTACATAAGGAAATGCAAGAGAAGAACATTTTCTTAGAAGGTACCAAGTTAGACTAAATAATGAGAAACCAACATGTGCAGGCTTCCAAACTCTTGATTCAGACACATGCAGCTTATTTAGCAGGCTTAGAAAAAATAAGGATTTCTCTGGCACACCTTTAGCCCCCAAAAGACCCCAGGCACCATTGCAAAGCTGGCCATTGATATTTGAGACCTTGGAAATCCTTTTCTCAATTCTACCTACCTCCCCCAGGCTTTCCTGTATCCTGTGTCCAGGCTTCCTCAGTTTATCTTTGCAAGCTCCATTCTCTCTTCTTACTCCATTCCTTGCCTGGGTGTAGTTCACTGATAAAGATAACTTAGATGTAAATGACTGATAGTTTTAAATCTTAATGGGTGTTTGAATTTTAACAGATAAGCTTTTTTAACCCAAAGGAATGGTTATTGGATTTAGCAGAGTGGGAGGAGGGGCAGGAGGCTATAGATGGAGAGCAGTGGAATACTTGGCCCTACCTTGCTTACTTGGCTTTCTGTCTCCTCTACCCCTCCACTCCCACCCCCACCCCACAGCCCCCTTTTTATTATTCTAACTGGGAACAAAATATATGGACTCAGCATTGTTTCTGAGCCTGCAGCTGCATTCCATCCACCCTCCCCACCCCCTTCTCTTTGCAGAGCTCTCACCAGCCCTTTGGGACTTAGTAAAAACAAAGAGTCATTACAGGGGAGAGAGTGGGTTGGCACAGCCTACAGGGAATACGCAGAGCCACAAATGTGAGGGTCTTCTGTACAGTGCTCCTCTGTTATTCTCGAGAGCCATGATAATTTAACGTTGCCTTGCTGATTGCTTTAAAAGCCCTGAAGAAGTATGCTTACAGTTTTCCTGTGTGGAAAATGTTCAAGACTTTTAAGAAGGCTTTAAAGGCTTAAATTTAGATTTCCCACAAAACTTTTTCTTAATAAGAAATTTTAATACACTGTTTCAAAAATTTTGAAAGTTTTTTTCGGAAAGGATCTGGCAAATCTAACAAATTTACAGTCTTTTTACATCAAATGTGATCAAAAATAGACATTAACTACCATGGTAGTGTCATGTATAGGTATATTTGAAACATAACCGAAATCCTGTTAAAATATCATTTCAAAAGTGACCATTAAGAGACTGTTAAGAGTATTTCATTTCCCTGATGCTAAGCACTGCGTGGTTATTGCTGTTCCTTGTTACTAATTATAGGATTTTTCTTGCTTCAGTAGTGTCTTTAGAAGGTCAGAGTTTGGGTCTTGGCAAGTTAGCTTTTCCGCTTATTTACTTTTGTGCTTGAACGTGTTCTCTTAGGTTGAAGTTTTCCTCTAAATAAATGCAGCCTGGAACATTAAACAAACTATAGCAGTATGCTGTTAACAAGTGAAATTGCTGAGAACCATTGACTACCTAGATTTTTATCATTGCAGATGACCTGCAGCTTTTATAGCATAAGAAAATGTAAATTGTGTCTTTCACATTCCTTTTCACCCCTTTCCCTTAGAGGAAGATGGCGCTCAGTAAATTGAGTAGTCATTGAAGGCATTTCCTGGAATCAGAAAGTTGAGGAAATATCTTGGGAGCAGTTGAGTATGATTTCTAAACTCATGAATATTAGGAGCTGAATGAATCAGCCAAAAATGCCTTGTGGATTCTCAAAGGTCAACCAGTTATCCTCACAGTTCTAATCACCTCTAGGATACTCATAGCTAAAGGTTTATTGGGATTATAAATTTCTATGGATGATTCTAATTGGCTGAAAAGGTGGCTGGTCAGATTCACAGGGCCTACACTAATGAGGTGTTTTAATTACAGTGTTCAGAGGGGGTATATTGGTATAATATGCACCTGGTTTCCAGAAGCTGTCTCTTGATTGTCAGGTAAACTTTACACAAATCATTTGAATACTAATAGAAATATAGTTCTGTCTCTTGTATTTTAACTGGATACTGAAAATGTGGCAGTTGAAAATTTTCTAAAAATATGTGTTCTGGTAAAATTTTAAAAACTACACTGTATTTTTGTGTTTGAAGGCTTCTTGTCTAAAGACACAATAGAAACAAAGCTGTAATTACAGTCTATGTCTTCACGCTATCAGGGAAAGTTCTCCTCAGTATACTGTACAGCTTGGAAAGAAGAGGAACTGGAACCAACTGAACTCATTGTTTTCAAGTAATGGCAGTTGTTACAGATGCAGTTATCTACTGACCTAATTATTCTGTACAATAAATTATAAACAGGTGCCTAAGCAATGGTGTGCCAATAGGTTCGTTGTTGTATTTGTTTCTTGTTTATTGCATTCTTTTAGTCCTTACTGGTGTCAAGTACTTTGCTAAGTGCTTAGTGAGCAGATACAGGGATGTGTAAGACAAGAGTTCTGTCCTCAGGGAACTCAGAGTCTGACAAATACATACAGACTAGTACTACAGGAAAGAATTAATTAAATGTAGGACTTATCCAGAACTCGCCACTCAGAATTTTTATGTAAATGGCACTGTTAGGAACAAGGCTTATGTGTGTATTTCTGATTGGTATGAATCAGCATTTTTTCCCCAAGATTTTGTTTATTTATTTAACAGAGAGAGAGCGCGGGAGCGCGCACAAGCAGGGGGAGCTGCAGGCAGAAGGAGAAGCAGGCTTCCCGCTGAGCAGGAAGCCTGATGCAGGTCTGGGTCCCAGGACCCTGAGATCATAACCTAAGCGAAAGGCAGGTGCTTAACTGACTGAGCCACCCAGGCGTCCCTGAATCAGCATTTTAAACAAAGATGTCAGTGGATGCAAAATATATCCTGGTGATAGATAAGTAAAATTCCTGAAGACCTATTAAAATTTGTATACACATACACAAAAAGGTAAATATATGGTATCATTCAGATAAAAACAAATGGCAAGGTTTTCAACAGCAAATAATGGCCACATCTGCTGGCCTTTGGTGGCCTTGCAGAATGCACTTGCCTGCAGCCTCAGGGACTCATGTCCAGAGAATGAGTGCCCCAGGGCAGTGAGAAATAATGTTAACTTTGTCACAATAAATGTGATTCCAACTAGACCTCAGTATTTATGAGACTTGTTGTTCCAAAATTTTCTAATTTAATTGCCTACTTCAGACTCAGCAATCCCAGAGGCTTTAGAAAATAGAAGTTAGTTTGGCATATATAATTTAGAAATTATTTTTAAGAAGAGGACTGAAAATAGAAAATATTTTCTATAAGTACCATGCAGTGTCTCCTGTAAAATAGTGAGTCACACATGCGCTTCCAGGAATGAACAAGGAATAACCAGCCAAACAAGTTTTAAATGTATGTCTTCCAAAAGGCACTGTGACCTTCTGAAGATTAAATCAGCATTTAACTGCTAACTTTAAAGGCTTGAATAATGCTATAAAACTCTTAGAGTAGAGTCATTAACTAAAAAGAACAGAGGGTTGCATTTTTCTTGTAAGCATTCAGAAATATTTTGTCAATGCTTATTTTCCTTTGCAGGGTTGGGGAGATCAGGTCTGAAATACTAAATTATATAGTATTTGAAATTAGTAGGTAATTTCAACCCACCTATAGATGCCTTCTGCAGACTACCTTTCTCTAACCTACTTGATACCTAGGAAGCAAAGATAACTATCCATTTGAAACAGCAGCAGAGATAAAAATAAATCCCTAACACTGCCATTCCTTCGTAGATGATATGCCTGTACTCTGCTTTCCCCTGCTGTTTTTGGTTTGGCTAGCCCACTGATTTTGTCAATGGTTGTGTTTAGTCAGTCTGCTCAAGGGTTGCTGACTACTAATAGCTACCTTTATACATTCAGCTCTGAATGTAATTAATACTAGAAAGATGTTAGCATTATATCTTTTTGTAATGTCAGTTGTTTTAATTTTTTTTAATATGACAGTGGTTGACATGTATAGATAACATTTTATTTTTTTTTATTTTTTTATTTTAGAGTGGGGAGGGAGAGAATCTCAAACAGACTGCACTGAGCAGAGAACCTATCAGGGGTTCAATCCCATGACCCTGAGATCACGATCTGGCTGAAACCAAGTCTGATGCTTAACTGATTGAGCCACCCAGCTACCCCTAGAGAACATTTTAATATTTGCATTGAATCATAACTCTTTAACCATGTGTTAATTTACTAAGGTGTCAATACAATAATGGTCCAAGACAATAAACGGCCTAATTTGAAAGAAATATTTAACTTCAGTATATATACAAGATTACATTATATGTAACATATTATAATTTCTTATACCCTATAATATATAACATATAATTTATACATACATATAAAAGCTCATTTGGCCTGGAGTATGGGCTGACATTGTAGAAACTCATTTTATCTCAAACAATAGTTGAATCATAGTTAACAGCTATTGTAAATTGACCAATTGGGTCTTTTTTATGCTGCCATCACCCCTCTGCCCTCCTTTTCTTCTGGATAGGCACTAGCAGTGGTGTTTCTAAAGAAGGAGAGGGAGAGCAATGAGCTAAATTCACCATCCATTGTTTCACACCTTGGCTAGGTAACATGACAGGCACCAAGGGACCAGACCCCTCTCCCGCCCTGGAAAACTATAAAAGGGCAGAGGGTGGAGGATGACTTTGCCTTTGTGTTTGTGGTGCCTGCAGAAACGGTCTCAGAGTACTTGCTGAGCACACCTTCACACAGATTCAGTGTGGGCTACAAAGGACAAGCCTCCCAAAATATCACAAACAGGAACGGATAACATTCTGCTCTGTCCTTCATTCACCATACTGCAGTCACTTTGGCAGGCACCAGGTGGAACTGTGATTGAAATCCAAAGCAGCTACAAATGCCATAAATTGCATTCTTAGTATGAGTTAAGCTTACTGTCTACATTCAACAAGCATTTAATTGCACTCACATAGTGAGTATTCATGTACCCTAATTGACACTGTATAGACAAAGGTAAAGAGGACTTTGAAATGCCAGCTCTTGTTCCTAACTGACAGTATCTGTTTGTCAATAAAATCTGCCAATCATGGCTTCGCCTTTTTGTTTCCCACCAAAAACTAAAACTTGTGAAATTGAGTCACCTGTGTTATAGAAATTGTCACTTTAATAGCACTCACTTATTTAAGCTTGGAAAATAATATTTTACCATACTATACTACCATACCATGAGCATTACTTAAGTATCTTTTTTTTTTTTTTTTAAGATTTTATTTATTTATTTGAGAGAGAGAGAAAGTGAGAGCATGAGAAGAGAGAAGGTCAGAGAGAGAAGCAGACTCCCTACAGAGCTGGGAGCCTGATGCGGGACTCGATCCCGGGACTCCAGGATCATGACCTGGGCCAAAGGCAGTTGCTTAACCAACTGAGCCACCCAGGCACCCTACTTAAGTATCTTTTGACATCTAACTATGTCAAGACGCTATTCTAGGCACATAAGATGAGCTTATGAAGAGCTTTATTAAAAAGAAAAGTCGAAATTTAAGCAGGAAAAACAATTTACCATAATATGTTGAAGCCTTAGATTTTATTTCTTCTTTTTTTCTTTTTTTTTCTTAAATTTTATTTCAAACAATATTTTGAAATTTTCCTTTTATTTTTTTTTTAAGATTTTATTTATTTATTTGACAGAGAGAGATCACAAGTAGGCAGAGAGAGAGGGGGAAGCAGGCTCCCTGCTGAGCAGAGAGCCTGATGCGGGGCTTGAACCCAGGACCCTGGGACCATGACCTGAGCCAAAGGCAGAGGCTTTAACCCACTGAGCCACCCAGGCGCCCCTGAAATTTTCCTTTTAACATTTAACATCTTTGGAATTAGAATGCATCTCGTTATAAATAGCATCTTAGTATTGTGTCATAGTTGGTCAGCATTTTATATTATGACAGTGGTACATAAAATCAGTCTTACAATTTCTGGCATCAGAGTCAATGAATTACAACAGTGCAGTGGAAGTATTTAGACAGTTTGTGTGTTCTGTGATAAGATTTTATCTGAATAAAATCTTTTCAAAAGTTTTCTTTCCTGACCCCACCCTTGACTAGCTTGCTTGGTTAGCTCCATATGTTAGATAATCTGGGAGAATTTACAGGGAAGGTATATTTTTATAACCATTCTTGAATTGTGATCTAACTAGAAGGAGTGAAAGTATGAAATTAATAATGTTCTCAAATTTGTTTTTAAACTAAAACCTTTACTTATAAAACCTTTACTTATAAGCTAAAACCTTTACTTGTTTTGAAAACAAGTTTAGAAGAGTTTTATGGATTTAAAGACTTCAAAAGTCCACAGACATGCCTTGAGGCTAATGAATTTGCCCTTATCAGGCTAAGAATTCTCAAATCTCTCTACCTAGTCTTATAATTTATACTGTATTTAGCATAAAGGTACAGTTATCTATTCGACTGTTTTATTGATAGATTCTAGTATTTATCAATGATTACAGCTAAAAGTAATTGAATATTTATTACATGCCAAGAACTCTATACTAAGCACTTCACACATATCATTCTCATTTAATCCTCACAGGAATGCCCTGAATCAGATACTCCCATTTTGCTGATGTATATACATACCATGGTTCTGAAGTTAGTTTTTGAAGCTCACACAGTCAGTGAGTAAAGGAGCCTACAATCCACTCTACCATCTGATTTCAGAGCCTGTTCTCATCACTACAGTGATTCCCACCTGCCTATAGTAAATGTTCAATAAGCATTTTACTTATTCTCATGTTAACGTAAACATCTGTTGAGAACCCCTCCCACTAGCAAGAGGAAGAACAACAGTTAGGAAGGTCTCAGCAAACTAATGTTTGAACTGGGCTTTGACAGACCACCAGGAGCTGCCTGATCAAAAGAGGAAGAAAATGATTTTCAGCCCCATAGTTCAGCATGAGCAAAGTGGTAAGCAGGTTTGTCAAATGTTCCCACCTTCTTAGTGAATTTGAATTTCACCTTGGAGATCAATACTTCTTATTTATAAAAATTTTCCCAGGAGTCTATGATGAGGTCTGGAAAACACAACTTTAAAATATTTTCCCCTAGGCTTTCTTATGATAGCTAGGTTTGTTATAATTAAGAACATTATAAGAATATGCAGATATATAGATGTGTATATATTCTGTTCTCAAGAGAAGGTTCACAACTTTGATTATTTTCTGGGAGGCACCTATTGCAGTAGGTGCTTTCAAACATATTTAGAAACAATTCACAGTAAGAAAAAACATTTCACACTGTGACCCTCTACACTATAGGTATACACATTCACCCAGCTTAAAACAGAAGTTTCACAGCACAATGTTTTTTCATTAGTAGAGTCTGATACAGTCTATTTCATTTTTAAAGAATCCTGATCATAATCCACTAAATTAATATCATGACCTTCCAGTGGATCACAGTCTATGGTTTTAAAAAGCACTGCAGGAAATTGTCATCTATTTAAAAAGTTTTACCCAGGAAGTCATGTGGTCAGATTTGCATTTTAACATGGTTATCCAGTAGCTCCCCTAGCTTAATCATTCCTTTTATATTGGAAGGAAGAAAAGAAAAGACTCAAGGATGGCTCTGTATTTATGATGAGTATTTGGTTGGATGGTGGGGCTATTAAACAAATCCAAAATAGATGAAAAAACACATTGAGGCATGAGGCATGGGTTGTGTTTTGTTTGGGACATGATGTACATTAAGTGGTTATGTAATACTCTGTATTTCATTCTGTCAAGACACAGCTGTCCAGGAGGCAGTGGCATCTGGGAGTTTAGAGCAAAAGGATTTTCAAGAAACAACTCCAAAAGACATTTCACAGGATTTAATTATACATGGAAGTTCAGTAATAAGGAAAAAAAGGTGTATTTACTGATGGAATTCTGGCATAAAACTGTATTTAAAGAGTTATTTTTTTTCACCTGTTAAAAATACTGGTTGACTTATGAATACTTAACTTATGAGTGTTAATACTTTTAAATTAACATTTAGGGAATTTAAAGCTCCTTTTGCCAAATTTTGTTTACACTAATTTAGAATAATGGCACATAAGAATAATGGCACATAAAGCTAAACCGTACATACTTTTTCAGTGGAAGAATAATGTAATAGTGAAAGCTCAAGTGGGCAGAAGACTGCATATGGCATCATACTGTTTTTATAAAGATGAATAATAAGCAAAACTAATATGGTGTAGGAATACACACATGCGATAAAATTATTGAAAACAAAAGGAATGATCATCACAAAAGTTAGAGTAGTTATGTTTAGTAGAAAAAGGCAGGCATAAGGGATTGGAATGGAGCACATGGTTAGATTATTGCTAATGTTCTGTTTCTTAAGTTGGGCAATGAGTTCATAGGTATTCATTAAATCATCAAGCTTCATAATTCTCAAGCTGTATTTATTTTGTAGAAATATCACATAAAGATTGTTCTCATTATCATTAACTTTAAATATGATCTGTCATCTTCAGGGATTAAATGACAAAAGCCAGAACATATTTCAACAGATGCCAAAAAGGCATTTGATTAAAATTCATATTAAATCTGAGTAAAAACTTAAGGAAATAAGTAAGGAAGGAATAGAAGAATTCTTCCTTAGCATGATAAAAAAGTCTCTATAAAGCTAATAGCCAGTTACATACTTAATGATAAGACAATAGAAATATCTTTATTAATGTTAGCAATAAAGTACACATGCCCACTGTCCTCTCTGTAGTTTAGCATTGTTCTGAGAATGCTCAGTAATGGAAAAGAAAAATAAAAGCTATAGATAATAGATAAGCTTGCTAGTATCTGCAGATAATCCAAATACACAAGTGAAAAATTTTAGGAGTTCTTTCAGTAAGGTAGTCATTTCAGAAAGGACTTGTAAAATCACTGGCTTAATATCAGGTGGCTGATGTAAAAAGACCTTTCTCAAAATGAAAGAAAGAGCAAGATTTTATTTTTTTAGATTTATTGGCGTGTGAGCGGGGGAGGAAGGGAGGGAGACAGGGAGAGAAAGAATCTCAAGCAGACTCCCTGCCAAGTGCAGAGCTCCACACAGGATTTGAACTTCTGATTGACCCTGAGATCATGACCTGAGCCAAAATCAAGAATTGGACATTTAACTGACTGAGCCACCCAGTTGCCCCAAAAAAGCAGGATATTTTTTAACTAATGGGAATATGATCCCAGTAGAAAGCAAAAGCTGATAATGTAGGAGAGAGGGAAAGATTTCCTGGAGCAATGTCCCTGAGTAGGTTGGAGAAATGGTATCTCAGATAAGAGACTGGCTTTAGACAGGAGCAAAGAAAGTTCATTTGTGGTAGCTAGTAGCTAGTAAGAAGGCATGTACATGAGTGTGGATTTTGAAATTATTGTTGTTTGTTAGACCATTTCTTTAGCTATTATCTTCAATCTAAAGTCAAAACACATAGGCCAAAGAGCTTGGCAATGTGTTGGCATATGGAACATGCCCAATAGATGATAAGTATAATTTTTAAAAAATAATTGGCCTCCTTAATCACTAGCAATTAGTGTTTCCGTGTAAAAATGCTCTCATTTATGGTAGCAACAAAAAATTACCAAAATGAAAAACCAAAAATTAAGTATAGGTCATGTTATTCTAGATGTGTCTAAAGAGCTATATTACTTTCCTTGTGGGTATAAAAGAATATGTAAGTGGTAAATGGCAAGACTGTCCATTTAGGTAAGAAACTTTTAAAGTTGTCATTTTATTTCCCTAATTAATCAAATAGGTAAAGGACATATATATATATATATATATGTTGGTATATGGTGTGTATATATATATATGGTATATGTGTGTGTGTGTATATATATATATATATATATATATATATACATACACCATTGGGTATATGTATATATACCATTATACTCATTTAAAGAAAAATATAGAAACACAAATGTAAACCTACAAATATGAAATGCTCTAGACCAAAATGTCACTGCTAGTAATCTATATGAGATTTTTTTTTACATATATATTTGTCTTCATTCCTAATTGCTCTATATACATAAATGTTTTGACACACCAACTTTAAATATGTAAAGAATCCAGGAGAAAGGCTAAATATTAAAGGTTGAAAAAAAAACCAGGTTGACACTGAAAATAGAGAAGGCAGGTCTTAAGTTATCTGGAGCTGGACACCAGCTAAATATCTTGCTAGTCAACAACTTGATAGAGCTGCTTTGTCATCTATCAATGGAGAAAGAAAGTTTTCTCCCCATCTGTGATCTTTCTCCCCTTTGGAAGGAAGGTACAAGCAGAGTTACTGGTGTTAACAAGGATATGAGAGTAAAGGCTGCTTTTCTTTTTAACAGTTGACATTTTGGAGCAGTGGTATTGTGATGTGCCCTAGGAATGCGTCTAGTCTAAAAAGGACAAATTGAAATGAAAATAGTAGTCAGCTGAATTTTTTTTTTTAAGACTTTATTTATTGGGGCACCTGTGTGGCTCAGGTTAAGTGGCTGCCTTTGGCTCAGGTCATGATCCCAGGGTCCTGGGATCGAACCCCACATCGGGCTCCCTGCTAAGTGGGGAGTCTGCTTCTCCTTCTTCCACTTCTCCTGCTTGTGTTCCCTCTCTCACTGTGTCTCTGTCAAATAAATAAACAAACAAACAAACAAACAAACAAAATCTTCTTAAAAAAAGATTTTATTTACTTGATGTGTTCCATTTCCACTGAACAGTAAGATGATGCTGAATCTATTTCTACAGCTATTTAAAAGTTTTATATTTGTAAGGAAAAACTTTGTTCTAGGGGGATGCTTGGTATTTTGTTTTTTTAAGGTAGTGTTTCTGTTCCTTCATAGAGAACTTGAAGCATAAGATAATTATGAATCCAGGATTAACTTTGGATAGTCTTACGTTTCACAGTTTCTGATTCTGCAAAAAACCAAACCAAAAAAAACAAAAAACCTCTAATTTTTTAAAAATATTTAAGGTGATTGAGTCATGAAAAGCCAAAGTCATAGTGATAACTTAAAATCTAATTATTTTTTAAAGCTGTTGTTTTTGATTGAAAAGGTAATGAACATATGTTTTAGAATTGTATGTAAAGTACATACAAGAACAAAGATGAATAAATGTCTTAACAATGAAAAATAGCTAGTATTGTTCGATTTCTCCTACCTAGTCTTTTTTTTTTCATATTCACACATACATTTTTTAAAATTGTAGTGACAGTGTATTTACTGCTTTTTTATATCCTGCTTTTTTCTTAAGCAATCCTCCTATTACATAGTTTCTATATAACGGTTAACAGTAAATCTTGTGTGTAAATCTTTATTTTCATTTCTAATGATTTCTTCAGGCTAGATTCCTACATGTGGAATTACTAGGTCAGAAGTATGAATGGTTTTAAATTTTTTGATAACTGTTGCTAAATTGCTTCCCCATGCTCCCCTCCACCTTCAGAAAGCCTCTGCTGTTTACTTCCACAGCTGTTTGAAAGTAACTGTTACAAGGTGTTTTCCCTGGCAAATACTGAATACACATTTTCCTTAATTTCTAACAACAACAACAAAAAAATCACTTGCTAATGTTTAAAAACTGTTTGACATTGTGATTTGCTTGATGATATCTGGCACAGGTAAAATGCAGTATTTTAAGACATTGTTGAAATATTGTCATGTTTACTGTCTCCACTGATATTACTAGGAGTGGTTTTGAGTTTTTCATTTAATTATGTATTTTTCCCAATATAGTGGGGAGAAGTTTTTATTTTAGTAATTCAAGGACCTTCTTTGAAGTAACTATTCTATTTCTCTAACTTTTTAAAATAATTACTCTATTACTCTTTGTATATATTTTACTATTTTGCCATTTCTCTTTACCACTGCTGATAGTTATAATAGTTTAGTGCTTTTGAGTTTCCTCTCTTATCTTTGGATGCCAGTCTTCCTTAAAAGAATTTTTTTCAAGCTTTTCATGAAATCTGCTTATATGAATTACCTTTTTTTATCGGGCAGTGCAGTAAATTATTGGCAAGGAGATAAAAATATTTTGCTACTTGATAGATATAGTTTCAGTATTCTAAAGGAACTTACACTGTGTGGTTCTGCATCTTAGCACAATTAAATAACTATCTAGAAGATAATTAAGCAACAGTTTTGTGCTATAAATTATCCAAATATAGTCATTAATTGTCCACATATAAGTCTTTGCCCTTTCTTTGCCAACATATATTCCTTTATTTGAAGGCAGGTTTGATGGCTTTGCCAATAGTTCAAGCATACTGTCCCTAAAAATGAATATTTTAATTCTCTATTTCTTACAATTATAAACCAATTTATCTAAGAGACTTGACAGGTCCTCTTATTTACATTAGACCTGTTAAGTCCCTTAGAAATTAGAACTTCAGTTTCTGGGGCACCTGGGTGGCTCAGTGGGTTAAGCCTCCACCTTTGGCTCAGGTCATGATCTCAGGGTGCTGGGATCGAACCCCTCATCAGGCTCTCTGCTCAGCGGGGAGTCTGCTTCCCCCTCTCTCTCTGCCTGCCTTTCTGCCTACTTGTGATCTCTCTCTCTTTTTCTCTCTCTGTCAAATAAATAAATAAAATCTTAAAAAAAAAAAAGAAATTAGAACGGCAGTTTCTAATTTAGCTCTTGATGCACTATATATATCAATAGTATATCATAGCTTTATACATGTTAAATCAAATGATTTTACTTCCTTTATTGCACATGAATTATTAAATTAACTGAAAAATTAGCACATGAAATTAGCATGAATTAACATGAAAATTAGCACATGAATTTGACTTACAAAAATTGAATAAAACTAAATTTTATGAAATGGATCCCACCTCAGAAAGGTATTTTCAGGGTAGGTGTTTGGAAAGAGATCCATAAAAATTAAAATACTAAAAGGCTTTATTCACTTTTAGGGCTACCTATAGATTTGACACTGAAAATCTCCACAAACTTTAAAATACTATTTGTATTTATGAAGATTATAAACTTTCAAGTAACTAAGTCCTTGTGTTCATGAGAACTCTTAATTCTGCTCTTTGTTGTGCTGTAGCTAGTATCTAGGGCTCTGAAGTCAGCATATTTTTTTATGGAGAGGGCACTAGGGAAGCAGTGTGTGCTGCCCTTCTAGGGTAGCAGCAGACATCCGTAATTTTTCAGCCATCCATGGATACTTGTTGTGGCTGATTTGTTCTTGTACCTAATTTGTCTGTACTTTGAGTTTGAAACATTTAGAAATACTGCTAGCCTTTTTGGTTGTTTGTTTTCCCAGATAGGTTCTTTGACTTATATTTAGGCTAAGACTAAAATTTGACCTTGAAGGTTTCTAATCCCTTATTTTTGTAAATAACTGAGGATTCAAAATAAGTATTAAAGTCAGCTTTTTTTTTTTTCGGTCAGTATTATCAGCTTTTGATGAGCCACAAAACCCTTATTATGTGTCTTTGCTGTTTGAAAATTACTTCAGGAATCAATTACATCATTACATATGTGTTTGAATCAAACAAGCTAAAATCCAAGTGAGTGCTCCCCAATAGTGCCTTTACATCACCTTTGGGCACATATTATGGGCCAGAACTCATTATGTAGCACACTAGATATGGTCTGTTTGCACTGTTCCCTTTTCTTCTGTGTGTAAAAGAGTTCTCACTTTTCTCTTCTCAAAAACTTGAGGAAACTCAGCTTAGAAATGGAAATAAAAAGGGATCCAATGATAAAGAAGACATTTTAAAAAGCAAAGAGAACAAAGAAGCAGAACACCATTTTTTATCTTTGGTATCCTCCAAATATTTGGCACTAATTCTCATCCAAAAATGGCACATAAGAGTTTTTATTTTGTACACTCTTTTGTCATTGTCATTAAAGATGTGATAAAATTTAATTAATAAAATTATAGCCCCCAACTATTCTACATTTTGTTGCTGTTTCTCTTTCCTTGGCATAGAGCCTTGGTGTTGTGTCTTGGGTCCCCAGACTCTGGGGGATTCTGTGATGTCACCACAGTAGCTGCCTCAGCAGTCCCAGTCCCTCATCATCCCTTTCCTCAACCAGAGCAATGCTGACTCTGTCTGTAATACATGGTAGGTTTCCCCATAAGATTTATCCTGAAAAAGATTTAGCTTTTAAAAAAAAAAAAAAAAAAAGTATGATTATTGTTGGTGTTGAAAAACAGAGAATTAAGAGTTGAATATACTTCCAAATTTACATGAAAATATTCCTCAGACTTTGATATTGTTTATGTTATTGAACTTAATGAGCTTTCACGGTAATATTGATTGGTTTGGGATAAAACCATGTGTTCTGTGAAATGCAGGGCCTTGGCCACTTTTAGCAATTCATGTTGATCTTGAGGATTCACATCTGTTAAGTACCAGTCTCCTCTAGATTTATACAACTGTTGCTGATGGCCACGCATGAATTCTATTCTCACTCACATTTTGGCAGCAGTTCCTCCTGGCATTTGCAACAAGTGCTTTCCTCAAGACTCCAGGAGAGCAAAAAGGAGAGAAGTTTGGCAATGAATTTGGAAATTGACATTTATATTTAAGGGTTTTTTTCTTGTAGAATTCAGGTTTGGGCTTTGTTTCTGAGAAACAAATCATTTTTTTTTTTTAAACAAAATTCTCCTTTCTACTCGACCAAGAGAATTACTAAACTAAGAATTAGTGGGGTCTCCCCAAGTTCTTTAAAATGCAAGATGGTCTTAAAGACACTCATATTTTCAAATGGAATTTGGTAAGGTATTCTGAGAGTATTTTAATAAAGATGAAGATACTTTTTAAAAAGAAAAATGTATAATGTAAATTTAAGTTCCACAAATCCAGGCAGCCACTTGGCCTGGGTTTCAGGGCTAAACATAGTATGAGAAGGGTCAGAAATTTTCTTATCCTGATGTTTGTACCACACAGCATGCAGCTGTGTGGGACTTTTTTTTTTTCCTCCTTTCATTTTGTTATTTATTTTTGCCTGCTCTGGGGAGCCCTGGTTTTCCACAGATCTATTTCAGATGCATCTCTAATTTTATAGTCTTCTTGGCATAAGAGTTCATCTAAATGAATATAATGTAGTACCAAGTCAGAAGGATTCAACAAATATTAGGTATCTGTTGTGTTCCATATACATATGGAAGTAAGACCATAGTTCTTGCCCCTAACTAAGTGGTAGGGAAGAAAACACATAAGCAAGTACTTTCCCAGGCAGTATAGTAAAGGCAGCACTAAAGGTGAGCCCAGGGGGTTATGGAGACCCAGAAAAGGAGCTTTAAACACTCACCTCACTGGAGAAGGAAAGGCTCCCTGAGAGAACAGCTCCTGAGCTGAGTCTTAAATAAAGGATAAATTAGCACAAGCCAAGGCAAGAAGTGGGGACACCAAATACAAGGTGGAGAGTGAGGGCCAGGTCTGTTGGGAAGGAACCTCATATGTCCTATTAAGGAGCTTAGACTGGGTGGTGGATAAGTAATAATATAAAGTACTGGAAGTAATAAATGATGCTTTGAAATGACATGGTCAGATTGGCATTTTGTGAAACTAATTTTGGCAGCCAAATGGTTAAAGAAGGAGCTCATGAATGGACGGAAGTAGAGGCTGAAAGACAAGCTGTCCAAGCAAAAGGTGATATTGAGCCAAAGCAGAGAAAGATGAGGACATATATTTGAGAGATCATTTAGGAAGTGAAAGCGGTATGCCTGATGATTATCTGGCTCTTGAGGGGCGTAGGGTGGTGTGTGAGAGAGAGAGAAGTCAAGGTTGACTCCCCAGGCTGCCAATAACCTCCGTAACTAGATAAATGGTGGTTTATTAACTGGGAGATAAACAGTGTGGGAGGGTGGGCAGACTTAGAGATAAGATGAGAATTCTTTTCTACATAAGCATTGATTCTATGGAATATATTTAAATATTAGAAGGGACTGGTTAATAAAAGGAAAATGAAAAGCAGTTTTATGGTAAGAGTTCTGAAACTCAATGGGAGATTTTAGTTTTTGCTGCCAAAGGAAGACTTTTGGATTAGCCCAGCCATGAAGTTTGAAAAAACTTAGACTCTTTCACTTTTCTTTTCTAAAAGCTTCTTTGGCATTTTTCAATCTTTAAGTCATTTTTAAACCTGAATTTTCTATTCTGTTATGCTGCATAGTCTGTATACCTTTTCCTTGATACAGCATCTCTAGTACCTGCTATTTGCATCTTTCCCCTGCCGATAACTGTCATCTCCCCTTTCTTCTTGGAAATAGTTAGCTACCACCCAACTATACCCAGCCACCTGGTCTCTTCTAAATTTTTAACCATGAAGCTACAAAATGAGTCATAACAAAACTCAAACTTTGAAGCCTCTTTTTAACTGGTGAAACCAGCATTGGTCAGTTGTATTTTAGTGCACCTAGATAGTATGAATTGGTTTATATTAAGACACTCGTCATCATATCGAAAATACTAGATATGTGTGTATAAATATATGAATATATATACATATATACGTGTACACATATATACACAGACACATGCACACTCATACTCTAAAAAATACTTCCATTCTTCCAGGGAAAACCACCTTGGTGTCATCCTTGATTTCTCCCTTTTTTTTTTTTCATTCCTCATACTCCGTATATCTAGGAATCCTGCTGTATTTATCTGCAAAATATATTGTGAATCCCTCCACTTCTTCCCATCTCCTGATCCAACCCCCCATTGTCTCGTTCCTGGATTTCTATACATATATGCCATAATGGCAGGGATCTTTGTAGCTTTTGTTCATCATTGTGACACAGAAATGTAGACACAGTAGGCACTCAATTAATATGTTGTTGCTTACTTGTAACCAATTAAAATTAGTTTTGAAATGTTGCTATCAATGATATTTTCCCCAAGGTGGCCATAAATTTAAAAGAATATATGAGAGATAAGAATGCAATTTTCAGGAAAGATTTTTCTAATAAGACTGTATCCCACAGGGGCATGGGTGGCTCAGTTGGTTAAGCGTCTGCCTTCAGCTCAGGTCATGATTCCCCGGTTCTAGGATGAGTCCCACATCAGGCTCCCTGCTCAGCTGGGAGCCTGCTTCTCTCTCTTCCTCTTCCCCTCCCCCTGCTTATGCTCTCTCTTGCTGTTTCTCAAATAAATAAATAAAATCTTAAGGAAAAAGAAAAAAAGGGGGCGCCTGGGTGGCTCAGTGGGTTAAAGCCTCTGCCTTCAGCTCAGGTCATGATCTCAGGGTCCTGGGATCAAGCCCTGCATCGGGCTCTATGCTCAGCAGGGAGCCTGCTCCCTCCTCCCCACCACCAGCCCCACCCCCCCCCCGCCTGCCTCTCTGCCTACTTGTGATCTCTCTCTGTCAAATAAGTAAATAAAATCTTTTAAAAAAAGACTATCGCACAGAAGTAATAGAACCAAGGAAGCTCGATATTGCCCTACTCTACCCTTTCAACAAGAACTTTTTTTTTTTTAAAGATTTTATTTATTTGACAGAGAGAAACACAGCGAGAGAGGGAACACAAGCAGAGGGAATGTTAGTGGGAGAAGCAGGCTTCCTGCCGAGCAGAGAGCCTGCGGGGCTCCATCCCAGGACCCTGGGATCATGACCTGAGCCGAAGGCAGACGCTTAACGACTGAGCCACCCAGGCGCCCCTCAACAAGAACTTTTTAAGAAATTCTAATACTGGATCTAAATCAGCTATATGAATAATAAGGAAAGCTATTCTACTTCATTTTTTTCTATAATAACATCTTGACAAAGAGCAAGAATGAAGGAAATAAATGGATTTATTTTGTCCTGAATTATTCATATTAATTGTTATAGAGCCTAAATTTTTTGGATAACTACCAATATTTCTCCTTGTGCTGGATAAATTTAGCATTTTGCATTACTCTCCTCAGTACAGTATCTATCATGTGAGTATTTCAGATGTTACCTAGTATGCGTGGGATCCTTTCCAACCCCTGCTATTCCTTGTCAATAGGAATATTTAGCTGTTACTAATTTCCCTAATGCTTTTTCTAATGCTGGTGAAAGATACCCTCTGCTCCCTACTCCCCTATATCCACCCAGGCATTGGTTTTCACATCTGGGTTGATCCGACAGGCTTTTTTTTCCTTCCCCTAACCCAAAATGTTAGGCCTAAAGTCATAACTGCCCCTCTGGTGTGAAAAATAGGACTTGAGGCTTTCAGGTTGAGGTTTCTGTTTTCTGTTCTGATTCTAGATTATTCATTCTGCCCCTTAACTCTGGAACAGTACATGCAAATAAATTTCTGTAGAAACTGAATTTTATAGAATTCATAGAATTATTAAAGTCTTTTAGAAACAGTTTAAGAACAGAATTCTAATGTTTAAAATATTGGTAGCAATTTTTTTTTAATCCAAGCTAAGGCATATAGATTATATATAGGGAAATACTAGTAATATAGTATTAAGAGATCAGTTAGTCCCCTAAGATACTAGAGAAATGGAGGAGGTAGGTTCTGAGATTTTATAAAATGGGAAACTATTATTTACTATGAAAGGACCTACAAGGCAAAGAAAGTCATTATTTTAATCTGGCATTTCCCAAATTTATTTCAGAATAGAACATTTTTCACAGAAGGAAAATTTTCAGTATACTTTGGATATATTGATGAAAAAAGGGAAATACTTTAGTTCTAGTCCTGGTTCAGGCATTAGTCAACATTTTCATTCATTCAACAAACATGTATAGAGTATTTTGTGGCACACACTATTTGGGATGTTGGTGATATATTCAGGGAACAAACTAGACAGAAGCCTCTTTCTTTCCAAGGATTATATTCTGGTCAGAGGAGAAAGATGGTAAACATAATCTGTAAGTAGTACAGTTACTAAGTGTTTTAAACAAACATGGAGCAGGGTCAGCGGGTCAGGAGTACAGGGGTTGCAATTTTAAATAGTCATAATCTTGAGCAATCATTGAGTGTCTCTGTTTTCCTAATCTATAGATTGAAGAAATTCAACTAATTTGATCTTAAAGGGCCTGCTAGAACTATGAGGTTGCTTAAACACCCGAGAGCTATATCCTACTATGTTACTGCTGGGCCATGAGCATCTTACTGAGCATTTATAATCAGCAAGGTTGGAAAAGTTTAAATCATTTGTTAATACCCACAAAAGAACAAAGCATTTATTCATTTTAAATAAATGCAAAAAAAAAATCATGATGGTCCTGTTTTTAATTTAGCATGTACTTCAATCCAATATTGAGTAGAAAGTACTCAAGAGTAAGAAACCTCTGCAATAATGGTACCAATGGCTTTTAAGCAGATATTAGCATGTCTGTATGAAAATTTGCAGCAGTGTGCACATTGTGTTACTGCCGTACATCTTTATGTAAATAGGAGGTCTGTGACTTGGATGTTGAAATGACCTTCTAAACAGTATTCCATTGCTGTATGCCTGAGCTTGTATCTCAGAATAATTAGAAGTTTTGACTTAAACATCTTGGTATACAGTGTTTATGTTAATTATAAATGTCTGAAAGTTTCCTGAAACTTTCTTTGTAGCTTTTTAACAGAGACAGACTGGAGTTTGGAAGGAAGGCTGTGGATTATGGTCCCAAACCTTTGTTTTTAGCACCCCATTTTTGGAATGAAAATTAAAATCTACTTTTTCAATTGCCCAGAATATGGTGGCATATTTTTATATTCTTTGTCTTAAATAAGAAACTGTTTGGAATCATAGTATTTCATAATTTTTTAAGTAATATTTCATTCTTTAGGCATTTAGCTAAAAATTTCAAGTAGACCATGTGTCCCTAAATGTAATGGCATTCCACTGACCTGCAGGAAAAGCCTAAAATACTATAATTAAAATTGAGAAGTTCCTATCACACAAACGGATGCTCTTCCAAGATTATTTCTAAATCAGAAATTTATTTTCCTTTGGTGGTAGCCCATTCCCCAGAAGCTGACCCCTAGGACTCCCAGTACCAGTCATTTCATATTTATCCCCAACCCCTTCATATTTCATAAATTTAAAGGCCAGTTGATAAGAAAATGCTTTGTAACCATTCTGGAATAAAGTACAGACTACTGCTTCACTATCTAGACAGGCTGTGGGGTAGGGTCCTATTTATCAGAGAGACCAGTGATGAGTATCCCCAAGTTCCCCTGAAAGTCTCGTCTCTAAAATGGCTCCAGATTTGACGGGGTCTTGAGTCCCACTTTAGCTGTGTCCTTCAACAGTCCCAGAGGCTCTGTTCCACTAGGAGGTCCCGCATAGTTTAGTTCTAAAGTTCCCACTCATCCACCCCCACCTGCCCTAATTGTCATACACAACCTGCTCTTTTCATTAAGTCTCTTGCTTTACTGCCCATGTGGGCCAAACAGTCATGCAGATTTACCAGCTATGAACATAAGAGCTCCTTCCTACATCCTTTTCAAAAATTCTTAAAAGCATAGTTATTGACACAAATAAAATTTGTATCTAATTTATACTGCCTTCAGGAAATGAGATACACTAAATCTATAGACAGTATAATTTAAGCTTTTGAGATTTTAAAGATGTAAAAATCACTTGACAACACCTTGCTCTCAGATCTTTATAGGAAAAGCCTGATATTAAGTCAGGATGTACCATCTGCATTGCTGCTGCTCTGAAAACCGCTGAGGAAAGGTGACAGAAGCTCAGAACTCTGTTTTGTCATCATTACTTAACCTCCAACCCCACCCCAGCTCCATAGCTAGAAAAAAATACCATGATATACATCAAGGTTCACCTTTGGGTCCCAAATTATCTTCCTTCTTTTCTTTCATTATGTTTTTGTTTTGGTTATTTGCGTATTTGCTGACTTCATGATGTTTAGAAGTTGCAGAAATTCATTCCCAGTAGGTACTTAAATCTTCATTCTCTCTGACTAAAATATACTTGAAATATGGTTCAGGTGCACTTATTTGACTTCCATTGTTTTCTGATCAGAAGTTTTTAAAAATGGAATAGTGTTGCAAATAAGTTAAAACGGCTCCTTCCATTTGATACTTTGGGACTTTTATTTTGGGGGGACTTTTATTTTTTTTAAGATACTATTTTTCCTTCTACTTCATTAATATTCAAAAGTCACTGAAGTCAGAATTCTCTGACTTCTTTTCTAAGAGACTGAACTACCTCTATTTCTAATCCAAAGTTTCTCAACCTTGGCCCTACTGACAGTTTAGAATGTCGTGGTACTCTTGGTTGTGGGGGCGTCCTGCGCACTAGAGGGTGTTGGACAATATCTCTCCCCTCCAGGAGGTGCCCGAAGCACCCACCCAGCTCAGCCTTCCCGGCCCTGCAAAATTACCCCTTGCTGAGAGCAGCTGTTCTGATCTCCTGTAACACTTCCCCCACCTCACCCCACCCCCAGAGGACATGGGTTGTGTGTGCTTTTCTTTTTAACTTTGTTTCTTTTTAATCTGATTCTTTCCTATTTGGTTTATGATACTTTTTAAATGACTGTAGGTTTGTTTTTTGTGTTTGTTTGTTTTCTATTCAAGACACTTTTAAAGAAAGAGAATATGAAAACCTTCTGTGTCCACCATCAGGCCAGACCCTACTATTTTGAGGAGCATGCACAGTAATTCATACCAGATATTTTTGTTTTTTGAACTTTCCAGATTTACACAAAACACTGTGTGAGTGTGTTTACAATTTTTTTTAATGTGTAGGAAGATAATTTTTTACCTTAAAAAGTATAAGCGTTAACTTCTAAAGAATCACAGTTTAGTAGAAGATAAGAACGGAAAAAATCTACATTTAATTATCCTAAAGGTTTGATAAGAACTTCCCTGAAATGCTCTGTTTAGTATATGCCTGAGCTTAAGAACTCCTGTAATTAAATTTTTTAGTGAAAGAATACTGAACATTTACAGAATTTGAGTAAAAAGTTTAGTCACTCTTGAAAAATAAAGATAGAAAAAAACTCAATGATTCCACTTTTTAAAAATGCGATTTAGAATCTCCCCAAAGGGACAGTCTTCCATACTTTGCTGGGTGAAGTGCTTCTGCATTTCCAGACCTGAGCTGCACAGGAACGAAGACCTTAGACCTTAAGGAAACCAGAGCCCAGCCTGCAGATGAGCCTTTCACCACTGTGAAAATCTCCCTGCCCGGGCTCTGCAGATCTGTGTGAGGGTTAAGGGGGAAGGAAAATGGAAGTTCAGTGAGTTTAGAGCGGGAGAAAGCATTCCACTAGGGTGTTCACACTGTCTTTACCTGTCCACCTTCTCTCCTAGGTCTTTAAGGGGGCTTTAACTGCAAGGCACATTCCTTCTCTATCAGCAGAACCCTGCTATTCTTTAAAATGTAAAAGCGGGCAGATGTCAGTGAGTGCTGTTATACTCAGTGCCTGACGATGGACTTTTGGGTCCCTTGTCTCTCACATAGCACTCCTTTGGCTCCTGCTTTCCCACACCTGCAGAATTAAGAAGTAAAACAGAGCAATCTGTTCACCAGTGTCTGTGTGCCAACTAGGCATTCACTTTGCATACCCAGCAATATCGACTGATGAGTCCTCCCAGAGTCAATCAAGACTTGCTCACAAAGTTCCAGCACTTTAGAACTAGGGCAAAATTTGAGAAACCAAAATAACTTCAGGGACCAAAAAAGCTATAATTTATAAAGTAGATAACAAGTGTAGAAACTTATCACCCTAGCAATTGAAACTAATTTAAAAGGAGTCAGAGATAGTTTAAATTCATGGATGACGGAGGCTCTATGGAGTATATTAATGTAATACTCAACATCTTTGGTAAAATTTGGCCTCTCAAGCTTTACATGCATTTTCTGAATCTCCACTGAAAAGATGTTTTTCTTTGACTTATTTCTACCCCTTGTTCATTCATTCCTTTAACATTTATTACATGTCTGCTATGCACTAGACATTGCAAATTATCTCCCTTCTTACCTTTCTTCACTTTTTGTTTTGGTTTGGGTGAGGTCGCAGAGGGGTGTGGAATTGGTAGTTTGGTAGCTTCAAACAAATTATTTTCCTTAGATCAGAAGTCAGGTGTGTTTGACAGTGAGCAAGTCAGAGTTGCTTACAGGGTGTCCTGCATCACCAAGCAGAAGTTACACATGCTTACGCTTACCAGCACATTCATGAGTGTCTGTCTGTCTGGCAGCCAGTTAGTTCTGAATCTTCACCTTACCATAATGGAAAGGGCAGATCTGGGGGGAAAGAATGAGAGCTGGAGAACATTCCCCCATGCCACCCCCCACTCCCTACTCATCTCCTAAATTGCTAAGACTGTGTATTTGGGGACTGGAAAGCAGGAAGTCATATTTTATATTCTTGCCAATGAATCCTTTTCATAATTATCACCTAACACCATGGTAGCTCCTGCAAACCCAAGGGGAGAAAGGTCTTAAGAGCTGGAAAGGGTGGAACCATTTAAAGACAGTGAGAAGTTTTCAGTTCATTTGTTCACAGATGTTTACTGAGATCCTACTATGTACCAGGAAAATGTGCCTAATACAGGGGCTCCATGATCTAGAGCAACCCCATCCTTTCACTTTTGGGATAGAGAAACTAGACCTTGAGTAAGAGGGTAAAAAAATTTTGCCTTTTTCACAGTGTTGCAATGGGCTCAGCCTTGGAGTCCACAGAATCCTCTCTCCAGGCTGCTGACCCTATTCTGTAAATATGAGGTTAGGAGAATCTTAAGGCAGGGAGAAATAACCCTCTGTGTTATGTTGTATCTATGTATGTTGTATCTTAATGTATCTATGCCATTCACCTTATGCTGCTAGTTATTCTTCAAAACTATTACTCAGAGAAATGAAAATGAAATGTGCATATAATAAGAGGGTAAAAATTTGGGATATAGACTCTGTCTGTCCCAGAGGTCATTTAAATATCTAGAAGCTATGAGGGTGGGGGGCATGCCAGCCAAAGACAGAACCTTGTAGCTCAAAAGAGGAAAAGCTTTTTACTTTTTAGAAAATTCACTAATAACTCTTTTGTGTGAGCTATGATCATTTGCTAGTTTGAAATGAAGAGGTTTCCTCTTATAAACTATTGATCAGAAGTGATTATTGACACTTAAGGGTAGAAAACAGAAATGAGTGGTGTGACCATACATGCTTGATTCCTTCAATAATTTGGTAATTTAAATGCTGTAAATTTGGGGCGCCTGGGTGGCTCAGTGGGTTAAAGCCTCTCTCTCTGCCTTAGGCTCAGGTCATGATCTCAGGGTCCTGGGATCGAGCCCCACATCGGGCTCTCTGCTCAGCAGGGAGTCTGCTTTTCCCTCTCCCTCTCTGCCTGCCTCTCTGCCTACTTGTGATCTTTCTCTCTGTCAAATAAATAAATAAAATCTTTAAAAGTAAAATAAAATAAAATAAATAAATGCTGTAAATTTAAATGCTCAAGAGGGCTTACCTATAAAATGAATGTCACTTGAAAAACAGTTAAGTCAGTCATCAGATCATTGTTTGTCAAATTTATAATGAGATGTTTCTCTTTTTCCCTACCTTTAGCTTGTCAAAATTCCTAAAAATGATCCCCCCAATGAAGCGCATACCTTTAACTTCTATTTGTCAAATGTGGGTAAAGACAACCCTCAGGGCAGCTTTGACTGCATCCAGCAAACATTCTCCAGGTAAGTATGTTTCAAGATACGCTGAAGGGAGAGTAATTTTTCTTTGAGTTTTGTTTTTGTTTTTTTTTTTTTCACTTAAACAATAAAATATATAGTAGTCATAAATGTCTATTAATTGAATTATAGAGCTCTTTTATTAAGAAATACTGAGTACTTACTATGTGCTGTTATATTTGTCACTGTAGGATACAGTCATAAAAATTTTAAGGTTATTGCCCTCAGGAATTTTTAAGGTATAGATTTTTTTTTTATCTATAAAACAGTTGTTTTTAAAGACAAGTTTAAGAATTTTTTTTAAAAGTTTTTATTCACTGTATTTAAATAAGAGTGCCTTATTACATACTCAAGGTTCACACTCCACAGTAAAGGAGTAAAAAAAATATGTGTATCTTGTATATCCCTTTCTTTCTTCCCTATGCAAGCCTTGTTTTAAGATAGATTTTCAGAAATTTTTATGCTGCAGCATAATGGAAACTAGAAATGAACCCCAGTAGAGCAATCACTTCTAATTTTAAAGGGGGGGAAAAAAAGGAGGGAGGGAGGAAGACAAGACTATACACCCACATCCTGGGGTACCATGGAACCCTTATCTACTTAGGCCCTCTGTAAACAATAAGCTACTTGTTTGACTTGTCTTTGCTGTGGTTGTTTCTGATTAAAGAATGGGCCCCTTGAGTAGGGGGAGTTTGTTCTGCCCATGGATAAAGACAAGGCCTTAGAAGCCCCAACATCCTGAGAACCTTGAAATTGGCCCAGAGTGTCCCAGGCCATCCATCCCTATCTCTCATAAGTGCAGTATCTGTGCAGTACTTGAAACTGTGTAAGCGCTTGCTGTATGTGGGAGAAAGGAAAGGAAACCTATGTTGCAAAGGAGCATGGGAGGCAGAGATATAAAATAAAGAGACTTCAATGAAAGAATTCTGAATTTCTACTCGCATTTAGGGTGACTAAATAACTTTCTGTTCTATCTTAATATGCCATTTTCCTAAGTAAAGGTTAATTTTGCTTTTTAAGTTGTGCACCCCCAAACTTATATTTTTTGGTATAAATTGTGTATGTTGCAGATTATATAGACTTTTCTGTACTATCCACTGTGATAGCTACTGGCCATATGTGGCTATTTACATTTCAGTTGATAAAAATGAAATAAAATTTAAAATTTCGTTCTTCACTCACATTTACCATGTATTATGAGCTCAGTAGCCACTTGGCTAGTGGCTGTCATACATAACAGCACAGATACAAAACATTTTCACAATTGTAGAAAGTGATGTGGGACAGCACTGCAAAAGATCACAGAAGCATCAAGTATGAGGGTCTTTGGTGATTGTGTAGCTCAACCTTTCATTGCACAGGTGATGTATTCATAGTTATACTGCTTGTTAGTTGGTGACAGGGCTGAATAAAAACTGGGTCCTCCTAACTCCCAGATCAGTGTTCTCTACACACCATAGGGCACACGGATTTCAAATTATGTTGCTATCACTTAGAATGCTTGCCTTTAGAGAATAATTTTATTATAGTGAGAGTACTTTGACCTCAAATTGAACTGTGTCTCATTAGGAATTTTACTGAGAAACAATCCCCTCTTAAAAACCAGTGATAACATCATAGGTAATATGGTTTCTTCCTTAGATCATAAACACTGTGTGTGTTTATTTCTACATTGCTTGTTTGGAAAAGGAATTAAAGTCACTTACAAAATGCTACACAATGCAGCAAGAGAAATGAAACAGTTATTGTGAGAAAATTGGGGCAAATACATTAGTACGAGCCAAGTATGTTTTATAAAAGTATAATCCAACTATAAACGTATGATTTAAGGTGCTTTATAAAATGGTCTTGTATGAGTACAAATTGAAATTGCCACTATGAAAACAAAAGCCCTGAAACTTTTAGTTCTCAACCTGACAAGCAAGTTGTATTATCATTTCATTCCACCTTTTCTATTCAATTGAATTTTTATTTTTCCCATGGTTCCTGTCTCTGCTGTAGTGCAGGTTCTCCTTGAATGTCACTTTTAGCGTATCTAAAATGGAGGAAATCCCAAAGTTAAAATTACCTTTCAAAAATTCCTTAAATCTGTCCATTCACAGGCCTCTTGGAAATATATGGTTCAGGGCATACAGCCCCGTACAGTAATGCACAGTCTATTATAGGAAACTGAGTTAGGCTAGAGAAAGACTCTAAGAATGCTTGCTTACATGTCAAATGTCAAATGCTTATATGTCAAAGTATTTAAGGTACTCTTAAGGTACTTTTAAGGTAACTCAGTTGAAAAGGGATGAGCAGACAATTCTAGGGAGTACCTTCTTTCTTACAGGGTTTAACTCTTTTTTTATTTAATGGAAAGATCTGTTTCTTGACTTTGGTATAAGCTGTAACTTCATTGTGATTGGTAATAGGTTCAGCTTATTTAAATTACTTAGTAAATAATTTTGGGGGGAGATGATGAAATTCAAATACTCCCCCCAGATCTTCAGACTGTAATCTCTTCTTACCACTTTTCTTCCTCCATCCCGCTTCCTCTATGGTTAAGCCTTCCTCCCTCCTTCCCTTCACTGGTATTTCAGCATTCATACAGGTACATCTAGTAGCCTGGGTATCATCTTTAGCTTGTCTCTGTCTCTACCTGTGGCTAATCACTTATCAAATCCTGTCAATTCTGCCTCCTGTGTCTTGCATCTGTTTACTATTCTGCATTCACACTGCCCCACACTGGTTCAAGCTCTTACTCCTTGCCAGTAATCCTTCAGTAGCCTCCTAAGTGCGGTCTCCTCCTGCTTTCACTTTTGTGCCCCCTACCTCCCAGTCTGTTCTTCATCAGATTGACCATTTCACAATCCAAATAAGATATTTTCTCTCCCCTGTTTTCAGTCTCTCTTTTCCTTGTGACAGTCTAAAAATCCTCCAAAGCCCTGCATGATGTACTTTTCATGCCCTCTTCTGTCTCATCTCTGATTTTCCTTTCCAACTTTCTTTGGCCAAACTGAAAACTTCCTCCTTGCTTCTCCTGGCCCGCACAGGTTGGTTCTCCTCCCAGAAAACTTCTATCCTCCCCTGCCCACACACACACACACACACACACACACACACACACACACACACACACACCCGTGCGCATGCTGTACCCATATCTGTAGATCAGCTTCCGCATCAGTTCCTCTAGGAAGTTTTCATCTTGCCCACAATCCAGGTGAAGTACCTTCCTGGAAGTTCCCTGCCTCCCTGCCATTTGTCACACTGCATAAACTCCAGTGTGCTCATCCTTGTCACCCATTAGACAGCTTCTTGAATGAGGGGCCACATCTGTCTTAGTCCTTGTCTCAGTCTGACCCTCACATATTGCTTGGTGTGCGGTCCCTGCCTAATAAATATTTATAAGATGAATGAACCGGTTTTTTTTTTCCTTAAATAGCATTTGTACATTTATGAGGAATTTACAGAAATTTTATCATCCCCATTTCTTAGCCTCATAACAAAGCTAGTTTGGAAATAGAGTAGCAGAGCTGTAGTGACATTTTCATTACATCTATATTCCAGTCTGTTTTAAGATCATATTAATTCCTTTTTAAGATACCAGCGTAGGGGCACCTGGGAGGCTTAGTCCCATTAAGGACTAAGCCACCTACCTGTGGCTTAGGTCATGACCCCAGGGTCCTGGAATTGAACCTTGTGACCGGCTCCCTCCTCAGCAGGAAGTCTGCTTCTCCCTCTTCCTCTGCCCCTTTTCATGCTCTCTCTCTTGCTTAATCTCTCGCTCATAAATAAATAAATAAAATCTTTAAAATAAATAAATATATAAATAAAATACCAGTGTAACTGCTACCATGATCCCCTAATATTACTATAATACTTTGAAACAGAGCCATCTTCCAGGCCAATGTTAATTTTCATGATTTTTTTTAAATAAAAGTTTTTCAAAAAAATTTACAAAAATCTCTTGTCCAGTATTTTCTTCAATATTTGCCACAAAATAGGTCATCTTATGTAGAGATTTAACAAAATGGCAAATACAAAGTCTACAAATGTTTAGGATATTTGGGCTAATAATAAATCCTAATGTTTGGCAATATTTTGGCCTTAAAATGAATTATCTCATTAAAAATTAAAAGCATTATGTCTGTTTCTTCTAGTCATTCTTAAAGCATGCATATTATGGTTCCTCCAAAAGTTAACTTTAAACATTTTTCATATCAGTGGTATGACATTTTTTATAAAATGAAAGTAAAACTACAGTGCTCATTGAGACTCCTCTGGTCAGATTATTAATATTAGTTATTTCCAGATTACAAGGCCATTATTTGGGCTACTGATTTTAGGATTATACAATTCTGGCTTGCCTTTGTTGTGCAAAATGAGGGACATCTCTAATAAAGCCACCATCTTACTTGACAGCTCTGGAGCTTCCCAGCTCAATTGCCTGGGATTTATACAAGATAAAATTACAGTGTGTGCAACAAACGACTCGTATCAGATGACACGAGAGAGAATGACCCAGGCAGAGGAGGAATCCCGCAACCGAAGCACAAAAGTTATCAAACCTGGTGGACCATATGTAGGTTTGTATAGATATCGTTTTCCTTCTCAGATTGATTGGAATAATTCAAGACCACTGTAGGTAAATACTGGTAATATTAACTTAATGTTAACACAGAATTAGTTCCTAGAACATTTTGAATAACATGGTCAAGAATCATCTGTTCTCTTTATACTGATAATAAATTTAACAGATAGAAAAGTTTTACTTCCTTCATAAATCCCAAATCCTTTGTTGACTGTTTGTTATTATTTTACAGTACTGGGATCTGGTCATGTTACTTTACTGTGTGAGGTTGTAATAGTGGTACTGTTGTGTGTTCTTTGACACTGAATGATATAATCTCAATGATGAACAGTATAGGTCTTGTTTGGCATTTTTGTAGGATTATTTTTACTGTAAAATCTATTAGTAGAATTAATGAGTTTTCCTTTAGTAGAATTTCAGAGGATCTTTGCACACAGAATTTTTATTGCAAAATATAAAATATGCTTATAGCAAAGCATGATGGTGATGCCATTTGTGATATTGTTCGTGGATTCTCATCCTCATCTATCCATTAATTAAGAGGCTGCCCCACCCCTATCATCTTTATCATCTGCTCACTCAAATATCCATCAGACTGAAGGGAAGTTAGGACTGGACAAGCAAGATAAATCTCTCCTTTATGAGCAGTGACCCTAATAATTTTTAAAGAGTTGATTGGCAATGACTATTAACAGTAATAGGAAGAATTATCAAGAGTGAAGATGAGCTTTTTGAGGCTTTGGTAGTTTAATAGAATAAGTCATCATAAGTAAATGATGAAAAGATAGAAATTTGGAAATGTAAATGCACACAAACACAGTCTCGTGAATAACCAGATTCTTTCATCGACATCTTTCCGTGGTTTGGTATAATTTTATTTCTGTATTTTCCCATTGCTGACCCAGCTACAGTACATTCAGCTTTGAGAAGCTCCACTGGAGTCTTTAATAAGTATTTCTTTGGAACAAAGCCAGTGCTCCTGGAACTTGGTGCTTAGCTTAGATACATTTAGTTTGGTTTAACAACAATTCATGGCTTCCCCAGGTATCTGTACCCATGGGGCCCAGTCCCAACCCAGTAAGTTACCAGCAGTGAGATTCTTCACCTTTCCTTTCCTGCTGAGTGAGGTAACAACTTCCAACTCCTTTCTCTTTATTCTCATGAGTAACTTAACTTTCTCTTTAGTAGGCTAAATCTCAAATTGTTTTTAAGACGCACAAGATCTGCTGTACTTAAATTTTAAGTACAGTGAATTTGCCGTCCCTGTTGCTTTCAAAGTATTCTTTAAATCTGTCCAGTACCACCAGTTTATAAACAGTGAGGCAAGTTGGTGTTTTTGACAAAGGACTAGAAGACTAAAACCACCAAAATGATTTTTTTTGTTTGGTTTTTTTTTTTTTGGCCTCTCAGTAGAACTAGCAAAGAAAATTTACCTTGATTTATTCCAGAGTTTGCAAATCAGTAGTGATCACTGTCCATTTCCATTAAATGATCCTTCGGTGTCCCCTCCATTCATGTGTGTGTTTGTTTTGATAGAGTCAGTTGCGATTTATCTGCACGGCATGTTACACAGCAGACTTGTCAACACCCAGAACCACATAACTCATACTATTCCTAACAGAGCAGGAGTTTTCAAACTTTCAAATTTACTTATAGGCACTACAGATAACTTATTTACATTTTTTAGGAGTGACCACCTAAAATTTGAGGTTATCTAAAGTTTAAATTCAAATCAGAGTACATCCATGCCATTCTCAGGCTGGCCTCCCTCTGCAAACACATACGTTTGCCCACACAGAGCTCTGCAGTGACCCTGCTGGCCTGCACGCCCCACTCTGCTGGGTCCTGTGTGCCCTGGCTGCTCCCTGGCACGGTACACTGTTCTCTGGTCTTCAGTCTTGTCGTTAACCTCTTTAGCCTTTTATTCTCTTGGTCACATAACCCCAGCTCCTTTTAACTTTTCTTAACATGGCCTGTACCCCAACCCTTTAATTATTTTTATTGCTCTCCTCTGGACTGCCTCCATTTCTTCAGCTCAGAATTCAAACCTTAAGTTTTTTATTTTTTTATTGTGCTTTGTTATGGTATGTTTTGATCTTTTGATTTTAATCTTATCCATTGCTAGTTCTTTACCATATTTCTTTCCTTTTAGGTGGCTCAGTTTGTTATCTTCCTGTTTTTTTAGTACTTCAAAACTATCTGACTCATTCATTTCTTCCAAATGCTAATCATTCACCCATCAGTACTAATATTACCCAGCACTTATGGAGTGCTTGCTGTGCACGAGACACTGGCTAGCACTTTACATGGAGTTCCTCATCTAGATCTCAAAACCAGCCTGTAAGGGAGGTTATGATTACCTCTCCATTTTACATATCACATAGTTGGTATTAACAAATAGCAAATGATATGGATTTGGCCCCTTAACAAGTTGTGTTATTTTCTTAAGACCATAAGAGATACCTCTTTAGTTCATAATTGAATATATAATATAAAATGATACCAGAAGCTCACCTTCGCCACCTTAAAAGTACCTGCAGAACAAGGCTTCTCTCAACAGTGTCAGCCTGAATGGAGAACAAATGGGAATAATGCTGGTCTCGCCCATGGGGTTGTGCTGACATAATGCCAAGCCAGTCCTCTGGCAGCTGAATTAGGGCACAAACCCTCTGTGATTCCTTCAGGTCGCCTGGCCTAATCACCCAGGAACATGAGCTTTTGAGACCCTCTTGTAGACTGGAAAAAAAAAATCTATTTTGCCTGGAGAAGAGTAGGAGAGTCTTTAACCTAGGAAACATCGTTATTTCTTCAGAATATTTCTGCTTCTAGTCGTGAAATTTATATCACAACTTTGTGATATAAAGATATAAAATCATTTCACTTTGTTTAAAAAAGAAACCTCAAGAATCACTAATTACCACTGCTTCCATTTTACTAGTATGTCTGCTCACTGATTCTTACCTGAATTCTGGAATTTTATTGAATTGTAAATTTCTAATACATGCTAATATATATTTAAATGTATAAAATAACCTAACCACTATAATTACTAGAATTCTTTCTCCAATTTTCCCAACTTCTGCCCCATCCTCCTTATTTATAATGAGTTGATACATGTTTAAATGACCTTGGACAAATCATTTAACATCTGTGGACCTTAATTTTCTCAATTATTAGATAAGAGGTATTTGAACTAGGTAACATCAAAGGTCCTTTGCAGTTCTAAATTTTGTGACTATTTGTGTGTGTGTGTGTGTGTGTGTGTATAGATAGGTAGATAGATAGATAGATAGATAGATAGATAATAAACTTTTGAAAAAAAGAGCATAAGTGCCATGCAGTGGAGATGATGGTTTCCACTGCAGTGGATTACATATTTAATCATGACAGTCACTCATCATCAAGGTCCTGCCAGTGTTTTTTAATGCATTAGGTTGGTGTTGCCAGGGCTTCTGGTCAGGTTTCACAGATCAGAAAACCACTGCAGAAGACATCTACAGCCCCTGCTCTCTTTCTGATGTACAGTTTTAACACCTTCCTTTCAGATTGTTTACTCAGAGCCACTAGACAGGGATAAATACTTCTGCCATCTCCTATTTGGTGAAGATGCTAGAAGTGGACTCCTTGTTATGAAACAGCAGTTCAGATAGAGTCCCAGATTACCCAACTCTGTCAGACCCAATGCTGCTGTTTATATAAGGAGCCCAGGGAATTGATTAGCAGTTGAGTCTGGAAAGAGAATTAGGTTCTCCCACAGGCTTTATTAAAAAAGGGCTTTTCTGAGGCAAATGTGAAAAAAATAAAACTAAAGCCTTTCTTCTGCCCACTTTGAACCTCACATTTTCTTGCTTTACTTTTTTTCCTTTCTATTTTTTTCTTTAGCATCTCAGTTCCATAACTACTTAGAGCACTGATGTTTTCTTCATCTGTATCCTGGCTTACCTTAAACCAGAGGACTCCTTCCTGGCTATTTGAATAGACAGAGACTGATGGGGAGGCAACAAGCAAGTGATCTTTGCATAAAACTCAGTGACCCAGTCAGTGTGTGTGGATTGCTCTGTCAACATTTAAAAGAAGTGGGTTACCCCACAACTGGCTGTTTAAAGGAAAAATGAGAGTGGAGCATCTGGGTGGCTCAGTAGAGCATGTGACTCTTGATCTCGGGGTCCTGGGTTCAAGTCTCAAGTTGGATAGAGCTTACATTTAAAAAAAAAAAAGTAAATAAGTAAAGGAAAAATGAGATAAAGGTGAAATGAGTGTACTGGGGGTAGGAAATTCATGTACCAGTAACAGCCTAGCCTAAGGCCCCAGGTGAGACTCCACTACTGTCATATCCCTGACCAGATTCTAATTTCTTGTCAAACATCATACTTATACCCCTTTTAGGGGCAAAATGAGCCTCCCTTATTTGTCTGCCCTATGCTTACTTCAGGGAGGAGTGGGGGTACACTCAGGAGACCTTGGGGCTCTCCTGAGACTGAGGATCAGAGGTGGGTCAGACATACAGAGGAGGTAGGGCAGCCTGGAACACACTGGTAGTACTGTGGCTTTTTGTTTTTATTTTTATTTGCCTTCCTTGCTGGCTTGAATTCATTCTAAGTGATCAATCATGGTATATGTGAGCTTAGCTAAAAAGCATTCACTGTCCACTTCCCTCCCTAGAGGAGACTGGTAAGGAGGGCTCCCGCTTTGTCTGGGGAAGTGTAAACCAAACAGGTTTCAAGGGGGAGGAGAGTGTGGAATTTATAGCATTTCCTAAACTTTTGTGACCCTGGCTTAATTTTTTTTCCCCCACAAGTTCCTATTAAAATTTCAAGGAACAGCACTGTTTGTTAATACTGTTACAACTGAGAAGTGGTAGATTGGAGAGTTTGCATTTGCCATATTAGAAATTTCAGTGTTTCTTCAGATGCTGGCATCCTGACAATGTGGGGAAATACAGACCACATTGATTCTGGCTCCTCTGCTGTCTACTTGTTCTCACTGCCATTCACTTTGACACTTTGCTAGTCATCAAATGCTAATTCAAAGTCTGCTAGTCAACAAAGTAGCCACAGCCCTGCCCATATGGAGCTTTACCCTTGAACAGGAAGCAATGGCACACATGAGGCATTTGTTCATAAAACCTTTCCTACAAAGAAATACATGTAGGAAAAGTTGAATACTAATGACAGAACCTTCTAAATGCTAAGTGAGCACTTTACACCATTTGAGTTTATCCCATTGAAAGCCTCAGTTTTCTCATCTGTGACATGTGACCATGCCTGTTTCATGAGGTTACTGTGAGACTTAACGTGTATAAAGATCTTAGCAACGTGTCCCCCCCACCAACAATTAATTGGTTCATAGTAAATATTAGTTCTCTGCCCATCTGACACTGAGCTAAGCTATCTTTACATTAATAAAAATATAGAAAACCAGATCTATCTCCAAAACTTTAATCACATCGTAATAGCTTTTCTTACTACTGGGCAGTGTTCTTTTAATGTTGAGTTCCTTTGTTGTGCAATATTTTGATCTGACATTTATAATTCATTATGTCCAGACAGTAGAGAAATATAAGAGTCACTGATATATTTGTCCTTTTTCCTTTATTTCTAGGCAGGATTGGGTGGACAGACAGCCCTTCTAGCTAGGCCTCAGGACCCCAGTGTGGACAGAATTACCATTAAAGCTCCTCCTGGTTTAGCTATTTTCACACCAGACCAGACCAGACCATAGATAGTACTTAAGACTGACTGCTTTGACTTACCCACTGTTTCTAGTTGCTAGTCTTGTTCCTAATGCACTTGCCCCAAATTGTAAGTCATTACCAGATCTCCCTGCTCTTTAACCAGAGGGCACAGAGTTGGAGGTTAGAGTATACTAAAGATGCTAAAAGATTCCCCCTCAGAAATGATAAAATGAAGGTCTTCTCTACAGTGTCATTCTAATATTTTCTTCAGCCAGGAATGGGTTACCAGGTTTTGTCAGTGATCTGCTATGTCCTGATGGCTCTGGACATCCAGTATCCAGGTCACTTCAGCCCAGAGATATTTTCTAGAAGTAGCCACTTGCCACTTACCAATGTTAAGTTTAAGCAGAAAGTGGGTTAATTATCAAATGGCACTTGCCTTGCAGGAATGATGTGAAGGCCTCCTTTTTACCATTTTCCATTCCTCTAATTCACCCATGTAGCCTCAGTCCTGCAGTGGAAATGTTTGCTTGTCAGGCCCTCTTAGATTGTTTTTAGGCTGGTTAGTTTTGGTTTTGGTATTTGACTCCTAAAATTTGTTGGCCTATTGAAAAGGAAAATGTCTACTGGATGTCCTTCTGAATGTTGACCCCAAATTATGCCTGACCCCCCTCTTTGTGGTTTCTGAATCCGTGAGAATAATTCCCCAGCTCAGCCAAAAGTATGAGATAAAATAGGTATTTCTCATGTTTCACATTTGCAATATTCTGTCTGCCAAAGAAATGATATATATAGATTTAAGTTCTGTAAATAGCACAGGTAAACATAGAAATTACTAAATTCCCACTTAACATGAACTACCTACGACCTTAAAATTTCCAGTCTGTTGCTACAGTGTGTGTCAATAATGTACCATATGTAGCTAAATAACCAGAATAATTCTGTATACATATTTATTCCAGTAAATGGTTCTATCAAAACAATTTTGAATCTGTAATTTTAGGCCACTTATTCAAAATGCTTTCTGTTTGTAGATCTCTTTAAAGCAAAAACCGAAATAAAGTGGCCTTAATTCCCTCCAGAAATGGAGACGTACCTAAATCAGAGTTGAGAAAACTGAAACGCTCATTATGTTCTTCCCTGCAAATGTGTAACAGTGTCGTTTCCACTGGACTTTAGGGAAAAGAGTGCAAATTCGGAAAGCACCTCAGGTTGTTTCAGATGCAGTACCTGAGAGGAAACGGTCAACCCCCATGAATCCTGCAAATACGATTCGAAAGACACATGGCAGCAGCAGTGTTTCTCAGCGGCCATACAGGGACAGAGTAATTCACTTGCTGGCACTGAAGGCCTACAAGAAACCGGAGCTGCTGGCTCGACTGCAGAAAGATGGTGTCAATCAAAAAGACAAGAACTCCCTCGGAGCTATTCTACAACAGGTGAGACACCTGGAGAGATCCTTCCTTGTACTTTGTTGTTGAGAAGCACATTTAAGAAGGCTTCTTGTTGTTGCTATTTGAGGTAGAGAAATTTCAGGATCATCTTGATCAATGAATGGTATATGAATTATAACTCTTGAATATTAAGTCATCTTGTTTTAAACATTTAGTTAAAAAACTAATTGAACAGTAGGCATTTATAGTAGGTTTTATAAGTTAGAGGCTACTGAATTGTTAATTTTAAAAAAGTTAATTTCAAGTCATTATCTTCACTTGGATTAAACAAATTCTGCTCTGAAATTCCATAAAAATAAGTATTTTTGTTGTCTCTTTTTGGTCTTGAATTACCTAAACTATGGCTGTAGTATTTATTTCTTTATATAGGTGAAGTTGTACAATTTATTTTTATCAGTCTTTGGTTGGTATAAGCTAAAATATTTTTATCTACAAGTTTTAAGTGTGTTGTCCTGCATGCTCTTTACTCTGCCTTTTTCTAACACTGAGTATGCTGAGATCATTCACGTGTCTTCATTAAGGGATTTGAATGTGTATTAGTTTTGATCAATTACCTTAAAATCACAAGCTTAAGTATAAAACTAGATCATTAATTTTGTTGAAGTCACTAGTTTGTCAGACTATAACTTCTTATACTTTTCATACTGATTTGGGGTCATAAATATTGATTAGCATTCAAATAAATATTTTTTTCTAAAGCAGTAACATTTCCAAGGTTCTTACATTTCACCATTAAAAAATAGAAATCGGAATGTTTTCATTAATTATTCAAAAAATAACACTTTTAAGTCTGTTTTTCCACTTATTCTCTTACATTCAAGTCATGATACTAAATGTTATGAAAGAATAAAGCAAAAATCTCCAGTTCTGGTTTAACCAATCTCCAAAGTATCTTGGGCATTCTCACGGATCTTATTAAATTATTTGAGTACTTTTGGAAAAACTTAATTTAAATCCTTACGTCACATAACAATTTGAAGAGTTCAAAAGACAGGATAAAAGAATGAATAAGGGTGAGGGTGTGTGTGTTTTCAATTTTTTATTTGGGGAAGGAGGAGGTTCAGGTTACAAATCACAAAATACCTGGTGACTTAACCTTCAGGTTAAGTCATATATTACCTCCTAGGTTAGAGGATAAGCTGGCAAAATGTTGGCAGAGACAGTTCATTCACACAGAGGCTACTAGTGACGTCAGTAGTTAAGTGATTATGTGTATGTATATAAAGATTTTAAAGTATAGGTGTGCTTATTAACTCAGCAGCAAATGGGACATGAGTGTCATTAGCATTGATCATTTGGCAGAATCTAGAGCATCGTCTCATCCTAGCTGCACATTAGAATCTTCGGTGGAACTTTAAAAAAATTCCAGTGTCTGGATTCTAACCTAGACCAACTAAATGGAGCAATTGAATGGATACTGAGCCATTGACTGAGATCAGAGGGATGGCAAGGAACAAGTGTATGGATGGGAATCAGGAATTATGTTTGGAAGATGTATGTCTGTTAGACATATCCAAATGGTGATAGATGTTCATTAGGTACATGTAAAGGTCTTGTGTTCAGAAGACAGTTGGAACTAGAGTTATAAATTAGGAGATAGCGTATCGCTATTGAAAGCTTTAGAGCTGGGGCACTGGGCTCGCTCAGCTGAAGGAACTTAAGACTTTTGCTCTCAGGAGCACGAGTTCGTGCCCCAGGTTGGGTGTAGAAATTACTTAAATAAGTAAAAAGAAGAAAAAGGAAGAAAGCCTTAGAGCTGAATGAAATAATCTTAGGAGAAGATGATGACAATGAAGAAAACAGAGTAGAGGATAGGTCCTAAGCAGTCTAGCATATAGAAGAGTACACCAAAAAAAAAAAAAATAGGGAGGAGGAGGAAAACAGGAGAAGACCCCGTTATGAAGTCTAGAGAAGAGATAGGGTTTTAAGTCTATGTGGTCCTAAGGATAATAGGAAAGCTAAGCATTGTTGGTATTTTTCCACTTTGAGAAATCTGGTTATGTTTCATCCTAATGTATTTGCAAATTTCAATCTTAAGCCTACCATTTTCTACTTTATAACAACATTAATGTTAACATTAAGCTATAAGAAAAACATAAACTCCCATAATACACTTGATAGTACTTTAAAAGGACACAGAAAGAAGTGAAGCTGTTAAAAAAAAGACCATTCCAGTATGAAATGACAGGAGGAATACCTTTCTGCCAGCCTTAAAAATGACTTTGGTTTGGCCCCTGAATCCATACATTTATTTGTATTCTTAATGGAATCTAGGTCTGGACTACTATAGGAATTGCAGTTCTACCATAAGAAAAGATTACACTTCAGAATAAACTGACTAATAACAGTAATTTGGGGGTTATTTCCTTTTATTGGTTTTCAGGAATTTCAAGGACTTTGAATAAGTGGTTCTTCAGGAGAACTGGCAGTCGCAAGAAGCAGGCTTAGCAAGCCAAAAAAATGACTGACAAGGGCATCAAAATTGATACTATTTATGGAGATCATTTCTGCTGATTACTGAAGGGAAAGTTTATAACCTAGCATTTGGGGCACTCTTTGGTTTCTACTCAATACAAATGACCAAGGATTTTTACTGTGATTTAAAAATAATGGAGTTAATGACCAGAAGTAAATAATGAAGTTGTTAAACCTCACTCCTTAGGCTAGAAAAACTTAGTTTAAAAAAAGTAAAAAAAATAAATAAACCTCCCTCCACTTTTTGCCTAATATAGCCTTTTTGAATAGAGATGTAATATACAGTGGATGTTCAGGGATAAAATATTTAGCTACTTATATAAAGTTTAAATTTCCCAAATGAAGTCAAACAGCATTTATTGAGATCTGGCATATGCAAAACTAGCAGCCCCTTTGGGGCCAATTGGTAGAGTTATTTTCAGTGTAAATGCAAAATGCTGCCTGTTTGGGGTTAGAAGTAGCCAAAAGATCTAATGCTCTGTTTTCACACCATGTACCAGGTAGCCAATCTGAATCCAAAGGACCTCTCATATACCTTAAAGGATTATGTTTTTAAAGAGCTTCAAAGAGACTGGCCTGGATACAGTGAAATAGACAGACGGTCATTAGAGTCAGTGCTCTCAAGGTAAATCTTTTTTTCCTTTAAAAAAAATTTTAGTCATTGTTACTTAAGTGTTGAGAAGGAAAAAACAAAGGTAAGCTTTTTATCACAAACATTTGAAAATTCTCCCCATAACTGGAACTTGTGTATCATTTACAGAAAACTAAACCCATCTCAGAATGCTGCCACCACCAGCCGTTCAGAATCTCCTGTATGTTCTAATAGAGATGCTGCATCTTCTCCTCAGGTATTCATAAAATTAAATAACCCTAGCCCTGAAGTGAACCTCTGGGGCCACCTAGTTCCGGTGGTCTGATTTATGCATGAGAGAAATGAGGCCCAGAGAAGCTGCATAGCTTGCCTACCCACAGTCCCATAGCTAGTTATCACGGCAGAGCTCTGTCTAGAATTCAGGTCCCAGCTCACAGCCCAGACCTCTTTTTCCCTACACAGCATTGCTTGTCAAAGTACTTAATATCTACTTTGCTTTTCCATATTTAAAGTTTACATTGTATTGTAAGATTATCTACTTTTCCTTTAGGTCACTAACTAGAAGACTTACCTAGTCCCATATCCAGGCTCAAATTATACAGAAAATTGAAGATATTTAATATTATCTGAAATACGTTCAAGAAAACTTTTCTTGGGGAAAAATGTTTCTAAGACAAGCGAAAGAAAATTCTGTCATTTTCAGACATGTCTCCTTAATGTACTTTTTTCAGTTAGATCCCAATCAGAATACTCCACTTAGACCTCACTCCTTCCAGCTTAAATTCTCCCCAAGAGATTCCTTGGCTCCCTGGTTTTGGACAGACCTATCTACCCCAGTGCTTGACAAAGTGCTCCTCTCTCTGGACCCTCCTCCCAAGGATTAGGGAGATGGGACAGATGTGTGGAGAACAGTAAGCATGCTCTGGGCAAAAGGCTATTTGTATATCAAAAAAAGTTAGATACCTATTGTGAGTAACAGAGGCAGAACAAAATAAAAGCAGTTCTGTCCTTGCATGTACGTTGTCTATAGAAGCCTCACTTTTAGTGTCAACTACCATGGAGTTATTTTTACTCTGATCTAATTATATAATGGCTGCCAAATCAATGATGCTAAACTGAAAACAGACTAAATTGATGGCATGATTAACTATTACTTTCTTCCAAGCTGAAGTTTAGGCCACATCATTCATTACATTGGATATATGCTTCATACTTGTCAACTATCTGAATTTTCTTTTTCATTTAAATATTGTTGTTGCTGGACTGGGCTAGTATAAGCATAATTTTTAAAATTTTGAAACATTAGTTCTCTATCATTTTTGTGGACTCGTCATTAAGACTTACTTTCCAATCCATTGAAGAGATATATTTATGGGGAAGAAATTGAGTAGCATTTGAGCAGTGATGGAAGTACTTAGAGAAATTACTTTGAAGGTGCTGGCTGTTCTCATTTTAAGACAGGTGAAATAATAAATGACAGCCAAAGTATTCATAACTGGAGCATCTTAGCACATTAGAGGAGATTAAGTAAGTGTAAGCTTTTATTGCCCTTTACCTTACCCTTCTTTGTCCTGACAGCGTGAAATGGTACAAACTGCTCTCTCCTCTCAATATAACTAGGTCAGCTGCAGCCCACAGAGGAAGGAGGGTACCCCTATTCAACACTCTCCAAAGTGGCATAGTCTCTCCAAGAACTTAGGGTGCGGCTATAAGATCAGAAAGTACAAGTACTCCAAGAAACTTATTTGCCAGATTCTCCTTTTTTACGTCACAAATGAGAATTGGTTTCTCTTTTGCTTTTGTGGATTGTTTATTCTTGCTTAAGCTGGCAGAGTGGTAGACACAATGCTGGTGATAAACTTAAGAATGAGTACAATTATTCAGTTGTTCATACGCTGACCAGTGATACCCCTGTTGAGTTTTCATACAAACTGGCTCATTTTTTTTCTGCTTTCCCCCTCCCCACAGAAACGGCTTTTAGATTCAGATTTCATTGATCCTTTAATGAATAAAAAAGCTCGAATATCTCACCTGACAAACAGAGTTCCGCCAACATTAAATGGCCATTTGAATCCCCCCAGTGAGAAGTCTGCCACGGGCCTCCTGCTGCCCCCTGCGGCTGCTGCCATCCCTACCCCACCACCGCTGCCTCCAACCCACCTGCCCGTCTCCAATCCTCCTCAGACTGTAAACTCCAACTCCAATTCCCCCAGCACTCCAGAAGGCCGGGGGACTCAAGACCTCCCTGTTGACAGTTTTAGTCAAAACAGTAGTATCTATGAGGACCAGCAAGACAAATATACCTCTAGGACTTCTCTGGAAACCTTACCCCCTGGTTCAGTTCTACTAAAGTGTCCAAAGCCTATGGAAGAAAACCATTCAATGTCTCACAAAAAGTCCAAAAAGAAGTCTAAAAAACACAAGGAAAAGGACCAAATTAAAAAGCACGACGTTGAGATGACAGAAGAAAAGGAAGAGGACCTTAAAAGAGAAGAGGAAGTTGCCAAGCTGAACAACTCCAGTCCAGATTCCGATGAAGGTATATTTTACATTTGTAAAGCCAGCTACATGTGTTCAGTGAACGGGCAGAGCAAACTCATCATGAGTGTGAGATTATGCTGTTTGTAATTACTAGTGCTTTTTTATCCATTGACCTTGTGTTATTAATCTTAGTGGTGTGGTTTTGAGATTTTTTTCTTGTATTTAACAGCAGTCATTTTCGTTCTCTTTTAGCCAACTATTAAACACAGTTTCTATATTTGAAAATAAGATGGTAACATTTGAAAATGACTTTATTATCCTCTAGAGACCCCCTTCTAGAAGGTAGACTGTGTTGTTCTTTCCCATAACTGCCAGGGTACTACACAACCTCAACATGACCTATTATTATATGCCAGTCTTGAACTAATTTAACCAGACACACAATTAGCGATAAAAATAATCCTTTTCCTTCTTTGCCAAAGAAACAGGGTCACCCCTGCCTTAATTAATATTAACACATGGGAAATGTCAAATTCTTTATAAAATAGGCAAGGTAAGATTGCAGACGCAGATCCATCACAGACAGCATCATTATTCAGAATGAAAGCAGTTTGTCTTATGTGAGGCTATTGGCAATTAGCTTGACAGAGCTTAAGAAATTCTTTTTCAAGTTTAAGAACACTGTTTTAGTAAGCTAGTATTAATTGTTGTTAGTAAAATTTAACCATTTCAAGCTTTTGGAAACTTAAAAGCCAGATATGTAGAGATGCAAAGCAGCTTATTATAATGCTTTATTTCTAAAGAAAAGCTAATCAGTAGAAAGACAAGGGACAGAATTCTGTTTTTCTTACTTAAAAAAAAGTTGTCCTCTAAAACTTAATATCCCCCGTGCCAGCACGTCAGAGTTTCAAGCTCATCATTGAGCATTGTTGCCGGTTTTAAACCCAGCTTAACTAAAGCAAAATTCTCTAGGAAAATACAACTTCAGAAAAGTTACTTTAATGAATAGAGTTTAAGGAGTGTTGTCTTTCTGTAATTTGCCCATAATACTGGAAGTCTGTAATCCTTAGATTTAACTGACCATTTTTACCACATCAGAGAAACTTGGCAGAATAGTGTGATACGGTGCCTTCACGGATGTGGATCGAGTGTACTGTACATCAAAGCTTACCTGTTGAAACATTTAGATCCGTTTGGTACTGTGTAGTGGCCCAAAAGGTAGGTGTAAGCTTTTTCCCTCGAGTACCACTGTACTTGAATTTGCCAGCTCAGGAAAAGGCAAGAAGAGGTAATAGAACCTTATGTTCAGAGTTAACAAGCCATGTTCCTGGTTATACCCCAGCCTCCACACTTCCTACCCTGAGATGGTGCTCCCTAGTCAGGCTAGTGTTGGGGCGATTGGGTCCCAGTATGATGAGACCTATCCCAGAGTTTGAGTGTTCTCAGAGTTGGAGGCCTGGAGAAGCAAACCTAGTCTTTGAATCCTCCACTGAGGATATGTAGTACCTCTCAAAGGCAATTGAGATTATCACAAAATACTGAGGATAGATCCACACCCACAGCCCCTGAATCTATTGGAATTTATCTGGTGTTTGTAGCAAAGACGAAGCCAGATGACATGCACTTAATGCCTTTTCCTTTAGGACTCAGGCTGTCGTAAAAAAGACAGACTCAGGCGTGAGTCACACACACACACACACACACACACAAAGACAAATGACCATGAACAATAAGCCCACAGAGTCTGCATAATTTATTTACTATGCTTGGTCTTTTAAAATATTAAACCAAGAAATTATGAAACTTTCACTTTTGTTTTATATTGAACACGTGTGTTTTACCAGCAGGCAGGGTTAGGATTTGAGTTATTAATTTAATTCTATTGTGAATGATAAAAAATTAGCCTATAAAAAGTCTAAACACCCTCAAGAAATGGTACACTCACACAAATAGAATACTGACTGAGGGATTTTACACATTCTGACAGCATAGCGCTGAATGACTGGCGGTCTCTTTATTTGTCTATTTCTTCATTTTGTCTTTTTAAAAACAAATCTGTAGTATTATGAGATGTAGAGATGGGAGGAGTATAAATCGCAGTTCAGTAATGACTTATTTTGAATTACTTTAAACTGATATGGGAAAATTTCTCTGCTGCTTCCGCTGTCTGCATACAAAAAGGGTAGCAATAAAATACAGTGACCAGAGCAGTCTGCTACCTGACTTCATTGTCTCATCCGCCTTGTTTGAATCCTATGAAAAGTAGATGTTGATGTAAAATTTGTATCTTCCATTATCTGGCTGCATCTGCCACCACAGTCTTTGAATTGCTGGGCAGATGCCACAACTGTTATGGAAAGAATAGAAGACTGACCTTGGGTTAAGATGGAATTCCTTTATTGTGCAGACACTGCAGTAGCCAGGGTGCTTTCAATGCCTGGCGTCAGTTCTGCTGGCCCTGGTCATAGGGCCTCTATTGTTCGTGTTCAATTGTATTCCTTGCTCACTGTTGCTTATTGAGATGGAAGAATAGAATTTGAGGAAGAGTGTTCCAGATGTTTCTGATCTATTTTAGAATTATAGGCATTTTATAACCATACTGTTTGGTGAAAGCTTGAATTTTTCTTCATTGTAGGAGTTAAAGAGAGATGCACTGCCTCCACGGAGCCTTCTTCAACAATTGAACTCCCAGATTATTTGATGTAAGTTCAGATGTCTGTCAATGGGAGAGAACTGTTTAATTTTAGAAAGTTTGCGAATTCTTTTCCCATAATTTGCAAATCAAGAAAAGAAGTTCCAGAAATAGAGTCCTGGAGCCACCCCTGCATTTGAGAGGCTGCCATTAAGCCTACTCATCCCAAATCCACCCCTGTCTGCCTGAGCAGGTTGTGCCTCCCCCTGCTCTGAGCTCTGCTCCATGGCCTTTAAGTATAGAGAAGCCTGTCCTTTGTTCTGAGGCCAGGCCAGCCATTTGATTATGGAAGATTTCAGGGATCTGACTCTTCAAAGCTGACAGTCTGTCAATGCACATTCACTTGTTTCCCCCAAAGAGAGAGTTTATTAGCGATTAAAGAGCTTAAACATCCACAATTAATACAAAATAAAGATCGACTGATTTTCATTTAAATAAAGCTTTGCCATTGAATTAATTTTAAGAGAGAATAGTAAAATTTGATTTCACTCTAGTACCAGTTATAATGTTTTTCTTGTTATGGCAACAAGTAAATGCTGAGCTGGGGACATTTTTGTAACTGGTTATCACAGAAATTATAACTTGTACACATAATTCTAGCTTTTTTATAGACTCAGAGGCTTCTGTAAGAAGAAATAATTAAGTTGCGAGAGCCTGGAAAAATGGAGAGTGGAAGAGCAAACAGATATGACTGCAGGATAGCTTTGAAAATGAACAAACGGGCAAAATAATTTGAATGTAGATTAGAAAATGAACTCTGTGCTGTATGAACATTTTTTCCTCTCTTAGTAGCATCTCATGGTGGACAAAGCTAAACTGCCGTTTAGCCCTCCACGTACCACTAAATGTTCATTTCTAAAGTGGAGAACATTTTATGCTTAAAATGTGTTACTTTTGCTTAACAGTAGTGTGAAAGCTATACTTAATGGGGAATGATACAGCATGAAACCATAATACTGGTTATCGTCTCGTAACTAAAAAGAACCCAAGAAACCATGCTGAGTCCTCTCTCATCTGAGGTGGTGGTATGGTTTTAAGAGTTCTGAGGGAGCTTTAAAAAGCAACCGCCACTGAATTGGCCCAGGAAGGGTTCGTTGAGGGACCGCGCCTGCAGGGCTCCACTGATGAGGGAGGGAGTTTACCTCTCCTTTTGCAAACCCACTTACCCTTAAAAAGTCTTGTGAAAGAAGCCCCCTCACATGACAACTGCAGTACTGTGCCCTCATTCTCTTGTGATGGATTTTGAATCCCCCTTATTTTGTAATAGTGATACAGACTGGTTATATGTGACAAAACCCTGTGGGGAGACTAAAAAAGAATTCTAACCCTTTCCCCATGGATTCAGGATGTTGCTGTGGTTTGTCAACTTAACCAGGTAGTTCTATATTTAAAAACTTGTTTTTAACTCCCTAATCTAAGGGTGGTTGCTGCATCTTCCTCAGTGCGTTTCGATATGTTTGTCATGTTTCTGGCTCTTAAAAATCATCAAAGTACAAAACCTCTGTGACTGTTCGCTTAATTTATTTATTTATTTATTTATTTATTTTTGCTTAATTTATTTTATCCCAAGACTATCTGATATTAATATAGCAAATTTTCCTAAAATGGTGAGAAAGCATGAATTTTCAAAAACACCGAAATTACAGAACTTAAACTTTGGTTGTTTCATAAGAAAACCAAAAAGATACACAATAAAACCGTAATGATCGGCCTCTGAATAATTCATACTTAAACCACAATATTCCTAATTTTTATATAATAAAATATTTTTTTATTATATAATTTTTATATAATAAGAATATTTCTGTTACTTGTGGTTGTGAAATAGCCAAGCCCTTTAAAATTTTACTCCATCCCTGCATTAGGAACCAACTAGAGAACCATAACAGTTTTTGTTGTTTTTTTTTTTTTTTAAATAGTGAAGTGCTTTTTGTAAAAATGCCAGTATAACCAAATAATCTTCTATAATAGCAACACGACTGTTGGCCAGTTTGGTATTTTTCCCTAAGGAAATTATTAAATAAATACTGAGGGTGTAGCCTCGGTTGTGATTTTGAGAAAGCAGGGTATTTTATATAACAAATTAAGCCTGAGTTTCATGAGCAGTTTAGCCATTTTGCTTACATACACTTATCCCCAGGAACCTCTTTTCCCGCCCCAGGCTTCCTCTGGTGTCCAGTCAGGACAGCCCTGTCTAGGAGAGGACTGCGTCTCTGCTTGGTTGGCCCTGCTCCTTTTACAGCACAGACACCAGCAGGGCCCCTTAAATCAGCATACTACTGCTGTCTCGATAACACTTAGAAAAATAAACCTCCACTTGGTCTAACTCAGCATGAATAAAAATATTAATGAGGACATTAAGGTTGCACAGTTGCATCACTTTTCTCACATTTCCAACTAGACATTTTGCTCTCATTTTGAATAAAACTGGTAAGATTATCTAAAACCATTTTTGTAGAGGACTGAACTCCAAGGTTTTCTCATAGTCAAGAATATATGCATGTGCCTGGAGCATGCCGAGGCACCTGCTACCTGCCCGAAATTGCTTTGAAATCTCAATTTTTATCTCAAAAAGTCAAGGGTAATTTTGCATTCCATGACAGGAACACACAGAGTACAGCGACCCAGGCCAGATCCTGGTGTGGTCCCACTTCCCAGAGCCACAAACAGATAATACTAACTTTGTTTTAATATTAAAATACTTTTTTTATTTGCTTACCACTGAATAAACTGACACTCTGGGAATATGGCCTTCACTCACCAGTTTCCTTAAGTTATTCACAACCTGAACTAAAACAGATTTATGGCCTTTTTATTAAGAAAGTAAATTAGAATACTAGTATGTACACTGATGTTCAGTTACACAGACTGTAATATTTTAGTGTTGAAAAGAAAGAACTAGAGAAATATGCCTTTTTTTTTTAAGAGCTCATTTATTTATTTGACAGAGTGAGAGAGAGATCACAAGTAGGCAGAGAGGCAGGCAGAGTGAGAGGGGGAAGCAGGCTCCCCGCCAAGCAGAGAGCCCGATGCAGGGCTGGATCCCAAGACTTCGAGATCATGACCTGAGCCAAAGGCAGAGGCTTTAACCCACTGAGCCACCCAGCCCTCCCCCCGCCCCCTTTTTTTTTTTGTTTCTGGTTGGTCTCTCATTTCAAAAGAAGACAATTACTCTTTTGTATCTTATACATTTGCCTAGTCAAACATGGGAGGAAAGAGGTAAAGGGAAGGAGCTGGAGGCACTTGCTAGCAGCAGGTGTAAACGGCCCAAGACAGACCTCCTCTCATAAAGCAGCAGATCTCCAGAGAGCTTCAACTTCAGCATTCAGTGACTGTGTAACACTCTCCTGGTTTCATGTTACCCGCCAAGGCCTTCTGTTTCATGTGACTCGTGACAGATGGGTTGGCCTCTGCCACTAGTGTGGTAGTGAATTATTTTGGATAGAGAAAGGTTTGGAAAGCTAAATCTGGGTTAAGTGCTGTTTTCTAGTCACACTTCAGTTCCATTGCCACCATGTTTTTTTCACATTTACTCTCCTTCACTGGACGTCTTAAGCTCTCCTGTGGGATAATTTCACCTGGAAGTTGTCTGAACGAGTGACACGGAAGCAAACAGTGGCAGGGCAGCATTCAATCTTGGGATACATGCTTGGATATTAGTTTCTGAGTCTTTGGTTTAAATGTCAGGCTAATGCATCATGTTCCTTCTACAGTATCTCTCCATTTATCTTATTTCTTTTTTCTTATTAGAAAATACATAGCTATCGTCTCCTATGAGCAACGCCAAAATTACAAGGATGACTTCAATGCTGAGTATGATGAGTACAGGGCCCTGCATGCCAGGATGGAGACTGTAGCTAGAAGATTTATCAAACTAGATGCACAACGAAAGCGGCTTTCTCCAGGCTCAAAAGAGTATCAGGTAAACATGTTTGCTTGTAGATAGGCTGACTTCCATATTTTACCCTCTCTGTTCTCTGCCTAGCCCATCCCCAGGTGCCCTCCTGGCCTTCAGAGCAGGTCTTCTGGCAAACCAGCCTCTCTGCAGCTTTTGGTCTTCATTTAAAATTAGCTGAGAAACTAAGTATTTAAAATAGTTCTCAAACATAAGTAAATACAATGAACTGTTTTTCTGTCAGTGGAAAAGAAAAACTTTTTATATAGCATAGTACATGTAAAATATGTAATATATGCTTTATCTTTACTATTAAATGAAGAAAGTATCAAGAAAAAAAGCAAACACAACTGAATAGGAAAAAAAAGTTGGATTGGGGATTCACTGAAATATTAGATTTAACTGCCAACTCAGATATATCTGCTAGTTCTGGTGCTATTCCCCAAAATTGCTATTTCAAGTACATTTAAAAAAAAAAAAAAACCTCAATCTGGCATAAAATAGGGAAGATATAGACATAAAATATAAATGGGGTTTAATACTCCATCAATTTGGGGTTTAAATGAAAAGTTTGGTATTTCCAGCTCTTGCAAAGACTGACATTTGTTAACACATACTAATCTGTTCTCACTTCTGACTTTTAGTAGTAGTAGTAGTATTACCACAGCTGACAAACCAACAGAAGCCAGACCGGTGTACTGGTTGTTCTCACAGTTAATAAGCAAAATGTTTAATTGTTTAATGTTTTAAATGAAGGTTTCCCTCCTTGTGTGGGCCACAAAACTTGTCACACTTCACAGCCATAGGTGGTGCCTTCATTCTGGCCTTACTACCGTTGTTCTGACAGGAATCTACATAAGAGAATGAGTGGGGTTTCCACAACGGGGAAACAGCCTGAGAGCATTTGTGCCCTAAAGACTCCTGTGTCTCTCATTAGTGGGCCTTAATCTTTAAGCAGGCTGCCTAGAGTTATAGAAGATTTTGCCAGAGCAATTAGTGTCTTGAGGGTGCTCTTGATATGGTGGTTGGGGTTTATTTTTTTACATATACTTATTTACCATTGTGCCATGATTATATTTAAAATAAAATGTAATTCCAAGGACTGCGTAGTGGTTAGGAGGAGGCTCCAGAGCTAGACTGCCTGGCGTTGGTTCCCAGCTGTACCATTTAATATTTGTGTGACTTGAGCAAGTTACTTTACTTTCTTCAAAATCCCACTCCATAAAAAGGTGATTATAGAGTTGTGCAGAATAAATGTAAGCATTTGGAAACTGCCTAAATCCAGAGTATATAAGGTTACATAAATATTAGCCATTTTCTCCAGCCACCTAATATCCCTCCCCAGAGGCAATCAATAGTATTGGCTTCCAGTATATTCTTTCAGAGGTCTGTGTATGTGTTTGTAAGATGTATATACACAAGCAGATTCACGTATGTGCCACATGTAATTGAATTTAAGATGTCATCAGTCGCAGTATGTACCATGGTCTTCTGTCCCAGTAAGTTAAACTGATAACATTATTTATCTGATCTCATTAAAACAAGAAGAAATGTGCATCTTAAAAGTAATGAAATTCTTAGACTGTATCATTCTATTTCCCCTTCTAAACAACTAATATCAAACTATATAAATCATTCTGCATTTGGTTTATTCTTTAAACAATATAATGCACCTTAGAGAACTTTATATAAGTGCATGAAGCGCTGCCTCCTTTTTAATGGCCTCTTAGTACCCCTTTGTATGCATTAACGGACAGTGAAATTTTGTGTATTGTCTTTTGCTTTACACACGCTACTGCAGCAAGTAACCTTCACTCAGGCACAAGCAGATCTGAAAGAGAAGTATAGAAGTGCTGAGTCAGTTCTGCATTTGCTGTTTTGATAGCAATTGCCAAATTGCCTTCTTTAAAGATTGTACCAATTTACATTCCCATCATCAGTATTTCTGACTCCCTTACTGGATGGGTCTTGGCTGTTTATATTGCTAAAAAGAAAAAGAAAAGTTGTTCCCTTCTGATTTTAATTTTTAATTTTGTAGAATGTTCACGAAGAAGTCTTACAAGAATATCAGAAGATCAAGCAGGTAGGAATCATCACTGTGGGTTTTCTGACCCGTAGTTGGGAAGTATTACACATTCTGCAACCTAATTCCTCCCTGTTTTTTTCCTCTGCAGTCCAGTCCCAATTATCATGAAGAAAAATATAGATGCGAGTATCTTCATAACAAGCTGGCTCACATCAAAAGACTAATAGGTGAATTTGACCAACAGCAAGCAGAGTCATGGCACTAAATCTCTGCTTGGACCAGAAGATGTGAATAAACTTAAGCTTATTTATTTAAAATTCCAAATGAGTTGCTCTAAGATTCTAAAGAAAAATGAAACTTTGCTTGTTGAAAAGTTTCAGTATTAGTAAACTTGAGTTATTTACTTTTTTTTTTTTTCCATTTTACTTTGCTTCCCTGCATTTTTGAAGCTGCTTTTTTCTGGTCCTTCTCCCCACCCCTTCCCTACCCCCAGGACTTATGTTTGTCAATAGAAATAATTTTTTAGACATTGGGGATCCAGTGTCTATACTTCAAATCAAATTTTTTCCTTAAAAACTTATGTTTGTCATTAGAAATGATTTTTTTAGATATTGGGGATCCAGTGTCCATACTTCAAAGTTATGTGTGTTTAAAAAAAACAGTAATGTGCAAGGTGAAATGCTTTTGGATAAACATAAGCCTATTTTCTGACCTTTCTTAATGCAAACTCTTTGCCTTAAATGGTAGAATATTTAGAAATTTGCACAAAATACAAAAAAAAAAATTTAAACATTGTTTTGGAGGGTTAAGAAATAGAAAGGCATATGTGTATGTGTATAGATATGCACACACATATATACATACAGGCTGACTTGATCTAGACAGTAAATCCGCCCCGCAAGTTAACCCCCCATTGCAATGGTTGCCTTAAGGTGTTTGCTAGTTGTGTACATAGTGTGGTTAATCATTAGCTACACTGCTTCCCACTTGGTTAGAGCAATGGGAAGCATACTGTGGCCTACCAGCGTCTGAAAGCGTGTGCTCGACCTGTATGTGTGCAGAGGTGGTGTGGATGTGAGCGTGCATGGAGGAAAAAAGCTGCTACTCTCAGTAGGCCAAACGCTCAGGTTAAACAACTGACGAGTGTTACTGTAGGGGTTGTTGTTGTTTTTGTTTTTGTTTTTTTCCTGTCAAATTGCTACTTCTCTTGTGGAAGACAAAAGCATTTCCATTTCAACAGTTTGTCAGCTTTATTAATGTTGGGCAAAATCAATATGTTATGAAAATGAAACAGATCTATAGTTTTGGGGCAAAATTATAAAATTAAACATGTAGGTAACCTATTTATATACTGCTATAAAGTATTTTTTGAAGAGAGATATGCAAAGAAGCTATTACCTACATGAAATGTATATTTAAAGATTTTTTTTTTCATCCTGGGAGCCAGGAATATAAAAAAGAGTGGATATATTTAACCATACATACTGTGATTCATCAAACAGCACAAACTTTCATTTCATGGAGTTTATCTGTTGACGTTGATTTAAACTATCATTTGTTTTATCATGTGGGAACATAAGTTATGTGGTCAAAAATATAAGGATTTTGAACTAATGTTGATTCAACTTGTGTTGTCTTATCGTATTGTCTTTTCAAAGTGCTGCCAGTTGAAAAGGGAAGCATTATGTTTACAAATCTGTTTTGAAATGTTTGCCAAAATTTTGGTAGTATCTTTAATAAAGATATTTGTCTCCAACATCCAAAAAATAAATAAATAAATAAATCGCTTTGTTGTGTGTCAATGTAAACCAGAAAATGTTGGTATCTGGAAAACCTGAGAGTGCACATAGGTGAACTTTGCTCTGTGCAGTTCTTCTAAAACATTAACCAGAAAGAGTAGACAATATAGAAGAGTATACAAAAGTAAAAAGACTATACAAAGACTGGTACAAGACCCTGTGCACTATAACATTACTACAGAAATTAGATTTCTGCGTAGCATGGACCTCTTAAGGGATTGGTTTCTTTTAGCATTGAGATCCCTGGTGCTCTTCCTTTTACCTCAGAATTGGAACAATCATTACAAAAAGTTCACTGATTTCAAACTTTGAGTTGTAAAAAGGAAAGGAAACTTAATAGGGGATAACTTTGTTCCTCATATTATGGTGGAGTCTCCTAAAGGATTTGTCTGTAAGTAATGACCTCACTTGTGTCATTTCTTGGACAGCTTGGCCTTTTAATCAAAGATTTCTGCTGCTATTTGCTCTGAGCTGTATTTCTCAAAAGCAAGGTGCTTGGACCACTTGCATCAACCAAATTAGAATCTCTGGGTACAGCACTCAGGTATATTTGGTATATACCTTTGGTATTTGGTAAATAGCCTTCAGGTGACTTTTGCAAAGGAAGGTGTGAGAACCATTGGCTTAGATATGGCATTAAACTTTTGCGTCTCTAAATGTCGAAGTCTTGAACTGAAGTTGAACTATTGGCTTTTTTTTCTAAGCCCCTCCCTGTCATCAGGCATAAATCACTCTGCCCCTCTACGTGATCTGAGGCACATCTCAACTGTTTCACTGCCAGCTCTTATCTCAGAACTTGTTTATGAACAAGGCTTCCAGTTGGTTCTCAGCCTTGGAGCTCCCACCCACATACATCAGCACATCTTCTGGTTTACAAATTGGGTAATAATGGAAACTGGAGATACACTATGAAAATCCAGCACTGCACATTCATAGACTTGACCACCTATCTATAAAAGCCTTAATTTAGATGTTTGTTGTCTACATTGGGCAGATCCTTGCAAAATGTGTACCTGTCTATCAGTTGCAAATCTGAGTTAGAAATCTCTGAATCTGCTATTACCTGAGGCTGCATCTCTTTTGAAGATGGGCATGAGCCTATTAAAATATTTATAATCGTCCTTTATCTCCTACTGCAAGATTTTTAGATTCTCTCAAATAACTGCTGCAGGAATGAGTGACCACTTACTACCAGTTACTCTGGTAGAAGAATTTATGTAGTTGTTTTGAGAGACACAGTAAGTATAAAACAGCATCATCAAGATGGGAGAATGAGTTGTGTTCATTTTTTTTGTCACGTTTCACCTAAAATAATTTGAAGGACTTCTGAAAATTTTTACCAACAGCAGATTAACTCTAGATTGAATTAGCATCTGACTTAATACTTAACCAAAACAACATTGACTAGATGTGGTTTTGTTTTTTAAGTAGGGTTTCTGTTTCCTATCTTGTCATTTATTTCCCATGGAATATTTGAGAGGGGGTAACTTCCAACTCTGAGTAGCAATGGGTATTCAGTACTTGCTCTCACAAAAATAATTGGTATGATCAGTTTATCTCATGCTTCCATGTACACTGATCGGAAGAAATTCAGTATTAATTTTCATCTTTCATCTCTGATCTTTTAAACTTTATAGTTTTCTTTTCCCCTCAAGTATTTCACCTTATTCTGTAAAACACATACTTGCATGTTGGAAGCAAGATGCTGAAATGAGGTTTAGACACAGGTGGTCCATCGGTTCTGACACCCTCCTTGGTTGCCTTCTCCCTTCCATTAGTGCATTCTTAACTTCTGGAACTTGGCTGAAACTCCTCAGCCAGTTCATGGTGTTTCTGGCAGTGTGAGTATTGAGTCATATATGCTTGGTATCCACCCTTACTACTTTTGAAGTTCAAACGGTTATTACTTGCCTAAGTGTTACTAAATCCTTTTCTCATGTGTACCGGATGAGGGGAAAATTACAGCCAGCATTTTGAGGAAACTTTTAATTCTACTAAATGAAGGCAACAGAAGATGTTATCAATGTTCTTTGTAATCTGAAACTAAACAAGGCTGTGAGGCTCATTTCAAAATACTTTTAGGTGTTAAAAAAAATATTTATATATATTATATATATGTGGGTCGTGTGTGTATATGTATATGTATACGTATATGTATATGTATATACACACACACACACACACACATATATATACACTGTTTCTCAGTTGTCCCACCCAAACCATGTTAGGACTCTCAAAGGTAAAATGTTGCAGGGACTTTCCAGTTGTTTCTAAGCTCGGCAGCTGTGGTGGTCCCTTTTGTTCTACACCAATTTCAGTTCAATAAAAATGTTAACTTTGCAATTCTGGTAATTGTTTTTCCTTTGTCTCATTTCAAGGCTCTTAAATTTCTCTAAAAAAGAAAAGAACCCACAACAAAGTGCTCTCTGATGCCCTAATGTAAGTTACCCTCCTGGGACAGAGCTACTTCTTGTTGGTGACTCTAGGAAGTAGAGGCAGGGTATTTGCTCCAGGATCCTGTGTGTTTTCTAAGTGTATGGCATGCCTCCCAGAGGCAACATCTACTTGGAGAACAATAATCACAGTTACCATGGAAGGGTTTCCTGGGGCTTACACACCTTGCGCGTGCACTGTCCCATTACTCCTCACCACAACCCTGTCAGCCCATTTTATAGGTGAGTGAACTGAGGCTTGGAGACGTTAAGAGACTTGTCCGTGACACTGCTGGTAAACAGTGGAAGCTGGGAAGCCTGACCCCAGCGTCGGTGTCCTTCACCACTTCTCCATACTGCCCCTTCGCACAGTGACCATTCCAGTAACACCACACAAACTAGACAAACTCTTGATTCAAAGGAGACTAGAAGAATGTGTGGGGTGGGTGGGGTAACACCTAGTAGATTATTTTGAATGAGTTGATTTTGTCGGAAATGATGGAAAAATGTAAGGGGAGGCCAAAATACTTTTTGAGAAAAAATACATTTCCTTTGTTTTCGAATGTACGCTGTCATAACAAGTGGGCTATATGGGGGAGACCTGGGCTGGGGGGCGGGGGTGGCAGTGGGCAGTGCAGGTAGAGGCCCGGGGCAAGGTACAGTCCTAAAATCACACTGTCTCCTCTTCATAGTTAAAGGCTATCTCCATAACAGACTCCAGCTTGGAGGGCTCTCCAGTCTAAATTAGACAGAAGGATATTTCTCCTAGCTAGGTCCTCAACCTCCCGTTTCTACAAGTTTTCTGCAGGAATAATGGAAAGGGAAAGGATGAAGTCCTGGACCAAACACTGATACAGAAAACCTGGAACGATCGATCAGAGCCAGGAGTGATCCTGGTTAGGTTTACGAGGAGCCTCAGGGATGAATGAATGAGGTTCCTAATGTTATCACTGTGTCCACAGCCCTCCCCCACCGGACATTTAACACACTCTTCTCAGCTGTAAAGTGGAAACATGCCTTCTCACTGGGGCATGGAAGAGGCTTCATTGTTGTTTGTAATGCACTGGGGAGTTCCATGAGAAACTAAATTATGGATTGTCCACTGGATGCAACAGGGAGAGTTTGTTGGAGCATTAGTTTCCTGGCAAACAAGTCCTTTTTGACTGATTGCTGAGGGGGCAAAGGCAGAGAGAGGCTTGAGGTTTCAAGGTGGAGTGTTTGGGGTTTGTTTTATTGAATGCCGAGACCTACACAGACTTGCTCCACTGGTTTTACCTTTCTGAGATTGGGACAGGAGTTTGGCAGGGGCAGGAAGGAGCTCTGATATTTTATGATTGCTCAATTCTCAAGCTGAGGTCAGATGATTCCGCTCTATGTGACAGCAGAGATGTGTATTTACAACTCCTGCCTGCTGCATTCGACTGGCCAGCCAGGCTAGTTTGTCTTAACTGTAATTAGATCCTTGGTACAATATGGGTACAATATGTAGATGGGTGATAAGAATTCTATTTCTGGGTTTGTGAAATGGACAAGAGTGCTTCCTAAAGATGAGCCCACGTGATTAGCCACCACACTTGAGTTCTGAAGCTGGGGCTTCGAGAGGAACGGCCACCTGCCTTTCTATAATCTGTGCATTTCTAAGGGCCTACAGAATTCCACTGCGGTGTAGACAGTCTCAGCACCTGCACCCACTCTCTGCACACCAGTCATAGAGACGCCTTTGGATTCTGCGGTAACCCCGCTCCTCCTATCCCAAGGTCTTACTCAATACTTGCTGTCTCTTCTGTACTTAGAGAAGAGACACTTAGCTAAGTCCTCCTCACCCTCAGGATCTCCCTGCAATATCACCTCCTCCAAGAAGCTGTCCCTAACCTCTCAGACTAACTCAGGTCACAATGGTCTACACTCTGTTTCATCTTCTACTTCTCCTTTATGCCATTTATCCCAATTAACACTTAAATACTAGTTTATTAAGTTCCATGAGAGTGGAGACTGTCTTGTTCTCTAGGGTGTTTCCAGCTCCTAGTCTAGTACCTGGCACAGAGAAGGTGCTCAGTAATAATTTACTCAAAGAAGGAATGAGGGAGTTTATTCATATAAGTCCTATTTAAGATTCATGTGGCCAGAGGATTTGGATCACTGCAAGAGTCTGCGGTGTCATTTAGGTTTACGTGCCTTGCCACTTCTTTCCGAAGTCATGATTTAGGAGTTGGTTCCTGATGGCAGACCGACTTGCCCTGGGGAGTCCCTTTGCCATGCTTAACTAACTGGATACCTTCAAAGGGGATGTCTCTTTCCAATTTGGCATTCATACCTCTAGTCACTTCTGGAACATGAGCATCTCAATACTTTGTGATGGTCTGTAATATAAAATTAAATGATTTTAAAATTGACTTTTATTTATCATGAACTGATGGGTTCTGATTTCGTTTCCTATGGTATTTTTTCTATAGCTTTTCTCCTACTTCTCAAAGACACGCTAGAGGACAGCAGTCTAAGGATAATGTTCTATATCATTTTTCTATCTTCATTAAAGCATCTCTGGCCTGACATTTCTTTAAATTCGATTTAACAAAGTGTTGACACTTATTTTATGCCTAGCTTTTCTTTCATCTTCCAAGTGTAGATATGTTGAGGACAAGCGAAGGACTATGAGAATGACAGAGCCGGCAGAGCCCATAACAGCATCCAGAACAACTGTCTGGATCCCATAGATGATGAAATGAAGACATTTAAATGACAGCCACACAGAACAGGATGAGACCCTAGGAGCTCACAGACTCTCCCTAGGGAGGGGCCGAGAACAGCCCATCGGCCACTAATGGCAAACAATACAAAGACGGAGCCAGAAAGTGCCACACCAGACGCACGGCACACACATGGTTTGCAGGCAAGCCAGACAGCGCGGCTTACAGTCCCTCTCTGCCCCTCACCAACCACTCTCCATGGGCAAGTTTATAAAGCCCTATGGCTCCAGCTTCCGAGCCATGAGTGGGACAGGACCTTCCTCAGGGCGTTAGGATAATGTATAGGCAGGATGGTGCATGGCACCTAGTAAATTTTCCATAAATATATTTTTTGCTTATTTTCTAATTATTTCTATCTTTTATTTGGATTTGGAGAGTTTTGTTACACTAAACCTGACAAGCAGACAGCCAGCCAGGATGAAAAAGCCAATGGGGTTCATTTAGATTTTTGCATCACAGTGATTGAGCTCCTATTGTAAGATACTCACAATCCAGAACATTTTTTTTTAAGATTTTATTTATTTATTTGACAGAGAGAGAGAGAGATCACAAGCGGGCAGAGAGGCAGGCAGAGAGGGGGAAGCAGGCTCCCTGCTGAGCAGAGAGCCCGATGCGGGGCTCGATCCCAGGACCCTGAGATCATGACCTGAGCCGAAGGCAGAGGCTTTAACCCACTGAGCCACCCAGGTGCCCCAATCCAGAACATTTTGAAGGCTCTGCTCCTGACTGCTTTGCGAAGTACGTTTTCTCTGTGAATCTTTTCAGGTATCACATCAGCGTCTCTTAACATCATGACTACCAATAACAGTGCTGATGCACTTGTCCCAAACTTGAGCTCCACTTCGACTATTAATTCTCCCTTCTACTTGTCTTCATAGGGCAATTTTAAAAAGGGCCTTGTAGTTGCTAAGCCTGAGGGCTTCTCGCCCAGGCAGTACTGGAGGGGGCTGGCACCGTTCATTTCAGGTAGGATGCTCTGGGGAAAAGCCTGCCGTGGAAATGACTCTCACACACCTGTAAGCTTTTCCTTCTCAACGACAGAGTTCACTTCAGTCAGCCTTGTCAAGCCAGTGCCAAGAGGGTCTCCAGGGGTCCTGCGGCCACCTGAGCCACAGAGCTCTGCAGCTGAGAACAGGCTATAAAGGGACACCAGGGACTGTTGGCAAAGCCACCTCCTAGCCTCCCTCATCTTCCTTCCTCCCTCTGCCCCTGATGACAAGTCTTTATTGCCTTGGTAGCCAATTATCGCCACCTCACCTGCTCCTCCCTTCTCCTAACTCCCTATTCTCGCCTAAATGAACTATTATGGCCCCTCCCTTCTGTTAAGATGCATATCTTATCATTTCTCCTGTGTTTGGTTACAGATGACTTGGCTTATAGATAATGAGAAGGCCAGTTCGAAACCAAGAACCTGTAAGCAAAACATGAAAAGTCTGGGAAGTAAAACTGAAAATGCTTTGGTATGTGGTACAGAGAATAAAGAACAGAACCATACCCGGGGTTTGAGGCCCAGTTCTGAGATTCACCTACCAGTGACCCCGAACAATTTGCCTAATCCCCTGGCTCTTCCTTCCAACATCTCTGATGAATTAGGATAATACCTATATTCCATAGTTATGCAAGGATTAAACAGAGTGTTGCATTCAATGAGAGGGACTGCGCGGGACAATCATGAAGATGCTATTTTTTCCTCACAGGAGCCCCTGCAAACACACTTTGGCTGTTTCCTTGCCCTCAGGGATGAAATCTCTGGCTGATCTCAATTCCTCCAGGACAGCTGTTCTTGATAAGTCCTGTGGCCACTCCTAGCATAAGTTTCACTTCATACCCAGTAAGTCCAGCCTTCTAGAACAGCCAAAACTCTTGAAATTCATTTAAAATTAGTCTCTCCCCTCTTCCAGCTTAGGCTTGCTGAAAGCCAAGTGATTCTTGCCACCTTCCCACTGACCCACCACTCAGCCTCCCCTAGGTTGATGGGGGAGAGGGTGGGGAGAAGAGTTGAGGGCCACAGAGATCTTAGATAGCACCCCTGGGATCTGGCCTCGGCTTCCTGCAGGCTCTGTCAAAACCCATCCAGAGTGCCTGAGAAGGTACCCCGCTGAGCTCCCCAGCCTTTCAGGGTGTTGACAGGACCTCTCCTTTGGCCAACCCTCCAACAGCACATGGGGGGAGGTGTGCTCACGCAGACACGGCCTCTTCAGGGAGGAAGCTAGAAGCTCAGGGCCTCTTTCTAAAGGACCCCGCCAACCTTGTGACTGCAAGCATTCTTTCTGGTCACATCGACTGTCCCACCTCAGCCATGAACAAAAATAAGCACTGAAATGCATCCTCTGCTCTACTGTAGAGGTGTTCTGTTTCATGCGTTTTTTTCAGGCTGATACCAGCCTCTGTGTCCTCCAAGCTTGAGGAGGGATGTTTTATTTAAACCACTTCATTAAAACATGACTCCCCCCACACCGAATATTATTCTCAATGGGGAAAAGCTCTCAGCATTTCCCCTGAGATCAGGAACACGGCAGGGATGCCCACTATCTCCACTACTATTCAACATAGTGCTAGAAGTCCTAGCCTCAGCAATCAGACAACAAAAAGAAATCAAAGGCATCCAGATTGGCAAAGAAGAAGTCAAACTCTCACTCTTTGCAGATGATATGATAATTAATGTGGAAAATCCAAAAGACTCCACTCCAAGACTGCTAGAACTCATCCAGGAATTCAGTCAAGTATC
>CM053607.1:68342210-68368149 GCA_028646535.1 Procyon lotor
GGGGGGTAAGGATAGGGTGGCTGGGTTGTGGACATTGGGGAGAGTATGTGCTATGGTAAGTGCTGTGAAATGTGTAAGCCTGACGATTCACAGACATGTACCCTGGGGCAAATAATACATTATATATTAATAAAAATTAAAACAAAACAAAACAAACAAACAAAAAAACCATGACTCCCATGTAAAAAGCTGTACCTATTTATTACATACAATTCAGTGAGTTGGGGGGAAGGACACACCTATAAAACCATCACCACCATCGAGGCTACCGATGTGCCCAACCACCTCCCAAAGCTTCCTCTCACACCCTTTGTTAACATTATTATTTTAATGTATGTGGTAAGAATATTTCACAGAAGATCTCCCTCTTTGGCCACTTCAAGTACACAACACAGTATGACAAACTACAGGCACTGTGCTGTAGAGTGAATCTCCAGAACTTGCCTACTGATACTTGGTACCTTGGACCATCACACCTCTTCATCCCCCCCTCCCACTAGCCCCCATGATCCCCATTCTTCTGAGCTTCTATGAGTTACACTTTTTCAGATTACATACGTAAGTGAGAAAACAGAGTATCTTTCTCAGTCTGGCTCATTTCATTTAGCATAATGTTCTCCAGGTCCATTCATGTTGTTGCAAATGGCAGGACCTCAACTGAAGGCTGAAATATTCCAGTGTGTGTGTGTGTTTGTCTACAGCACATTTTCTTTACCCATTCATCTATCTATGGACATTTAGCTTGTTTTCCTATCTTGGCTACTATGAATAGTGCGGCAATGCAGCTGTCTCTTCAAGAACTTAAGTTCTTTGGATAAATATACAAAAGTAGGATGGCTGGATCCTACGGTAGCTCCATTTCCAATTTTCAAAGGGACTTCCATGCAGTTTTCCACAGCACTGCACCGGGCTCCCGTCCTGCCAGCAGTGCCCCAGATCTCCTTTACTGCACATCCACACCTCTAAGCAGTCTTCATGGAGCTGCTCTCACTAGCCTGTGGTAAGGGGAAACTCTCCCGACCCTCTGGAGAGGCCCTCTGATTTCCCACATCAGCAGACTTCTCAACCAAAAGCCCTAATGCCAGTGAGCGGAGCCAGAAGCAAAGGGGAGCAAAGCTGGGTCTCTGACCCCCTGTGAAAGCCGTGCGTGTGTGGTCCGGCATCTCGCTTACGGTTGTGGGCATACAGTCGCCTACCACCTCGCAGCGTCAGCCAAAGCCGTCAGAGTCCCACTTTAATTGGTGGATTTTCAGCCCCAGCACTGGGGCATTAATCCGACAAATATTGATGTGCACCTAGGCACTGTGCTCGGTGGTGGGCATCTATCACTGAACCAGCCCCGTGCAAACGACACGAATTGTTGAGGTCCAGCTGCGGTAAGTGCTGCAAAATGAAAGGGCGGCTATGAGAATGAAGAACAAGGGGACATCGGGTAGTGAGGGAACGCAGCAGGGCAAGTGGCATGGGAGCTAGTATCTGGGGGTGAGTAGGGGCTGGACGAGGGGAGACTGCAGCAGAAAGAGCAAGCACGTGGGAAAGCCTTGAGAAGAAGGCTTTTAGCCCTCACTGAATGCCTCTTTATCCAGTTCGCTTCTCACTAACAAAAGGCATTTCGAGTCTGGCTTTTTTAGGGTTGAACTTGTTTTCTCAATTGCCGCTTTGCCCTTACCTGGCATTTCTCTGGAGACGAAGCCCAGACAAGATTCCCCACTGAAGCCTAGGCACTTGAGGTTATTGCCTTATCACAGGCATTGGGTTTCTTATCTGGTGGCCTTCTCACGTTGCTAATAGTTCTGAGGAAAGTTTCCAAAAGAGACGTAAGAGTTGAGGGGCCTGCTGATCTCCGACCAGGTCTGAGAGTTTTCACGTGGCAAAGTTTGAGCTGGGGAGGAAAGCGAATGGCCTCTCCCAGAAATTAGCCAGCCCACCTTCTCCTCTGAAGGTGGAGGTGAGCACAGAATGATTGCCTAGAGAACCAAGACTGCCAAGCACTGTGGACTGGTGGAGGTTTCTGGGGCTATTGAGAGAGCATTTTATAGCATACAATGCTTTATGCCTCTTCCAGGCTTTTTTTTTTTTTTTTTGCATATTCTCAATTCTCCCCTTTAAATCCTTTTTAGCTTGAGGTGGGATATCCCACCAAGAAACATTAGGCCTAGAGGGGTCGCATGGTATCAGCTAGGACAGGAATAGCAGTCTTGTCGCTCTACTATACCCCACTTCCCAGGAAGTGCCCCCCTTAAGCTTGCCCTCAAGGACTTGGTGCTGATCCCCAAGATCTACCTAGTTACTGAGGGGATCCAGCGAGGTCCACTCCCAGCCAACTCCTGTTCTGCCTCCCTGAAATTTAGTTTCTCCTGTAAGAGTGCTGAAGTAAACCCCTATTTATGGCAGGTAAATTTCTGTCCCCATCTGTGATCTGCCTTGGCTTCTTCAACCAGGTAAACAGCTCAGTCTGCTATGAGAATGCCTCATTCTGAAACACACCCTCGAGTTCAGGCCATTCCACATCACGGGCATCCTTCCCAGGCTCCCATCCAAGACTGTTAACCATCCCCTCCTCCTGTTTTCTACCAGGAGGTGGTATGCCCTCCGTCATAGCCACGCTAAGCCACCCCCTGGCAATGGGAACAGAACCTTAAAGGACCCTCCTAAGCCAATCTGTTTCACCAGATTATTTTTCTAACTCCCCAACCATCCAACCGTGACTGTTATGGTCTTCCGATGAAAAATTAAAATCTGTAGTAAAAAATAAAACAAAACACTCCTTTCTACTCTTGACAAAAATTTCCAATAGTACATAGTAAAGAAAATAAAAAGCAAAAGTGCCCTGTTCTCAGTCAGAAAACATGCACAGTATCATGCACAGTCTACTCTTTGGTTCAAATAGGATATCAAACTATAATCTGCAACTTAATTTTTTCCTAAATAAAATTTAAAAATTCCGTGTTAGTCCCTGTGGACTCATGTCATTTTTTTTTTAACAGCTGCACGGTATTCCAGCACTTAGGTCAGAATTTCATAATTTAACCACTCCTGAGATTCAGGATTATTCCTAACTGTGAAAAACTGAAATCACCAACAATGAACACATAAATTCTCCTAAAAAAAAATAATAATAATAATTTATTTATTTAGGGAGCGAGCACATAAGCAAGGAGAGGGACAGAGAGAAAGAAAGAAAGAATCTCAAGCAGACTCCACACTGAGCATGGAGCCCCATGAAGGGCTCGACCTTGTGACCTTGTGACCCTGAGATCATGACCTGAGTCAAAACTAAGAATTGGACTCTTAATCCGTTGAGCCACCCAGGAGCCCCTCTTTAAAAAGAGTAAAAAAATTCTCTTTTTAAACTGAATGGTTTAACATTTTAGTCAGTAACCCTGCTGACAATCTCTACCTTGCCTTGCCTTACTCACCAAATCCTCTTTAAGCATGAGAGAACCATGAAATAGAAAGACTGTTTAGGATGTTCAGAAATCATCTACGAATGCAAAAACCTTAAATATTGTTTATCGGCTTCTATAGGTGATCAAGTCTTAAGTTCAACCACCTTTGATGGTAACTGTGGCTCCACGCTATGTATGAATGGGGAGAGAAGAAAAAAGCTAATTTCCCTACTGACCATTTTGGACTATCATGTGTTTATATGATGATTTTATGATGTTTAGGGGTTACGATAGTTACCTTCTGTTCTTTTAACCATAATTTTGTGTATTTGGTTCAGTTCTATAATTAAATGGACTCAAGACTCTACCTCAATTCTTTGACTCTAAGCCTTTCCCATTCTTGAGGCTTTACTTTGATTCATCTCATAGTTAACCACATTTTGTTGTGTACTTTTTTCCCTAATTAAATATTTCCAGTGGAAATTTGAGGTCAGTCTGTTCTTTTTTCCTTTGTAGGAAACATGCTTTTTCTGCCTAGAAGCCCATGGGATTCTTGTATTGTTCTCAAAGTTCAACTAACTTGACCACGTGTCTTTGTGTTGCTCTATTACAAGTTTCTTCCCCCTAAGATCCCTTTCAATGCCCAGAGTCAGATCATACTTTATTCCCGTGGAGTTTTCTTTCATTTTCTTTTGGATATTTTTATTTTCTGCGCCATTTGTTCCGTTATCTACTTCAGGAACACTATCCTCCCATACGCTGACTGTTGTCTGGCTGGCTGTCATCTCGCACTTAATTTTTATTTATTTGGAGATTCCCACCCCCCACCCCCCACCCGCGCCAAAATACTATTTTATTCTCTTCAATCTGACATCTGCATCACTGAATATGTTTTTCAGCAACATCTGTTCTAATGTGTTCTTCATTTCTAGGATAGTTGTATTATCTTCAATTTCATTCATCACTCTTAGCTCACTTTGTCTTCTTTTGCCTCTTCTTTGATCTTGTATTTCCTTTCAGAATTATTTCACAAAGACCTTCTGTATTTTTAAAATTGGGAAGTGCAGACAAATATGCATCTGAAATTCCTTGGTTTTCTACAATAATTCTGCTTAGGAGTATTATTCTTCATTTGCCTTTTGGCTTTTGAGTTTCTTTGCTCATTTTTGTTTGGGATTTGTATTTGCTTTTGACATTATTAACGGGCCTACGTGTACTTGAAAACAAAGACCCGGCTCTACAGGGAACGCGGTTCTCTCCTGACCTGCTCTTGGTCTGAATTACAGAGAGGAGTCAGGAGCAGTGGCAGGCTTCAAACTAGGTCTTTATTGGGCTTCAGTAGCTACCATATTTGCCATATTCTCTGCCCTCTCGAGTGAGCAGATGGGCCCAGCAAAGTGTAAGGATCATGGCGGAGACCCCCAGCTCCCTAATCTTTTATTTGGGTTATTTATGTTTACCTGGAGCTGCCTGTTTGAATCAATCAACCACCACTAAGCTGGCTGCAGCTTCCATCCTCATCCTCCCCGCCTCACCTCCTAAAGAGGAATCCTACTTTTGGAAATAAACATGTCTTGCCCAGTAACATCCTTCCATCTGTCTGACCACCCTCTCTTCTCTGCAATGTAAAGCAACCACCCCCCGCCCCCCCAGGCCTTGCTCTAAGTAAAAGAGCATCACCTGGAGCCCTGATAACACTTCCTTTCAGAAAACTCTGAATCCTAACTGGAACCCACAAGGTTTGTTTCAGCTCCTTCTAGCCTCCCTTGATTCAGTTCAGATTCACCATATTTGGGGGATAAAGTATTTTGAGATTTTAGCGACTTCCCAGTTTTGCTGCAGATGGACTTTTCCTATCAAAACTTCATCCATTTTAAACTTCATCCATTTTGTAGGTTTCACGGACAGGATAAAGACAACACAACTTTGCACCACCATCTTTTAGCCCAATAACTTTTTGTCTCTTTGAAACTCTCTCGTTAACAGGCTCCCTGGATTATGAGCATTTTGCTTCACTTAGTTTCATTCAAAATCACTTACTAAACATTTATTATACTACTGAAAGCTCCCTGCCCCCAGCACAAATCATCAGTAGTAGAATATAAAGTTGGCATGAATCATTTACACTACGAAGTAACTTAAAATAAAAATTTAGGGAATAAATATTAGGTGCAGAACAGTAGGTAAGATGCTGCTTTAGATATAAAAATGAGTCCGGACCTATATATATAAAATGACTCCGGACCTACTTTCAAGGAACACTATGATATAAAGTGAGTAAGATGAGGGATCTCTAAGTAACCATAGTAAGAAGCATTAAACGAGGTCAGTGAATCACCACTATTATTATGACGTGATCATGACAAAGAAAAGAGCTATGGAGGGAGTGTGATCACATCCAGCTGAAGTGATGATGCAAATCGAAAGGAGAGAAGAAATGATGAGCAACATTCACGCTAAGTAACTTGAGGTAGGGTGGCATGACGGCAAGACACTGGGCTTTGCAGTCATACAGATGTGGGCTCACCTCTCGGATTGTACAATTACTGTGCTCTCTCAGTGAAACCACTCCTCAGACGGTCAGTTTTGCTTTTGGTAAAATGCCCAATACTACCAATCTGTTGTGAGGACTGAGTAGAATAGTGCACGTCAAGATCCCTGCACAGTGCCAGGCTCACAGTAGGTGTTTCAGAAATGTTTATTTTCTTGCTACATTAACTCTGTTCACATTTCATCCCTTAACTGCCATAGCTGTTATATTAACTACTTAACACATAGGAAAGTTTTTTGTTTTGTTTTTAAAGATTTTATTTATTTGTCAGAGAGAGAGTTGGGGGGTGGAGAAAGAGAGAGAGCTTGAGCAGAGGGAGTGGCAGGCAGAGGAAGAGGCAGACTCCTCGCTGAGCAAGGAGCCTGATGTGGGGGCTCGATCCCAGGAGCCTGAGGGATCATGACCTGAGCAGACACTTAACTAACCAAGCTACCCAGGCATCCCGGAAAGTTGTGTGTGTGTGTGTGTGTGTGTGTGTGTGTGTGTGTGTGTGTGTGTTTTAAGATGAGTGTTCTTACCCCCTTGTTAATTCTATCTGCTATATAATTGCATAATTCTTAACTATTATCATTGCTCTAGTAACTCTCTCTCTCTCTCTGAAAAATCCAAAGAGAGAATCATGAAAGTGCTCCACAAACTGTTAATAGCCAACATAAGGAAATAGCATTATTGTCTACCTTATCTTAGGTTCTGTCCTTTAAAATGACATCTCAGCCCCACCCTTGAATGGAAGAAACCTTTAACAACCTGAACTGGGTTTTACCCTGCTGTGCATTTAGACAATTTCTCTATTGATTGAAGGCTATTTCTCTGAGAATATTTAGAGTCCGCTTGAGGCTGACTTGGGACCTTGCCAGTGTTTTCCATGGATATGCAACATTATACACATAAAAGAAAATAGGTCAGAATCTCCTCCGGTTGTGCTGCCTCTTTCCTCAGCTAAAGGTCATTCTTAATCCTCCTCCAGCTCCCAGAACACCGTGTGCACTGGTTTTGCAAATGTTCTGGAAAGGAAATGGCTTCTATAAAGAAAACCAGGGAACAGATTTTTCATTAGAGCAAGGGGCCCTGCATGTTTCTCTATCCCACTTAAAACACTGCAAAAATGAGTTCCAGGGAAACTTCACGCTGGTCTATTTGCCGCAGTTAAATTTTGAGGTTACGTCCCTGGACAGAACGCTGGCTGAAAGTTTAACGGCGACCCCTCTGTGACAGAGCACGGAAACCGGAAGGCTTCCCGGGCCGCTGTCACCACCCCTGCATGCAGAGGGTGGTTGTAAACACGGCTGGAGAGTCCCCACTAGACCCAGTGACCGCCACGCTGGGACCAGAGTGAGATGGTAGCACGTCTCAGAAACCCAGCAATGAAAATAGATCCTGAGAATGCCACGGGGAGTCCTCAGACCGCTACGGAAGACGCAGCGTTGAATGGGACACACACGCGACAGCCGACAGCGAGGCCAACCTGGAAAGCTGCCTCCCTGCTTCCCCAGAGCTCCCGCTGCCCGTCAGGAACACCAGCTGCTCCCAGATCCCTGCCTGCAGCAGAGGCCAACGGAGTCCATTTCCCAGACACACTGGCAGGCCCTCCATTAGCCTGAGTGTTGGCCACTGGCGAGACCACACAGCAGTCACCATCTTAGAAAAGCAGTTATTTTCACGATTTGCTGTTCCCTGTGTATGAGCTCATTTCCACACTTCCTCAGCCTACCACACAGCTTGAATTCCCTTTTTCTATTCATAGCAGTTCCCTCATCTAGTTTTGACTCAATCATTATCAAAGCACAGGTCACTCTCTCAGACATTTGTCTGGAAATAATGTGTATGTGACTCAGGAACGAACGAGGAAATATGAGCACGCAAGTCTCACCCCTTTGGGATGATGTCCTTTATTTTCTAAGAGTGATGTTCTCCAGGTATTTGCCAATAAAAACTATACATATATACATACGTGCATGTATATGTAATACATGTATGTATCTAAGTGCATATATAAAATTTGGTTGACGCTAAACATAACTTGTAACAACCATACATGTTAAAGGAAAGCATGATAGCAACGTCTCCTAAAACAAAAATGGTGACATGGAAAACGGTGTCACTGAAAAGATGAAACAGAGCATATTATTTCTAGGATCTATTATATTGTTTTGCTTCTGTTTATTTATTTATTTATTTATTTTTTTAAGATTTTTTTTTTTATTTATTTGACAGCGAGAAACACAGTGAGAGAGGGGACACAAGCAGAGGGAATGGTAGCGGGAGAAGCAGGCTTCCTGCCGAGCAGGGAGCCCGATGCGGGGCTCGATCCCAGGACACTGGGATCTGACCTGGGCCGAAGGCAGACGCTTAACGACTGAGCCACTCAGGTGCCCTTTTTTTTTTATTTTTTTTTATTTTTTTTTTTAAAGATTTTTTTTTTATTTATTTGACAGCGAGAAACACAGTGAGAGAGGGGACACAAGCAGAGGGAATGGTAGCGGGAGAAGCAGGCTTCCTGCCGAGCAGGGAGCCCGTGTTTTGCTTCTGTTTAATGGCGAGAAATGAAGGTAAAATTCATTGGGTAACTAGAGTCAATCTATACTTGTTTTGTGCTTTTGCTACGGTGACCAGATATCCATACAACAAGGAGCCAAGGTTTCAGAGTACTTGACAAAACAAACTGTTAGGGTCATCTTGATCTTTGAGCGCACACTTTATATGGATATTGCTAAATTGTGGGTATCAGTACATTTCTGCCTCCTGTTAGCCACCCCTGCCCCCATAAAAAACCCCAATTCTCCCAAACCAAGAAACGGTAGGTTTTGTGTTTACTTCCACTTATGTGGTATTTCCATTCACACTGAGGAAGTGACTATGTATGTGTTTGCTGTGAAATTGTAAACTGTGAAACTGCTGTACAAATGCCTGTTCAGCCCATACTCTGTGGCTACCCAGGCCTGGGGGCTGGAGTTCTAGGAGAATGCCCAGCCCAGGCTCATCTCGATGCCTGAGCTCAGACACTTTTTGCCTCTTCTAGCTCCCACTTTCATGTCTCATCTTAAGGTGGGCCTTCACTCACCTTCATCTGGCTGTTAGCCCACCTTTGTACTGATCTCCTTAGCTTTCCTATGGGGCCCGGAAATACTCAAATAACATCAAGATGACCCTAACAGTTTGTTTTGTCAAGTACTCTGAAACCTTGGCTCCCTGTTGTAGGGATATCTGGTCACCGTAGCAAGAGCACAAAACAAGTATAGATTGACTCTAGTTACCCAATGAATTTTACCTTCATTTCTCACCATTAAACAGAAGTATGCCATTGGGGAATGAGCTGGGAAAGTTGAGTTTCATTAAGTAGACACACTAAGAAGACAGAAGTAATGCTGTTTTTAGTTCACATGGCTGTTTTTGAACCAAGAGCAAAGAAGCCACTCTGGCAGGGGGTGCTTACCCTTGGGCCCACGAACACCCAGATGGCTCTTAGAGAAAACTTCACAGGTCTATAAATTTGGATGGGGAAAAAAAACACTTACTTATTTTCCTAACCTGTAACTGAAATTTTGCTTTTCTTTCTTTTTATTTTATTTTATTTTATTTTATTTTATTTTATTTATTTGACAGAGAGAGAGAGATCACAAGTTGGCAGAGAGGCAGGCAGAGAGAGAGGAGAAAGCAGGCTCCCTGCTGAGCTGAGAGCCCGATGCGGGGCTCTATCCCAGGACCCTGGGATCATGACCTGAGCCAAAGGCAGAGGCTTTAACCCACTGAGCCACCCAGGTGCCCCTTGCTTTTCTTTTAATTACAAAGATAGGCAACAAACTACAATAGTTCCCTATGACTCTGTCACCATTAGTTGTTGCCAGTACCTTGAAATATCATCATCATCCCTACTTTGGAGGTGCAACACTTACTAAACCCACCAGATCTTATTTAATGTATTAATATAAAAGCATCTATATTACTATATCACATATTTTTTAAAATTTTTCTTCAATATAATTGGTTTCCTTAGTATCCTATGTATTTTGTTTCATACTTTCAAGAACATCACTCTAAGAAGTGGTTCACAGGCTCCACCGGACTTCCAAACAGGGCCATGGCTCAAAATCAAAGACTGCGACTCCCTGCACTAGGATTTCACAGATGAACTTGAGTTGCTGGTTTATAAATACATCATCCCAGTAGGAACATGGCAAATGACAGTGACTAATGCTTGAGAAATGTGATTTAGGCACGGGCTTCCCACAAGTGTTCAACCCTCCTGGGTCAAGAAACTTCAATGAAAGGGTGGAGAGCAAGAGAACCTGGTGTCAGCAAGCCTTCAGAACTGCAGGGCAAGCCATTGCATAACCATAGGCTGGATTCGCTGGTTGGCCTTCTTTATGCACTAGCTGAGATTATGATATTCCTGTCTTCAAGAATGATTATAGGCTATGAGGCCGGCAGGTTCAAAACTGCCCTCTGAGGCTATTTCTAAGTTCCTCTGACTCTTCATTTATTGCTATTGAGTTCTCTGGTTCTTTGCCCTAGAAGTTCTAGCTTATTCCTTTGACTCAGGGTTTCAATTAGACTTTTACAACAGAAGACGGTTCTTTGTCTTCAAGAGAAGCTGACTCCACAGTGTCAGGTCCTACTGGACTTGAGATGATTCTTCCCTTAATTTCAGTTGATTCATATTCTCGGTGGCTGACTCAGAGGCATGGCTCAATAATGACGACATCATTTTAAACTTATAAAATTTGAAGGGAGCCAGGACAGGAATAGAAGGGAAAACTTGTAGAGTGGATGATAGGAACAAAAGGAAAACTGTATAGCAGATGAATGACTGCCAGAGGTCCTCTGTCTTGGGATAAAATAGAAACTTAACTAATAATAGCAAGTAATTTACATGTGAGTAGGGTTTGTCTAGTCATTATTCAGTTCAAGGTCCTTAACAACCCAGCCAACAGTTACAAAAGCTCTATCTTAGAAAACATCAAGGACAGACCCCAGGCCCCATATTGGAAAGTGGGGTGTGAGCCAGACCAGGGGGCCAGGCTCCCAACTCTCCACTCTCCACACAACACAAAATCTGAAAAGCCTAGAGTCCTCGGGGGTACTGCTTGAGAAAGACGAAACCAAACGTAGAACTGTATACTGGCCAAAAACTAAATGAGACTCAGGAGCAAAACAGTAAACATCAGTACTTCCTAGTGTTTGTAACAGTCACCAAAGATCAAAAAGGACAGAGAAGCATCATTGGCCGTTAGAATCAAAAAAAAAAAAAAAAAAATGGCAATACACGGAGAGGACAGGATTTAGCAAAAGAAATGAGGTCAAAGCCATTGAGAATCTACCTGAAGTTACATTGTAATTTTTAACAAAGTTATTGCTTATCTCTTCATAGGTTTGGTTTTTGTTCATATATATTGAAACATAATATAGGCATATTGTATTACCCACAGGCAACAGCATCTAGGAGACAAATAATGTCTTCAGTGGTTTTTAAGGACATTTCCCAAACAGTTTTCTGAATAATAGCATAACAAAATTAGCACAACAAAATTAGCATAACAAAATGATAGCATAACGTAACAAAAATTATGTAACATTCTTTGACTTTATTCAAAAATAAGTAAATTACTTCATCCTTTGGTTACTTTGTTGCTAATGATCTCTTACCCAACTACAGGGAAAGCTTGGTGCTCATAAAAAGGAAAAAAATAATAAAAAGGAGGATGGAGGGCCCCACTGTTCTCTAAGCATCATGCACGTGAGCGACTGCTACACAGGTTTCCAGATCCTGATTTGAATCTCAGGGGCCAGAGCTGTGTGTGTTCCACAAAAGGTCCTTTGAAACTCTGTTCCCTTCCTGGTCTGACAGGGCGCTCGATGGCTGACCTTTGAGGGACAGACATGTCGGTTTGGCGGGGCCCCTGGTCTCCGTGAAGGACTGTGAGCCACACTCCTCTGTCTGGGAGCTGCCGACTACTTCCTCCATTATATTTAGCTCTTTGGTTATTTTCCTAATGAGCTGTCTGTTTGCCTCCAGCCTTCTAGCCAGAAAATGAATGTGTGCAAATTATAAACTAAGTACCCAGTGCTTGAGACCTACAAGGGGCTGTTCTAGTATTTTGAAATCCACCCACTTACCCACTCGAGTTCTTGCCGGGGCTGTGTCTTTCTTCTGTTTGCCCCGTGGCCCGGCAGGAGCATGACCCTTTAGTTGGAGCCCTCCGTTCTCTCAAATGACCACCTCCACAGCTGCCCTCCCCCACATCCCCAGCCCTGCCGGTGTGCTAAGGTAGCCGAGAGGCCCATCAAGCATGTGCTTGCCATGGCAGCAATTCAAGGAGAAAGGAAAAACTGAGTGTGTTTTAAATGACCTGGTAATTGCCACGGGAGAATTTTTTACAACTATGATGTGACTTCGAATAGCCTATTTTGAATTATGTGCGGAGGAGAATGAAACTTAAAATTTTTTGATTCGTGGGGACTCTCAAGGTCATCGTCAGCCTCTACTTTCCAGCGTCCTACAGACGGGTTTTTGCCCCGCCCCTCTCCTCCATGAATCTTCCACCCAGAGTTGACGTGACTCAGAGAATTCACTCCCCCTGGAAATGTGGAACTTGGTGAGCCTCAATCTGCCTTCACTGGAACCTCTCAGCTCCTGTCGTTTTTACCCTTGCATGGCCCCAAATAACTGGAAATTTTAGAAACTCACTACTTTTCCACCAAATGACATTTTGGTGGTGGTTTGGAATCTTTATTTTCATGGAGTTGATGAACACCAAAATATATACATGGTTAGGTCTTCACAGAATATCATACAAGCCCCACCTCTTGTGTCTTATAAAAGACTTACATGCATATTTTAATTAGGTCCCATTATATAAAATGGGCATTGGTATTTTTAATTTTAAGACCTAGGGGGTGCTGTGTGACCAGGCTCTCTCTAAACCATGAGAAGCATTTTGCACATCATGGCGGAAAAGCCCATTATGAATGTCCATGAGAGTCAACACGGATGGACACACAGCTGCCACGCAGAAATGGTTTTCTGCCCACGGTAACACCAAAGGGTGAAACGATCTGGACTTGATTTAGCAACTGTTAGATGTTGCCAAATACTGAGCACTTGATTTTAAAAACCTTTAATATATACATATATATATTTTTAAGATTTTATTTATTTATTTGATAGAGTGATCACAAGTAGGGAGAGAAGCAGGCTCCCAGCTGAGCAGAGAGCCCGATGCGGGGCTCGATCCCAGGACCCTGAGATCATGACCTGAGCCAAAGGCAGAGGCTTTAACCCACTGAGCCACCCAGGCGCCCCAAAACCTTTAATATATTAAAAATATATATACTTTTTATATATTATATATATATTATATATATTTTATATATAATATATAAAATATATTTTATATATTAATATATATATTAAAAATATATATACATGTGTAAATTTGCACAAAAATAAACCACATGGAGAGCATATGTTTTTTAGAGGCCTCACAACAGCACTTCTTAGGGGGAAAAAAAAACCACCCAGAGCATTTAAAATACAGTGGAAGTTTTAAAAAGTTAATTTATACATAGCTTTTAGAAATCGTTTTGGAAAAAAGAAAATTACAGGCAGAAGATCTCATGACTTGATTGGCAGTGACAATTTTTAAATTATATTTTCAGGGCTCAAACAACCAATACGTCCCCTCACCCTCCGTCTCCCTACTTTTCCCCTGGTAACTTCATGCTGGGCAGGAACAAAGGGACAGCAGTTGCAAGGTCTGCCTGACATTATGTGCCTACTTCTCCTCCAGCCCTGGCAGGATGAAATCATGGGGCTTGGGATTTTATAAACATGAGTTTCTTACTCAATGCTCTAGGGAAGGTAAACTCCAAGGACTGGCAGAGGGGAAAACGCCTCTCAGTTTCCACAACTGGACAGTCAGGCCTAGTTTGAACCATTGGATCCAGCTGCCCCAGAGTAAGCCTGGGTGGCCACGGTGTGGCCACATCAAAGCAAAACACACATGCAATTTGGGGACATTCACCCTGCAAGTTTTGATGGGAATGTGAGTGGGAGGAGAGGCAGTGACAGTCCCTACCTCTTACTTCCAGGACCCCCCCTCCCCCCGGGACCTCTAGGATAAACTGCTCCCCTCTGTGGTCTGGGATTCTCACTTGTTGAGACAAGGAGCTTGTTCAGTCTCGCACATGAATGAGGAGCAGATGAAGAAGTAAGCCCCACTGACCACTGCTTCCCTGAGTGATTCCTCTCCCACACCCCTCATGGAAAGCCCTCCACCCCAAAAAAAAAAAAAAAAAAAAAAATCAATCTTCTGGCCTTTAAACATACCTTTTGTCCTAGTGAGAGGTTGCCAAGCACAAAGCATTATGGGGGCTCCTATCGCAAAGCTAACAGGGCCTGCGTGACTGGAAGGAGAGAGCTGCTCTTTAAAAGCTTTTAAATGCTGTTATATTTTTACAACCACTTACTGAAGAGGTGAATTATTTTCTACTCCTCCTTCCCCAGAAGCACAGCCATTAAGGTTACCTGGAAACCTGTCCAGGAAGCATGTGGCAAATAGCAACCAAGCGATGGAAACATCCGGATCTGTCATCTAAAAGGAGATGCTATCAACAAGGTCATATTTGGGTAGAGGTGGACCGGAACCTTCATTAGTTTGCATGTCCTGGCTATTTTGGGGGACTGTGTAAACGCATTTGGGAAGGGAGTTTGTTCTTAGCTTGGTGGGCGAGGGAGCTTGGTTGGGCTAGGGCTTGAGATTGGATGCTCCTCATACTGAAGACCAGCCCGTGGAAGGCAGAAGCCCAAGGCATCAGAAGGCACTGCCTGTGATCTGGGAGAACTTCCCCTCTGCTGGGGACGGGATGTACACAGAGAATGACCGAGAACAGCCCTCAAGTTTCAGGAGCACAGTAACATACCATGAAATAATGTCTCCCAGAAAGACAGGATTTCATACTGAAGGTGGTTTTGAATAAGGTCTTGAAAGACAGAACTGCTAAGAAGATGAGAGAAAGGATGGGGTGGGGACGGCTAGCCTGGTGTGTTAGCCAGACATGCGCACCAAGGACATGAAACAAAATCACGAGAAGAGGGTTTGAGGAGAAATTTACAGTGTTGTTTATTTTGAGGTTTTCACTTTCCTGATTGTCTCTTCATGACCTTAGCTACTGGGGAAAAGCCTTCACATTGTGAAAGTTGGGTTTTTCTCCTTTTTTTTTTTTCTATTTCTAAAGAGCTTATTCCTAATGTGTATTTCATTTCCAACCAACACCCTGTCTATGTCAGATGAGGTGATAAAGTGTGTAATTATAGAGAAGCAAAGCTGTGACTCAGCTCTTTCACCACGCAGCCTTGCCCACAGACGCGGGGTTTTGGGAAGTCCAGCTGGCAGCAAAGCAGCCACAAGGAGTGGGGACACAGGAAAAAGGCTGTATGGACAGTCGCTGCACACACTCCCTTTTGCTTGACCCCCAGAACACGTCCTTTCTCCGATTCAGCATTAAGAAAGCGCACGAACAAAACTGCAATTCTGAAAGCTAAGCTATCGGCAAACCCTGTTATGAAAAATCAGCTGGAACCCATAAGGCACGCTGGGGGTTTCCACACCAAGCGCTTTCCACGCAGCAGCCTTCGGTTTGATCAGTGGCATCAGGGCCTCTGCGTGAGTCAGTAAAACATGGCCACGGATCTTGAGCAACCATGGAGAATCAGACACTAAAAATACAGACAGGAAATCTCTGCAACACAAACAATTCTCAGGAAGGGAAAGGGGGTGAGTGATAACGCCCCAGCTGACAGGCCACACACCTCTCCGATGACATAAAACCAAAGCTGTCAACCTGAGACGACCGAACGACATTCTAGCCAGCCTCTCAGCCTTCGTGTTTCACAAACAGGGGCTTCATCAGGTAATAGGACTCAGAGAAGAACACTCACCTGAGCTTCGGGGAATGTGGCCATGGTCTCGGCAAGCCCTCTTGACGTGTAGGAGACACCTGAGCTCAGCGCCTCTGAAAATGGAATGAGGCACATATCAGACTTGCACCTGGCTTTCCGCACTCACCTCACAAAGGGGAAGAGGTGTTTAAAGGCATGAATCGCAAGCTGGAATACTTCACTGCACCCGTGACATCCCGTGGTCTTAAAAAATTCACATAAGTCCTCTCTGCGTCTTAGTTTCACCATCTCCAAAATGATGTGAATTCACCTTACCTATTTTACTCTCCAAAGGTCACATATTTTTTTTTCTCCAAAGGTCACATATTAAAAATGCCAGACCAGCGCATGGTTCTTTGTGTGAATAACCCTTGTTTTCTGGCTTTATTTGTATCTACTACCCTGATAACTAGGGATCAATCATAATCTCTTAGCAAAGTTTCCTTTTGCATTTGTTTCCTCTCTCGCATAAAACATACATGCGCACGCGCGCACACACACACATGCTGATAAAGATTCTGAATTCTTTCATTTTCTTCAACTCCAGTACATTTCCCTGAGTGAGCAAAAACAGGAGAGAATTTACATCACAAGCCAGGAATTACTCATAACATTGCATACATCCATGAGAATATATTACACACACAAGCATCATTCTTCCTGTGTGCCCTGAGGGGTGGGGATGGGGGTGAGTTTATTTAGACTAAGCTAAACTCTGCTGGACTTGGTTTTCAAGGTGTTCAAGCTTTTGTTTGCTCACTCACCTGAAATGACCCTGTCCCTGTGCCTGGAAAGTGCTCAGTGCTTGTACTCACGCCCCTCCCGTGAGCCCCCACCCAATTCCACTAAAGCCTAAGACCCTGTGACAGCTGGAGACCCCCTCCCTCTCCCCCACCAGTGAGCCCTGGAAGGAAAAGGCCAATCGAGAGAAACCATGGATTCCCTATCTTCTCCAGTCCCCAAAGACCATTTTTCTCAGTAAAAACCTTCAAGAACCAAACATCAAAACCCAGAAACAAAACCCAAATAAAAGCACAAAAAATTTTACCGAGGCATAGAGATTTCAGTAGGAGAACTTTTAGGGAACAATGAGATTTGAGATTACACAAGGTGGGAAAAGGGACTGGACGCACGGGTAGGAAAAATCCCGGAAGAACAACTAGCTGAAACTAGGAATGAGGACGTGGGAAACTTCTCGGAATCTCTTTCCCTCTAAATGTGGGAGAAGAGTCAGGGCAACGTGCAGCAGAGAGTCAGGTGAGAGAATCACGTTTATGTGGCCCTGAGGCTCCCCCGAGGACCCTGCAGTACCTTCGTGTCCAGGCCAGAAGCTGCTCCCATCCCCCTGCTGCAGGCGAAAAGCTTTCCCTGCCTCTGCCCCTTCCTCCCAAGTCAAGTTAATTCTCTTCAGGTGTTTCTGATGTAAATCCAGGCTATCACTCAGGTGCCATGTTCACTGGCTCAAACCTTTCGGACCTTCCGAAATCTGTTTTCTCTCCAATTCTAACCCCATCTTGTGTCTCTTCCCAATACCAAAATTCTGCCATAATCCTCAGAGCAGATCAACTCCAGTCATCTACATTTTTTCTAGGTGCAGGAAAAAACCCAACAAAATTCCGGGAGGGTTCCCCTCAGCTCACTCCCTCCTCACCCACATTTCCTGCTCTTGCTCTGACCAACTCACCGTCTCCAAGAACAAGCCCCTCCTGGGCTTCCTGCCAGAATAATAGTTTACAGTTTTCACTTGAATTTCTAAACAGCATACTTTTGAACACATAAATAATAGACAAGGCAGACCTATTTTTGGAGCTGAGAGTGACAAAAATCTCAAAATACAAATCTGTCCCAAGTTGGTTTTAAAAAAATAAAAGTGCCCTTGAAAAAACAGAAGTGCTTATGAAATACTGAAATATCTTCGGCGGGCACAAATACAGTTGGTCCCCCAAAAGTTCGGGTAATGGTCCAAAGCGAGGGGGAAGCGCCAACGCTGACTGGTTTACAGAAAGTGAACCCGAGTCATGGCGAGGTCCTGAAATTTCACAGGAACTCATTCTGCCTGTAAATGCCCCAGAATCAATGGTGAGCAAAGCAAACTCTGGGCAGGCAAGCAGAAGCACTTTGTTTTCCACTGTGCGGTGATGCCAGATCCCCCGTGCCTCTGACAGAGGCCCTCGTCAAGTCGGTGTGTCATCATTTGCTTTCGCCACGGCTGCAGCTCGGGGTGCGCGAAAAACCACTTCCCGACTTCCCAGTAACTCGGGTGCCTCCCCGGGAGCGTGGGCCGGCCGGGTGGCCGGGGCCGCGCGGGGTGCAGCGCCACCTGCTGGACGCCTCCAGGGAGCGCAGCAGACGAGCTGACCGCGAGGCTCTAGGGGTGCCCTGTTTGCCTTGCAGCAACAACCAGGCCAGACTGAAAGGAGAACAAAAACACTAGCAGAAATACACACTCTTGATCCCAACCCATCCTTAGGGGCGCACGCGATTCTTTCTCCACTATAGGATAGGGTGTGGTGTGTGTGCACACGCCTGTGTGTCAAAGCAGAGTGTGGTTGTGCATTTGGGTGGGTCCAGAGGTGATCTCTTAAAGGTAGGGAAAGGGGTATCATCGTCATCCTCCGTGTTGGATCTGCGAGGACCTCTAGAGTGGGCAGCTACTCTCACATGAATCATCCCACTGACTCTCCTGCTACTCTGTACAAGGAGACAAAACCGTCTCGCCCTGGCTCTGCTCTAGCAGAATTACTCATAACCTCGCCACGTGTGAGGATGACAGCGAACAAATGAGTTTTCCCCCCTTTCAAACGACTTCACCCACGTGGAGGCAAAGACTCACAGTCCCTCAGCCAAGTGGCACTGGCCGCCATTGTGGAGGAGATCCAGGGCCGACCCCGGGGAAGTAAACTCCAGCCAGCTGTGTGAAAAAATCTGAAGTCAAACCTCAGCACCTCCAACAGGCTGTAACGGGTGTGTCGGAAAACCTGTGCGTGTGGGTCTTTGTCAGAGATATGCTCATATACGTCACAATTATGAGGTGGCTTTCCCTGAGGGGTTCCTGACCTAAAGCCGTGGACATTTGTTGAAGCAGGAGGCCTGAAAGACGAAAGCAAAGGTGTTTCATGAAGAATGCTAATGTTTAGCAATGTGGCCGTGTCTGCCGACAGTTTTAGAAACACCAATAAGTGACCCAACAGACTGAGTCTTCTGGATTTTCCTGGTGACTGAATAGTACAAACAACAGTATGCCAGGCAGTAGGCACAGTACTTTACTATTCTCATGTAATCCTCACAACTGCTCTACAAGATAAGCACTATGCTTGGCCCTGCTTTACACATGAGGAAACTGAGGCCCAGAGAGTTTAAGTGGCCTAAGGTTACCCAACTCAGAGGTGTAAAGACAAGACTCAAGCCCAAGTCTGGCCCAAGGACTATGCTCCCAATGTTTACTGCTTCCCAGATGTTAGTGCCCTAGAAGGCCGTGAACTATAGTATATTTTACTTGTTATTTCAAGGCCAAAATGACTCATCAGCCACATGACCATACCATTCATTTTTACTGACCCCTCGAGTACGCAAGCAGGGCCTGAAGAAAGAGGTTTCGTTCAGTTCGGTTTGAGCCAGGATGACAGACCAAGAATGGTTGGAACAAATAGTTCTAGGTCACAGGTCAGGGGACAGAACCGGACTCCCAGAGCCAAAACAAACAAGGCTCTCTGGGCCGTGTGGGGGCCCACAGGCTGGGGCTGTACACCATGTTTTGGGATGGGATGACGGGGTGTAAAAGGTGGCCTGCCCCATTCTTAGGCAGCTGGGGTGGATGAGGAAAACACCGTCCTGCCTTCAGCTTCCTGTTCTGCCACATACCAGCGGGGAAGCTGTGGGACGGACAGACGGGAAGGGCAGCCTTCGGCAGCGTCCTCTCTCAGAACTTCACACTGGCCAAAGCTTCTCGCTTTAAAGTGGCATTAATGACTTCCACGCTAAACTGTCATCAGGTGACGCGACCCCGCGTGTGAGAAGGTGCTGGTCGACTCCAGGGTTCTGCAGATACAGGGCATGTGTGGTCATCCGTTCCACAGCAGAAGAAGTATTTTATAATTCTGGCATGTGCTTGTAGGAGAAATGGTAAAGAGATATTATCTGTGCAGTCTTTTGCCCTCTGGTAAAAACTTCGGGCGGTTATACACTCGGAGGTTTCTGTGAGACGGTTTGACCTGCCCGGCTAACCCGAGCGTCGCGTTCATCCAAGCCGTCCTGGGGGGCCCAAGGTCACGTCTACCAACAGCAGTGCTATCTTCCCCCATTGAGCCCAACAGTCCTAAGAGCAAATGAAAATTGTGCCAGGTTTACATGTAAAGGCTCTGAATCACTGAACACTATGTCAAAAACTAATGAAGTACTTACAATACAGTGGCTAACTGAACATAATAAAATAAATTTTAAAAAAATAAATAAAATAATTTTTTTAAAAATTGAAAAAAAAAAAAGATTCTGAGGAGCACCGGAGAGACGAAGGTGAGAGGGGAGTGAATGCCACGCCCAGGGCCTCCCCATGGAAGCAGGGCGCTAAGCCCCAGCTAGTCTCTCTCTGGCCCTGGCCTCCTGTGAAGGCCCCGTCTGCCCATCGGTGCCGGGCAAAAAGATACTGGTAGTCTGGGTCACAGGTCTCAAGCCTCTGGACAAAAGCCTTTTGTCTAGGAGGTGCTGGGAGACGCCACACAACACATTTCTTTCTAAACTGATTTTTCCCCCCTAAATGTTATCTAAATCTTAGAAAGCTATCTCCATGAGCTGATTTTAAAAAACCTTATGATATGTGAAAAACCGCCAGCAGCATGAATGTCTACCATGAGGGCAACGGTTAAGGAGAGGCTGGTATGTTCTACAATGTTTACGAGAGCTTCTTAACACACAGAGCAGTGCCATAACGTAAAGGAAGGCTTGTGTCAGGCTCTAACAGAAAAGCAGAGAGAAAAGCTGCAGGCAGAACTCCCTTACGGTGGCGATAGCACAAAAGCTAGATGCCGCCGCCGACGATCGGTACGACACAGTAATGGCAGACGCATGACCTCGTGCATTTGTCAAAACCGACAGAACTGGATAACACAAAGATAAACCTTATTGTGAAGAAGGGAGTTCAGCTAATAATAGTGTTTCGATATTGGTTCATCAGTTATAACAGCTGTACACCTCATGCAGGATATTAGTAACAGGACAAACTGCGTGCAGGGGAAAGAGTATGTATGGGAAGCATGTAATATTGGTTCAATGTTTCTGTGAGCCTGAAACTGTTCTGAAGAATAAAGCCTTTTACTTTTGTTAACATACTAAAAGACAAATAAATGAAAAACCAGAGGGAAATAATTAAAATGCTAACAGTGCTGTTTTTTGGATGGTGAGATTATGACTAATTTCTTTTTGTCGTTGTTGTTGTTTTTACTCTTCAAATTTTCTACATTCTAATTTTGTCTTTTTTCACCTATGTGTATCATTTTGCCAACCAAGAAAAGCAAACGTACAGTTTTACAAACTTGTCTGGGTGACCAGTCTCTGTGACAGGAAATGTATTTGCTCCAAGTGTTTGGTTGTCTGGTTCCTTATACACAGTAGGAACTCAATACATTTTCCTTATAAAACATAAGCACCTTTAAATAGGTCATCACCTCTTTCAGCCATGGAGCCTGAGAATTTGTTGCCTCATGGCTCAGGAGAGGAGAGCAGATTAAATAAAAATTGTGAGAGGAAGGGATCAGAGCCTTGGAGGATGAGCTGGATGGGTCTCTGTGAATTGAAAATCTCTTTCCAAGTAGCCAGAGGCCCGTTTGGGCATCTCGAGAAGCAGCCAGTAAATGGCACTGATGGTCAGGAGAGGGTTGGGTGCTGAGATAAGACAAGATCCTAAGATGTTCTGTAATGAAGCAAGGAGAATTGTCTAGAAATTACAGTCATAGTACTGGCTTGAGAACTGGGGAAGGGTAAGCCAGGAAAACTCTTTGCTGAGTTCCTGATTCCTGGCAAACCAGTCAAAAAATGGTAACTGGTATTTGAGAGCATTAGTGGAGTTTGTTATATTCTAGTTTCAGAGCAAATCTTCATAGTATAGGTGTTTTGCAGTTTACAGTGAATCTTTGCATTGATCTCATTTACTGCTTTCATGGGTTCGTTTGCCATGGGACCCTTAAGTGAATGTGAGCTTCTTGAAGATAGAGCTGTGTATTATTTGTTTTTGTACGGCCTATGTTTGCTGGGCCCATAATTGGATTAAAGGTGGCTGCAAATTCTTTGACACCTCCCACCAAGAGATGCAATCTATTTCTCCTTCTTTTGAATCTGGGTTGACCTGTGACTGCTTTGCGCAATGGAGTACAGTGGAAGTGACATTATGCCAGCTCCAAGCCTAGTCTTAAAGAGAACTTGGTATCTTCAGGCCATGAGTGTTCACATATAAAATCCAGCTACCCTACTGGAGAGTCCATGTGAGGATCACACGGAAAGGGAGATGAGCCCCGCTGGGCCCAGCCTTCCAGGGGCCCCCACCAAAACAGAGAAATACATGGAGCCATTTGAACTATCCAGGTCAGGTCAGCCACCATCTGCCTGTCCCGAAGGACCCCAGTTGACTCTGCATGGAGCAGAATAATCACTCAGCTAAGCCCTGCCTAAATTCCCAACTCACAAAATCCTGAGATACAGTAAAATGGTTAATTCAGTCACCAAGCTTTGGAGTAGTTCATTATGAAATAAGAGATCACTAGAATAGCTCTCAATAAATATTTGCTGCTGGCTGGCTGGCTGGATGAATGGATGGTAGGATGGATGACTTAAAGGGCCATTGTCTTTCCTAGAGAAATGATGCTTGGAGAGCTAAAGAAACTTGCCAAAGCTATCAAAGTGCACATTTATCATCCACCCTCTCCCTCCAGGATCTGAACCTCCTCCCTTGGAGAATCCCCTCCCAATTGAATATGGCTGGAATATAAGTCTACGTTGGCAGGGGGCTACTCCATTTCTTGACCACATCCAGTACTGCTGTGAGCAGTCGGCTATCATCTGACTCTTGCTCCTTTACAAGATGGTTTCTTTCTCTCTAGCAGCGTTTAGACTTTTCTTTTGTTTATAAAACTTTCAATTGCTCTAAAATTTGTCTAGGTATGGGTTTTTCTTCATCTCTCTGTGGGGTACACCACAAGTCTACTTAACCTGAGAACTTTAAAGTTCTCTAATTCTGGGAAATGGACCTCCATCGTGTCCCCAAATATTTCCTGTGTTTGGTTTTTAGTTTTCTCTTTCTCTGGGACTCCTGTGATCTGGATGTTAAACATCTTTACTTCTTTCCTCCTTATATCTTAGCTTTGTTTTCATACTATTGTCTCTTTATCCTTTCTTGCTCCCTTCCCTTAAACTTATCTAATTCATCCTACTATGTGTCTTATATATTGTGTCATGTCAACTATTTTAATACTTAATATTTCCATTTAATTCTTTTCATGATCTCCTATGCTTGTTTCAAAGTACTAATATATTCTCATTTTCTTCAGGATATTTGTATCAAGCTCATTTTATAGCATCCTTCTGTTCGTTCTAATATGTTTGCTTGTATAGTATGCATTGTCCAAATTGGGGTACTTTCTGTCCTTTGCGCTCATACTGAAAGGGGGAATCAGCTATCCTCTGATACTGCACATCAGGCAGAGTTTAAGGAAAAGGAGGTATGCACCCAAGTACTAGAACCATTGCCCCTATTCCCATTTGCAACCCCTTTATGGAAAAGCACTATGGAGATGGGTGGTTTGTTCATAATTTTTAACATCTATGTTTCTTTGTTGCTTCTGTAGTTTCTTCAGGGTTGATGTGGGGAAAGGAGCTGCAGCCATGTCAGTTGGGCAACTGTCAGGAAGCACAGATTTCAAATAAGTAATTAATTAATTTCAACTAGAAGGACAATTAAAAGAGGAAGAACTCACATGTGAAGCAAAGCTGGTTCCCAGCTTGTGTGGGCCTGGACTGTTGGCTCTGAGTGTCCTTACAGTCGTCTTTGCCATATGTATAGTCACCCAATGGTCCTATACCTGACCAGCAGAAGCAGCTGATCTGACCACAAGCAATGATATCTAGAGTCCTGGCCTCAGTGACCCTGTCAACATCTGTGTTTGAAGTTTGTGCAGAACTCGGAGACTGATTCAAAATTGCCCAAGATCTTTCTTCATCGGTCACCTCAAACACATGCCACGATTGCCCAAACAAGTAGGAGGAGAAGGCAGACCGTCAGCTGGGAGGTGGGCTGCACCAAGGAAAGTCCGGCTTGGCTGCTGCCACTGTAGCAGCGATGGGCCAGGCAGCCAGGGACAGGACACAGAGCTTCATGTTACACAGAACAGCAGGTCTAAGAAACAACAGGGCCTTGTTCTCCATCGCTTACTGAGAAGTGTCCTCAGTATCTCTTCTCTTGGAGAAAGTCATTTCCTTGGTAACAAAGGCACGTCCTTGTGTGCTGTGCTGAGAGTCCACAGCAAAAGGCCAAGGTTATGGCGTGTGCGTGCGTGCCGATGCTGAGATTTTGAAACAGGTTTTTTGCAGATGCTCATATACCAACAAACCACCTTTTAACCCTGTTTCCTTAAAGAGTTCAGAGTTAAAATTTTCTAAGGTCCGTAAGTTAGAAAGAATCAGAATGACGAATCTTTTGAATGTCATTATCTGACCTTGAACTTAGGCCTGAATGTTTTAGCCTTATCCCCACTAGTCAGGCTCAAAATCTTATTAGCCATTCCTCACCATGCTCCTGAATACCACTTCATACTTTCAATTTACTTTTTAGAAAGAGAGCACACAACGGTGTGTGCATGCTTGCAGGGTATTGTGGGGGTAATCACAGGGGGGTGGGGGAGAGAGAGAGAGAAACTTATGCAAGACTCATGCCCAGCATGGAGCCTGACACAGGGCTCGATCCCAAGACCCTGAGATCATGACCTAAGCCAAAATCAAGAGTTATACGCATAATAGATTAAGCCACCCAAGCATCCCACACTTTGAGTTAGAAACATTCTACCATCTAAAATCTGTGTATTATTATTCATGTAAGCTTTTACAGAGATATAATTAAAATATCTCAGTGACATGTTGTTTTTATACACAAGACACCAGTGAGTGAATATAATAATAGTTGTCACATATCAGTGCTTTACATACACTAACATCTGTGTTTGAAGATGTTTATTTGTGCCTGTCAGTAAGTAAAACAAAGACCATTAAAGGTTAGGGGCATTTGGCTCGCTCAGTGAGCATGTGACTCTTTTTTTTTTTTTCAGATTTGTTTATTATTTGAGAGAGAGAGAGAGCACATGCATGTGTGTGCACACACGCACGCGCGCACACACACACACACGTGCAGGGAGGGACAGTGGGACAAGTAGCGAGAGTCTCAAGTAGACTCCACACTCAGCATGGAACCTGATGTGGGGCTTGATCCCACGACCCTGAGATCATGACCTGAGCTGAAATCAAGAGTCGGACACTCAACCGAGTGAGCCACCAAGGTGCCCTGAGTATGCGACCCTTGATCTTGGGGTTGTAAATTAAAGCCCCACATTGGGTGTAGAGACTAGAGATTACTTAAAACTAAAATCTTTAAAAAAAAATTGAAAAAAAGAAGACCATCAGAGGTAATAAATAAGTGGAGAAGAGATGGCTAGATGGATGGATGGATGAATAGGTAAAAATAAAAGCTAAGTCTATTGATTTGCCAGACAAAAGAGCACAGTCTAGTGAAAAAAATTCACTGAGTAAGTAAGAGTTCACTGAAGGAAAAATCAGAGTCTTTAAAGTCCTGGGGGTAGGGAGGTGTTCATGTGGTTATTGCTAACTAGGATTGAGATCTAGTACTCTGGGGAGGACAGAAGGAATCCACGGAGTTTAAGCTCAGTTGGCCAAAACAAACCATACTCTAAGCTCATTCCTTAGGAAAGTCTTCAGTTAGGACCACTAGGAGTCTGGGCTCTCAAGGTCAGTACAAGGTCCTGGTCCTTTATCGGATGTAGCTGGTCAGCTGTGAGAAAGACACCATCG
>CM053607.1:68368249-68393300 GCA_028646535.1 Procyon lotor
GGTTAAGAGACCACACTATTAACCTCTCAACAGCTGAGCATAGATCTAAAATCGATATTGATGTATGATGCTTATTTAACATAATTCAAATTATTTAGGGGCACCTGGATGGCTCAGTGGGTTAAAGCCTCTGTCTTCAGCTCAGGTCATGATCTCAGGGTCCTGGGATCAAGCCCCGCATCGGGCTCTCTGCTCAGCGGGGAGCCTGCTTCCCCCTCTCTCTCTGCCTGCCTCTCTGCCTACTTGTGATCTCTCTCTCTTTCAAATAAATAAAATCTTCAAATTATTTAAATTACATTTACCAAACTTATTTCCCCATCTCACCTAAACTAAATAAACAAATACCAGTTCAAAGAGTGCCATATTAGTCCTATGACTACACACTAGGTTTAACTTGAGATCTGCCTTGACAAACTGCTTTGTACGTGTTGAATATTTCATGAAGACAAGAAAAGGATATATTTGCATTTTAATTTTTGCATCTTCTGCTGCCATAGGAACCAAGTCTGTCTCTCTACACTCCTACACATTATACCAAAACCATCCTGAAGGAGCAGGATTCCCCTTTTTAAAGACTTTCTCACAGGCATCCCCTCCACCCATCCCAGACTTACCCACTCCACTAGTTTAAAACCTCACATGGGGAACATTTTCTACGTGAAAATTATTTGCAATTGTTTGCCCATTTATCCCTTTCCTTGCATCTCAAACTCTGTCAAAAGTGAAGCATCTCTTGGATTTAGTGGAACAGTTAACATTGTCTTCTCATTGGAGGAGACTTAATTTTTAGAAATAGACAATCTCTGATAAATCTGACAACTGAGAAAGTTGGCTAAGCTACCTAATGGAGTTTTTAGCTCCAAAGGAGTGTCACCCAAAATAATGTAACGTGACTTTCACCTTACCATTGAAAACTGTTAACAAGGCTATTCCAAAAGAGAAGTCCCCAAATTTTAAAGATCAATGATATGCCATTGGAATAAAGGAACTGCCTCCCAAGATGATTATATTTTAACAATAATTTTTAAGTGTACACATGTCAGTGTGTTTGCTAGAAAACTCCATATGACGCAGCGTGAGTCATGCCTCAGATGTACATTGAATTCAAGCTTAGAGACAACTGCATGGCTTCTTCTTGCCAAGTCTATGGGTTACAAACCTAAATATAGATTGCCGAGTAAGATTTCATTAGGAGAAAGAGTTCCGTGGCCAAGAAAACATTAAGTAAAGGACTATGGTATCTTTAGGGCCTTTTATACGACAAAGATTCTAAGATTCAATATTTTGAAAGACCTTCTGGCAGCTTGAACTATTTGTCAGCAGTGAGTTCCCACTGAATCAGCTATATTCTTTCTCCAAATTTCTCTGGTAAATGATGATCATTTATAGGCTGGTATTAAGAATCTTGTCACTGAGAACCCTTTCCTTAGACTCATTAGCACTGAGCTCCAGGCAACTGAATTAATTAGCTTGGAAAGTACCTTCAACTCCCACTTCTCCAGGATGCAAATAACCAGAGAGCTCAATGAACCAGATTTATTTTCTGCACCAGCTTTTCTAGAAGGAAGTGAAAAATGTCAATATTATGACTATTGCTAATACTGCTACTACCAATAATCATAATAGTGCTTACTATTTATTAATAAGCACTATTAAAGACTTTATATTTAAATTTTTTCTTTATTTGGATATGTAACATATTACTTGCCAGAATGCAAAGGGTATAAAAGAAACAGCATCAACAAATTAAATGTGTGTGTGAATGTGTGTGTGTGTGTGTGTGTGTGTGTGTGTTTTCTTTCAATTCCCTTCCCCAATCTCTTGGTTCCCCTCCTCAGAGATACCACAATGATTAGTTTATTAGGCATCCTTCCCAGGATAACAAAACAAGTATGCATTGCTATATTGTAAATCATATACATACACATAAAAAGATGTGTGTTTATATAGTACGTATATGCGTATTTCCTTACATGTGTATTTTTTTCTGTCTCCCATGTGAAATACAGCATTCCAGTGATACTGTTCTACGTCTTCCTTCTTTTAATATCTCTTAGCCAGTTCTTTTTTTGTAAGATTTATTTATTTGAGAAAGAGAGAGAGCATGTGTGAGCAAGCAAGAGCGCAAGTGGGGGAAGGGCAGAAGGAGAGAATATCCAAGCAGACTCCTCACTGTGCACAGAGCCTGACATGGGGACTGTCGACCCCAGGACCCATGAGATCAGGACCTGGGCTGAGATCAGGGGCTGTACACTCACCCAGCAGAGCCACCCAGGCACCCCTCTTAGCCAGTATTCTATATAACCTTCTTCCTTTAATGGTTACACGGTTTATTATTTCTGGATGTACAGATTTTTAAAAAGTGGAAACTTAGTTGAGATAAAAAGTGTTTTATATTTATTTCCAATCTGTTACGTTTATAACACTCTATAACAATAACTAGTGCTCATTATGATGACATTCATCTGTTTTTGGAATCATTAAGATGAAACTAAAGCTATGTTTATGGTTAGTATAATTAGTATATATATATAATCTAGTATGTTTATTATATTTTTGCTTAAAATCATATTCTCAGCCGAACTATTTTTGGAGATCAAAGATCCCTGAATACTGCATCTCGCTATCCACCTAAGGGAAAGATTTCTCACTCATCTCACACACACTATTCTTCACCACCACTAGATGGTGCTCACACATTAATGTCTCTACCTGAGCCTCAGGGACCCTTTCACCCTACACATCGTCCTAGGTTAGGCCCCACACTGGACAAGGCCAGACCTGAATGAAATTGCACCATATGAGGTGTGTTTTTAAGCCCCATCAAATATACCCAGATCCCCAGAGTGAGGACAAGAGTTGTAAGGCACTCTAGTCAGAAAAGCAGAAGTCTCCTCACGGTGGTGAGGAAATGACTAAGGCGGGTGGGGTACAAGTGACAGGCCCAGTCTTTTTCCTCCTGGTGATGCTTCCAATAGTAACTTAATCTCTGACTCCAGGAACTGGCCCAGTGATGCTGAAAGGTGAAGCCAGCACTGGGCTTACAAAGACATCTTCCGTGACCTTCCATCTACCACAGCCTGGCTGGCCTGTTCACAGGGGGAAAAAGGTCTAGACAGAGCACGAAGGCAGGGGCCACTGGCCCTGCTCCGCCCTGGGAGGTGCTCTGGAACAGTCAGCACAGGCCACTTGCCACAGAGGGCAAAAATCCAGACTTCCCCAGTCTACGAACAAAGCTTCTCTCCACATTTCCTGCGGTTCTTTCCACTACATTCAGTTTCTGAAGTAAGTCTTGAGCCGCTTCCCAAAAGAAACACAAGGATACACTGACTTCACAGGAAGACAAACTCCCGTACCCAGGTCAGCTTGCAAACACCGGCCAGGGTGTGTGCGGTGTGTTCTCAAACGCTCATGGAGCACAGAGGAAGATGTGGTCGGCACGGGCTGGGGTACTGACAGTTTCATGACAGGTGGCACTTAGTAGAAGAGAAGTGTGACGTTTGGAGCTGGAAAGGCCTTGGCAAACATCTACAGGAAAGGGGGGGCATTCCAAATAGTCCCTCAGAGTCCCAGGGCTTCAGGGACTCACCTCAGGAGCTCCCTGTGAGGCCGAGTGGTGCGCAAGCTACGTTTGAACCAAGAACCCCATCACTCACTTCTGTTTTTGTTTTTTTTTTTAAAGCTGGAATCACTGGTCTCATCCAAATTGCTCATTTTATAAAGGAGAACACTGAAGCAAGCTGGGAACTTGCCCTAAGTCACACACGGTGGAGACCATTTTGGATATGACACAGAAGGGAGAACGAGCGACAAGAAAGAATCACATTTCATCGGACCCATGGGTTAGAAAGGAACATTTGTCAAGCCATGTGAACCTAAAGGTAGTTTATACTTGCCTCTCAGGTTCAATTAAGAGATACATTTTCTCTTACCAGAGACACAGACATGGAGCAAGACATATTTCATAGTTACTAAGCCCCAAGCCCACACCCACAGAACTTGAAAAGTAACAGAATACTCATACCCATTGTCCAGACACATTGTTTTTTTCATCTTTTCACTTGCTCTCTTAAAGCCATTTCCCACTCTTCGTCAAAATACAGTCAAGGAAAAGGCATCCTCCCTCCTGGGAGCCCGAGCCAAGTCCCTGACCCAGACATGGCAGGGGCTCTGCACTGGTTGATGTTGGCAACAAATCCTATCTTATTGTAAAAGGTTTTCTCTCTCTCGCCAACTTCTGTTTCCCCTTATTTCATATATGGGAAGTTCACTTCAGACTAGCTCCAAGAACTCGAGTCAAAAGGTGGGTTGGGAAAACCAAAAGCGAGCACGGAATGATCGCCTCATAAAAAGTGGTGGGAAGGGGCGCCTGGGTGGCTCAGTCGTTAAGCGTCTGCCTTCGGCCCAGGTCAGATCCCGGCGTCCTGGGATCGAGCCCCGCATCAGGCTCCCTGCTCGACGGGAAGCCTGCTTCTCCCGCTACCGTTCCCTCTCTCGCTATATTTCTCTCTATCAAATAAAAAAAAAAAAAAAGTGGTGGGAAATCTATGATCCAGGCCACAGGGAAAAGGACCCTTTTGCTTTTCTACTCCCCTGATGAAAACAGAAGGTGCCCCCTCAGTTTCCTGTTGTATGTGGGTAAAGAAAGCCCACCTCAAACCAACTTAAGTTAAAAAAGGGAATTGATTAGCCCAGGCAATGGAAAAGTCCAGGGGTGGAGGGTTCATGCTTACCCAGAGGCAAGTGTCAGATAACGTCATCGGGCATGGCATCTCTCTGCCTCCCTTGTCTTCATTTTATTCTTGTCTCCACCTCATCCTCACTCAGACTTTCCTAAAGGGAAGGCAAAATTTGAGCAGTTGCAGGCATACAAACGTAAAGCTTCCCAAGGAGAGAACAAATGTGTCCCAATGGCACCAGGTGTTGTGAATCGCAGCTTGTCCACTTGGATGGTACCATGTGCCTCTCTTTGAACACACTGGTTTGGTTTCACTGGGCCAGCCTGTCTCACATGCCCACTCCTGGCACCGGAATTTGAGAGCTAACCGAGGATGTGTCCCACCAGAACGGAGTCCTAAAGGATAGAACCCAAACCAAGGGCCAAGCTTGGGAGTGGGGTAGTACTCCAAAGGGGAAATAGAGGGTCTGGTGCTGGAAGAAGGGATGTGGAGCAGGCAGAAACCCTTCATCTGCCCAGGTCTGCTGCTCTCAGTGCTGAGGGGAGAAGGCATATTTGGTACCCGGAGCCTTCTGCAGATCAGCTAACAGCAACTGTTAGCTAAGCTACCCCGCCCATTCAAGGATGTGCTCGTTCAACAAAAATTTATTTGTAATAAGTTCTGAACTTGGACTGAGCTCACGCAGGGAGTGTTGTTGGGTAAACTCGCTTCCAGAAGCCACCGTGTCAGGAAGTACTGCAGGCTGATCAAGTCCCCAGGGCCACATTTGGGGCCTCGGCTGGCGTCAGCTACCTTTTCTTCCTTCCTGCAGACCCTGGGTTACCAGCTGTTTTGTTTTTCTGTCTATTCTGTTTCCTGGGAGTTTTTTCTTCTCCTAAGTTTGAACAGGCCTAGAACGCGTCCTTCCAGATACTTCTGATGCTCCTGGGAATGAGGAGCAAGATTTTCTTCCTCATTAGAACTAGAGGCGCACAGAGGCCTGGGACAGTTGAAAGATTCAGAAGCCTTTCAGTTTCCTCACATTTATAATCCCTGATCATCACCCTTTTCAGGTTCCTAACCTTCAGGAGTTCCTGAACCTTCATGACATCTGTCTCCTCTTACACACATGAAGTGGAACCCCCAGAATCTCTCTCCCGCCCCCGGGGATGACCAGTCCCTTCTACCACTTCCTGTCACGTAATCCTCACCCCTCCTCTGAGGGAGGTTGCCATCTTGCGCAATCTCATATTGCCCATCAAAGAGGACACTGGGGGCTGGAGAGATGGAGTCACTCGCCTGAATTCACATGACCCGTCAGTGACAGCAAGGGACCCAACCTTGGTCTGCCTGACACTGAAGCCCTGCTCTTGACCATTACACACTGTCGTCCATGGCCCTCTGCTTCAGAGAGCCCTCTCACAGCCTGGAAGCCTGAAGGCACAGAATGACAAGACCAATCAAGGGTGTACTGGAAGACCACTCAGGAGCCCCCAGACTCAAAAGCACCATTTGCATCTCCAGGGGTCTCAGGGATTTCAGTCTCTATGTCCAACGAAGCACTCCTTCCCCACAGAAGACGTTACCCTAGCGGGTTTTCTCCATGCATTACCCCCCACTGGCACCTAACCAGAATCACCTCTGTCTTACGTAGCTGAGGGTTTCTCAACCTTATTCATCCATGTGCCCTTCTGATAAGTGCAAACTTACTACCGCTGTCCCAACATCTGGAATGGTCCCCAGTGGTTACTTCCTTTCCATTCTGTCTTTTGCATTACTCTGTATCTCACCAGCCAAAGCATTTCCCTGTACTTCACCTCCTGTAGTTTGAATTACAAGAGAAATTGCCTTTTATAGTGTGATAGTGAATATGATTTTGTATGATAGTGTGTGACATATTCAGAATATGCCCAGCCACACCTAAAATAGTTAAGAGCTCGGATGGCATGAGCCCCGGCCTATCAGAGCTGCTGCTGGCCCTTGGGACCAGGCCCTGGGACCACCACCAGAACACCAGCCCACCCAGCGAGGAGTCCCCGCTGCACTTCCCAAGAGCATGTCTCCCACCATCGCAAAGGAGAAAAACTGAAGTAGGTCCTAGTGTTTCCGCGAATGTTGCCACAGAACTCCACCGGGTGAGGAAGAAACAAAAGCGGAGATTGCATAATTCTCTTCCTTTCTTTTACATACAACTTCCTTCCTAAGCAATTTTTTCTTGTACAAGAGAAGAGAATTTTCAACCTTGAGTAGCAACAGCCCAGTGGGCTACTGGGTGTCAGAATGAGGACCTAGAGTCCATCAGGTGACATCGCCCTGCTACTCATCTCAAAATGCAGCTCTTAGGAAACAGCAGGTTCCTCTCCAGCACTCGCCCACTTAGTCCTCCCAAAGGAAGCTTGTGAAGTCATGAAGGCGTGAGGTACTTGGTTTCATAATCCATGAACATTGACCTAGTCCTGGAAGGAAAAGCCGACACCCAAGCCTGAATACTTCTGCTCTTGCTTTTAGTGAGGAGGGATTGTGGTGACATGGCAGAGAACTTGGAGGACCCGTGCCCCTCCTGGGATCACAGCTCCCAGCATAGAGCCTCCGGGTCCTGTCAGAGATGCTAAGTACTGCTGGGCCCAGCAACACAGCAGGAGGGCCCCAAAGGGATAGGGCCAGAGTCGGAAGGAAGGTAAAAAGTTTCGTGGATATACTGCAGTCACCGAAGGGCTTTATTATGATGTGCATGTGAAGAACCCTCTGATGATTCCCAGAAATAATTGGAAGGTCTTCGTAAGGACCACTTCTCCACTAGAAGATTCCGAGAGCAAAACACACACACACACACACACACACACACACACACACACGAATAAAAACAGCGAAATGGATGCTATATTTTTGTTCACAAAAAATATGGCATATTTAATTTGATACTTAATTCAATCAAATTGTATGGAGAGCCTGCGGGTAAGCATTGCCAGGAATGTAAAGGCATGCTCCCATCCTTGAAGCCCTACTCCAAGCTCATTACAAGTAAGTTAAGGTATTTCTAGGATTCTGAGGAAGCAGAAACCTGAACAATCAGCTCTTGGGATCTCTTGAGATCACTTCAAATCTCCAATACCTGGGCTGAAAAGGCCCCAAAGTTCCCCGATATTAATAATTTCTGGAATTAACCTCTCTTGGTCCTCTGACTCCCGAGTGCCCTCCCGCCCCGCATGCAACACACCACCTCACTGCCTCCCTCTCAGTTCTGGGAGAAAACACACTCACAGCACAAAGAAATACACTGTAACAGTACGTGCGGACTGAAACAACTCAAAACTCCAACTATAGGACCTTGGTTAAGTGCGTGGTGGTACATTCATTAAATGGAATACTAAGTAGCATTTGTAAAGATGAGTCAGAGGGGCAGAGGGGAATTCACCTGACCAAAGCAAGGGTAGGATGGTGAGCTTGTAGACGACCATTTAAGAAAAAATACAGGAACAATTATCTCCAGAAACGTGGTTGCATTTGAAAGAGGAACATGAGGCTAGGGGTCAAGAGGAGGAGGAAGCATGTCTCTTTAGGCGATTTTGGGTAGCAGCGACCCAGAGTCACTCCGAAACATTTCCAATGAGGAAGAAAGGAGAAGCTGCCCACACAAAAGCATTAGGGAACAAGTTTCTACTTCACTGAAGATGTCCTGGAGAAGGCAGGAGAGGGCTTTATATCCACACCCTCGGAAAACTGCAGAGATTTCTAGTCCCACAGTCCCTCTTGGAACACGTGCTCCCAGGGGCTCTGCTGCTGGTCTCTCCCAATCACAGTTCGCTCTGCAGGCCCTATTCATGCGTTCTCCTTTCTCCACACACCAAACTTCAATCCCCCGCCTCCTTTAAAGCCACTAGATGGAAACTTCATTCTTCAGTGACCTACCGGTAAACCAATAAATCTCTGTGTGTGGTGGGAACCATTCCACTACCCTAGAGTCTAAGAATTCCCACATTGCTTAGTTTCTCCAAAGAAAATGAAATCCGGCTGTCCCCAGCCACCCTGCTCCCATCCTTCCTTGGGGATCATCAAAGAACTCTAGAGTTCTAAAGTTTCTAAGATCCAGGGACATGGAGCAGGGGCCCTGGATGCGTGGTCACCGTCCCCATCTCCCAGCCTGTGGTCCAGCTCCCCAGCTCCTCCGTAGGGCCCTCCTCCTCCAGGCCAGGTGAGGCCCAGGGCATTCCCCCTTGGCTCCCAGGTCCTGAGGCCCACTGCTCACCCCCAGGTCTCCACCAACTCCTGTGCTTGATTCACACTGGGTGTATCACACCCAGCTCAGGATGCTGGACGTGAGAGGCACGCAGGCCTCTGATACTTAAGACCGGCCACCCCCTCTCTGCCTTCAGAGCCAGGCCACTCCCTTCCCTTCAAAGCCCACCTCCATTCCCTCCTTTTCCAGGTCCTCCTTACACTGCAAAACCAACACTGCCATCATAAAACACGGTCGAGCATAAGACTGACGCCTTCCCTATCTAGAACAAGACAATCCGGAGCTCTGAACACCAAGGCCTGTTTATCCCACCTGCAGGGGGACAGAGAAGTAACCCCCACCACAGAGTCCTCCGGATGGTAATTATCAACCCTTTACTCTCTCAGCCTTCTGCTCAATAAATCTTTGTGCTTTATAAAGGGGAAATACTTTCCATAAATAAACAGGGATACTTTCAAAGGGAAGTAAGGGCACTTCTTAGCCAGGGTAACTGGAACACATTTTCTTACATTTAATATCAATTTACTGTTGATTTAGGGGAAGTAATTTTCATAGTTAACACAGCACCTCACAACACAGACAAGCTTGTGCCCAAGCTTTGGCAGATGAACCTGGGCACAAAGAGGACTTTCCCACCTCCTGGCCAAGACATCTGGCTGAGTGGGTCTTCCTCCATGAAAGGAAGGTCTTCAGTGGGAGCATAACCCCAAGGGGTTCTGACTCAATTAACCCAGAGTGGGACCCAGGCAGGTATTTCTTAAAGCTCCACATGTGCATCTCACGTGCAGACAGGACTGAAAGCTGATCACACACGGGCCTACGGCAGTCAATTTCCTCGGGGCCATGAACTGGTTTCCTAGCCCCAATCTCCGTGTCACCGTGGCATGTCCTCAAATAATCATTCTCTGTGTGTATTCTCCAAGTACTCACGCTCCGCACAGTCTCCGGACCAACAGGTATAGATGTCAACGTCCCCTTTTAGGGTTAGGGCCCTTCCTCCTCCTGGGTCTCCCTTGCAGTAGCAGATGTTGAAACTGGAGCCCCCAGGCACCCTCATTAGGGTTGGAGAGAGAGGAGAATGGAGACTCTTCGGCTTCGGTAGCCAGACAGAGTGTGGCAGGGCAGAGAGGACACGCCACAGCAGGCTTTGGGAAAACTGCACCTGGGCAATTCCGGGTTTGGGCAGCTGAGCGACACAGTCTTGGGTCTCTCGAGTGGTCAAGGCCCGGACGCCCACTTTTGTGCCGCCCTGCCCACGAGCCTGGGGACACACCAGCACTCCAGCTCGCTCCTCTTCTTTCACCCGTTCTGCGAGCTGTGAGCTCCACCACCGCTTTCCCGCTGTTGACACGAGGCGACCACTTACTCTTGAAGCAGTGAAGACCTGGGAAGAGCTCGAAGCCCATCAGGATGGTGGAGAATGGTGGCATCACTCAAGGTGTCCCTCTGGGTCCTACACAAATGGAGGGGCCTGGTCCCACAGCCGGCCCCTCACCTCCCCTAATGAGGATGCTCTGCACAAGTATTTCTAACCTATGGGCTGTAAAAAGCACATCTGCCCAGGTTTGCAGAGGGGATTCAGAAGACTAACAGGTAGCATCCCCGGGCCCCTGTTCTCAGCTCGCTGTGGGTCTGGGGGGTCTCAGGATGCAGTCGGAGTCAGGTGATGCTCACCTGGGGTGCAAGAAAGGCTTTGAAGGCTGGGTCTGTAAGATATTTCAGCAGCGCGGACCCCGGCCACCAGCCACTTCCGCAGCATCTCAGTTTGAGCCAAGGTTCAGATGTTCCCTCCTCCAGGATGAGATGCTCATGCCCAAAAAACACCCTCTGCTTCTGAGCACCCTCTGTCACTCTCACATGCAGACTGGCCTTCGCTGCCACCTGTCCCCACACACTGGCCCACCTCGCAGGACCTCGCAGGGCCACAGGGCAGGCTCACTCAGGCATCACTAGCCATGGGGTGACCATCTGCCTTCTCCAGAAATAGTCCGAGTTTTTGGTAACTCAGAGTTCAAAAGAGAATCCTTAAAATTCCACATCCTGAAAATTGTAGAGAAATGAGTCTTTCTCCCCCCTCCCCACTGCCTGTCAGCTGCTCGGGGGTTCCCACGATTGACAGGGACTCCTCGCAGCTCCCTGGTAGCCCCATGGCTGTGGAATTGAGAGGCCCAGGCCTGGGATGTTCCCTCTCTCTTATGATCTCTGTTGGTTAGCTCCCAGCATAGTGTGATTTACTGAATGGAGCCTGTGTCCCCTCCTGTCTGTACCTTCCGGGCCTCTATGTTCCCAGGAGGGTACCAAGAGTGATCATACCGCTTTCATTTGTGGCCCTTGTTATTTCTTTCCTTTTTTTTCTTACATAATACACGAAGACATCCTTCCTAAACAAGTTTCAAATAATATAGAAGTCTACAGAGCGACGCTGAAAACCTGCACCATCCATTCCGAGGCCACTTTGCCCCTTAGAGGCCACACTGCCCGCCATTTGCAATGCACACTTCTAGCCCCCTTTCTAGGCATCGATGTCCTACGTAGTACATGGATCTATGCACCTATATCATTATTTTACACGCAGATATTATTTTGCAACTCTTAAAACTTGGTAGGATTTTCCCTTCAAACTTTTTCGTGTTAGGATACATAGATATAGTTCATTCCGATATACGTAAATGTCTCATACACACACAAAGAATACTCACATAGCCTACATTTTTATCTTCGTCAAAAGACACTGCCTGTATACATGATTCTGCAGTTTGATCTTCAGACCCTAGAAAACTCAGGTCCTGTGCCCGAGGGGTCTCAGGCACTGTTCGTATTAACAGCTGCATCCCATTCCATCTTTGGATTTGCCAAAATGTACTAACTGGAAGCCCACTGAAAAACATTCCTACGGTAAATACACTCGTCCTCTGCCTTCAGCCGAGCCTCACATCCTGTGGAGGAATCACAGAACCAGCGGGGGTCGCTGTGTGGGGACAGGATGCACGGCCAAAGGGGGTAGAGGGAGGGCCCCCCGGGCAGCTGTCTCCTCGATTCACCTCCTCACGCTCCTGAAGATTTTGTTCTATAGTTACTGTCAGCTGGATCTTGATTTTCCAGTTTCAGCGTCTTTCAGGTTTACCTCAGGCCCCGGGACCAGTCACCCCCAATGGCAACCCCACACACTTGTGCCCGGTGACTGTCTCCAGCTGGGCCCAGCTGTCCTTCCCACCACAGACACTCTGTTCCTGGGATTCACTGCTTTTGAGCATCTCCACTCAGGGGTAAGGGATGTTTTCCACAACTGGCGGCACCCGGAGGTGGCTTCTACTTCTGTAGAAGGCAGGTGCTGTGCAACTGATAATCTGAAAGCATGAATTTAAGATTTGGATGCATCGACCTTGGTGATTAGCTTTCCCCCAGGGCTGCCTGCCTGGGGAAACAGACCTCGGACCTCCTAGTTATAGGGTCACTGCGGCCAAAGTAAGGTTGTGTTTCCCAAGAGACGTCTGAATCGGCTTCATTTATTTATTTTTTAAACTTTATCATTTTGTTTCCACTGCTCTTATTTGGTCATGCAGTCAAGCATCCATCAAGTGCTTGCCGAGGAGCCTGAATTTCCTGTCATGGAACATAACTTGTTTTCCTTTAATATGATTTTTTTAATCCCTGCTACTGAGCCAATTTTTCTTCTTCATTTGGCCATCAGTTCCTCCCATTCTGCTCTTTCGTGATCTTCTCCTGGCTTCACCTGCCTCCTCCCCAGCCTGGAGCCCAGGCCTGGCCGTTTCAACCATGTGTCGGAGCCTACAGTCCTGTCCCCTGGGCTCTCACTGTGCCTCCTCGACTTGCCCACCCCCAGTCCCAGAAGCATTCCCCAAGTCTGTCTCCATCACTCAGGCACTCCCCTCCAAGAAAATGTGCCCCTCCTTCTCACCAAGGTTAACCCCACTGTCTGCCCTCCGTCCCCTACCCTCAGTTCTGGTCTGTGACCTGGCTCCTTCAACCACCCTCTCTTCCACTTATCTTTTCCTCCTTCAACTGGTTGCTTCCTCTGCAAAAACAAATTTTAAAAATGTACTCAATGCGGGGCGCCTGGTTGGCTCAGTGGGTTAAAGCCTCTGCCTTTGTCTCAGGTCATGATCTCAGGGTCCTGGGATGAGCCCCGCATCAGGCTCTCTGCTCAGCAGGAAGCCTGCTTCCCCCTCTCTCCCTGCCTGCCTCTCTGCCTGCTTGTGATCTCTCTCTCTCTCTCTCTGTCAAATAAATAAATAAAATTTAAAAAAAAATGTACTCAATGCTCCCTCATACTGAAGACTTTCTATAGTTGCTTTCTATAGTCGCTTTCTAGAGTCGCTATAGTCGCTTCTTCTCCTGCCAAAGTTCTTTAGAGGTTACGATGCCCTAGTTTTCTCCACTTCCTCACTGCCAATCACTACTTCACGTAAGTAAAAAATTAAGCACAAAGGCAAGAACAGATTCAATGAAGAAGATATGGAGTGGAAAATAAGGCCTTTGCCCAGGAGGGAGAGATGAACAAGCAGATCACAGAGGGTTCTGGGGCAAGGAAACTACTCTGCATGGCGAATACAAGTCATTACACATCTGCTCAAACCCACAGAATGTATAACACCAAGAGAGAACCCTAACATAAAACTATGGGCTTTGGGTGATGATGATGTGTTTCTGAAGTAGGTTCATCAGTTGTAAAAATGTATCACTCTGGTGGGGGATATTGATGATGCCAAGGCTACCCACGTGTAAGGGCAAAGAGCCTCCACAAGAAATCTCAGTACCTTCTACTCACTTTTTTCTGCTCTAATTAAAACTGCTCTAAAAAGTACAATCTAATTTTTTAAAAAGGCAACAAAAACCCTGAGGAAATATCATAAGTAAAGTAGGGTTCATGATCACTCTAAAGGCAGAAAGCAGAGCAAACAGGCCCTTTTTTCCCTTACAGAGGGTACAAGGAAACAACACGGATTTACTTAACCACATTTATAAACTCCATATGTGTGTTCACACACACACACACTCATGCTGCCCCATCCCTTCCCAGCTGTACACTCTGAGGATCTTCAAGCTGAAGGCTGACCGTACCCTAAGTTGATCCCAGGTGAGCAGCTGCACGGAAGTCTTATCCTGACCTGCAAATGATGCTGGAGTAGCTGACCCTCATGCGCCGCTCTGGCATGTGGGGTGAGTTCCCAGGTGCCTAGGCCTTTGTGTTAGTTCTCTGTTGCAGCACAACAAATCACCCCCAAACCTATGCATCTAAAATAACAGGCATTTTTAAAATTTCATACAGTTTTTGAGAGTCAGAAGGCCAGAAACAACTGGGTGTTTCTGGTTCAGGGTCTGTCATGAGACTGAGTTAAGATGTTGGCTGAATTGCAGTCGTCTGAAGGCTTGACTGGGGCTGGAGGATCTCTTTTCAAGACGGCCAGCTCAGTGGCTGTTGACTAGAGACCTTGACTGTTTACCACATGGACTTCTACATGGGGCTACTTGAGTGTCCTCACAACGTAGCAGCAGGCTTCCCTTAGAGTAAGAGATCTAAGAATCAGTGAGGCAGATGCCACGATGCCTTTTTTTTTTTTTTTAAGATTTTATATATTTATTTTAGTGAGGGAGAGAGAGAATGGGGGGAGGGGAGCAGAGGGAGAGGGACAAGCAGACTGAGCACTGAGCACAGAGCCCCATGCAGGGCTCAATCCCATGACCCTGAGATCATGACCTGAGCCAAAAATCAAGACTTGGATGCTTAACTGACTGAGCCACCCAGGTGCCCCCACAGTGTCTTTTATGACTCTCAGAAGTCTCTCAGAAGTCATTTGCATCATTTCCACAACATCCTGTTGGTTAATAAATGTCAGCCCTATTTAATGCAAGAGGGACCCTCATAGGATACAGATTCCAGGAGATTAGTAACACCGACGGCCAGCTTGGATGCTAGCTCCTTCCTTCAGCTTTACAACTGCTTCTGCCTGGTTCCTAGTGTCCCGCCAGTCCTTGCTGATTCCTGGATGGTCGACCTCCAAATGCCAACTCAACAGTGGTTACCTGTGACTTTAAATAGTATCCAAATGGCAGGAACCAACTAGAGGGGGATATTTACTTATTAAATTATTCTGAGAACATGCCTTGGGAAAGGAGTAATTGACAGAAATCTCAATTACTGCTCAAACCATGTAGGTTTGAGAGATGGAAAGTTAAGGACTTCCCCATGTAGGGGAAGTAGGCCTGGAAGGCACCGCACTCAGTCCAAGTAGTAGATAAAACAGCCTGGGGCATGGCAGAAGTGACCATCTTTTTCAGTGTTTTCAGCTTGGTTTGATTAAGCAAGATGAAGTTCCTATTGGTGGCTAACTGCTTCTAAGAAGTTTGCCCTGATAGTTGGCCGTGAAGACCACTGGTGGCCTCCCGTACATCCCTTTTTCCCCTGCCTTCTTCCCAGGGAACTCCAGCTATGCTCAGGGATCCACTCCTCCCCAACACAGCCCATCCCCTGAAGACAAGCCAAAACCATCTCCACTCCAGGTGTGGGCCTGATCTTCTCCAAAAGTAGAGTCATTCCATGCCTTTTGTAATCTTTGGGCCTGGAAAGAACCCGTGAAATAATCTGGATCGGCAACACAGGGTGAGGTTTACTATAGGAAAACTTCATCAGTGACCCTTCCTAGCTTCCTCAGGACATTTCCGTTCACAGGGATGAGGCACCCCACCATCAGGCTGAGGGTGACCCCATCACATGGACAAGGGCAGGGAAATGCAGTTAAGGCCACTGAACTACGCCAGCCGTAAAGCTGGCCCTATTTCTGGGGGGTTTTCAAAAATATATACAGATTATCGTTTAAGCCAGTTTGAGTTGGGGTTTCTGTTCCTTATGGCCAAAGTCACCCTAAGGAACACAAGAGTAATTACCCAGTGCAGAAAACCCTCTTGCTTCTGATGCGGCTACTCTGCCTCAAGATGCAGATCCCTGCTCTTGATGGTGGAAGGGGATGGTGGACAATAAAATCGGAGTGCCACATGAGATACAGGAGAAGGCTGGCTGATTATCTGTCTCTTGCTGGCCCAGAGAACTCAGGTAGCAAGCATATAGCAGTGCGCTCAGGGAAGAGAGACTCTGACTCTGGGGTGGGCACGTGAACCAGCTCCAGCCTGGGCGATATAAGGGAAGTCTGCTGGGGGAAAGCCTGGGAGGAAGACTGCCCAGCCTGTGCCACCCTCTACCTCCTGCCCTTAAACACAGCCATGTAAAGGTGATGCTTGGGCCTGCTGTAGCCAGCTGCCATCCTCAGGGAAGGACCAAGAAATTCGCAGAGACACCTGCCCAGAGCCCCAGATCGCTGAGCCTCCAAGCCACCTTCCTACCTCTGAACTTCCTGAGAGCCAAGAAAAACAGACTCCTAATCAAAACTAGTTTGAATCGGGTCTTCTGCTAATTTACACCTAAAATATCCAAACTAATAAATCTGCTTGGAGGCCAGGGCTATAAAAAAACTGGGGTATTATATTCTCCTTGTTCACATTATACTCTGAAATCTAAATCTATGTGCTTTCCCTCAAAGTACCCTGGAACACCTTAAAGGAAATCCAAGTCACAGCCCAGGGGAAGTCCTTAACTTTCCATCTCTCTCCAGCCACATCCATTCCCAAGGACATGGGTATAATGCCCTGTGAGCTATCCTATCTTGGCACCAAGGGCTGGGAAAGATAGAAACCTAATGGCACTTCCTTATCAGTCCCCCTAATGAAGAGTTTCCCAAAAAAGGGCTTAGTGTGCGTTGACATGATTAGGCTATGGAGGTCAGACCAGTAGTGCTCATTCCCTCCCATGAAACCAATATCAAGAGTACGATGTACCTGTGGTAAAATGCCTGGAAAGGTCAAGGGTACAGTCTTGAACTTAAATGACAGCAATAAACCTCAGTGGAATCCAGAGACTTTTCAGTCTCCCGTATTAGTAGGTGATAATAACTAGACAGAAACTGAGCCTGGATCTTAGAAAAGGTGGCAGCAAGAGAGACTTTCCAAATATATGGCAGAACCTGCTGGGAAGCAGCCTAGACTTCTGACCTTGGTTGAACTTCAAGTGCTCAAAGTCAGGGACCCTCACCTTATTCCTCTAGTTATCCGGGATCCGAAGTCTCCAAAGTATCTACTTTTCAAGGTTGCTATGAGGATTAGAGATGACACCTGGAAAGCCCCTAGCCCCGAGCCTGGCACACAGTAGGGACAAAGTAGCTCTCTGTGTGACTGAGTTCAGCACTGAGCAGCCCTGCATGGAGGTGGAAGGTGAGAAAACAATCCAACCGAAGGTATGACAGTTAGAATCAAAGTCACTGGTCCTCTGTGGTCAAATCTAAAGAGAGAGCACACCAAATAGGCTCAGACTCTGAAAAAAAAAGTCACGACCTCCAACCAGAATTTTGATGTGTCTGAGGTTGGAAAGGGCTGCTGGTAACACAGCTCATTCCCTTGAACTGCTACGGCCACACATCACAAGAGCTAAGAGCAGCCATGACTAGTCTCAGAAGTCTTCTCAGAATGCTGGCAGCCCGCCACCTGCTGAGCCGCCCCTTCCCACCACGCCAAGCCTTGTGGAAACCGGGAGCGGTCCCAAGGGGAGCTCTGAGGGCTCCTCAAAGGTTAGCCTGCTTCAGAGCATTCCTTACAGCCTTTCTATAGTTAAATTGTATTTAGGGACCCGATGTGTTACTTGGGAGATGTGATACAGTCACTGATTGATCATTTAACTGCAAATCTACCCATTCTTAAAACACCCCTAGTATGGCTCCTCACTGCCCATGTGTAGAGTCCTCAATATTTAGCTTGGCGAAGGATGTCCATCATCTCTGCCTGCTCGGCGGCTGGGTCTCTCCCCTCTCCCCGACCTCGTGCCCTACATGCTCTATACACACGCAGTGACATCCAACACCAAGTGCCGTTTATGTCCTTCTTGCTTTTCCTCCTTCCTCTGCCCACAGTGCCCTTCCCTACCTCGTAGACTCACAGACATCTCATCTCTCAGGATTCACGCTAGCTCACCCTTGTCAACCCTTCCCTAGCATGCCGCACGCAGGAATAACCACTCTGTCTTGGTCACCCTAGTGCCCACACACACTTCTATTAGACCACTTAGGATACTTGACAACACCTGTGTCCGTTTCCTGCATCTGTATTCCCTACCGGACTATAAACTCCTAAGGACGGGGGCTGTACAAAATGGAATGTTCATGTCTGGCTCATAGCTGATTTAAAATATTTGTTGGCTGGAGGCATGCGTGATAAGAACCAGGGTGTCTCTGTTAATCTTCCGGGATGAAAGCCCTCTCCCTGACCTCAAAGATCCCACTGCAGATGACAGAAGACGGGGAACAATTACTGAGATGGAGTAGGTCAGGCCGCAGCATGTGAACCCCGCCGAGGGCACTGTGAGCTCAGCTGAGGGTCAGCCATGCCAGTGGAGAAAAGAGGCGTGTGCTCAAGGATACTTCCTCGGAGGTCAACACACGTGAGCTGGATCCTGGACCGGGGAGTGAGCCGCACAGGAAGGGGAGGGAGGGGCACGTCAGGCAGAGAGAGTGGCGGGTCCCAAGCAATGACAATGTGAGCAGCAGTGTGGAAACCGCTCAGACTCCACCGAGCTGGAATAAAAGGAGAAATGTGGGGGAAAGGCAGTGGGACAGCTAGAGAGGCAGGGAGGACTCATCGTGTAGGGCCACAACCCCTCTAGGAATCTGCAGTTTTTCCTAAAGAAAAACAGAAAGCTTCTAAGAAAAAGAGAGAACGTGGTAAGATTTGTGAATACAGAGACCACTCCAGGAGCAGTGTGGGGCCCAGGCCATGAGGCCGAGAGGGAGATTCTAGCAAAATCTAGCAGAGAACTGATGAGGATGGGCTGAAGGCAGGGCAGTCAAGATGAAAAGGGTGTTCAGACCGGAGGGGTCCAGGGAAAGCCAAATTGTTAGAGTTCGGTCACTCTGTATAAACAAAAGCAGGAACACGGGGTTGGTGGAGAGTGGCCATACAGATGCACACACACACACACACACACACACACACACACCCGGGTCACAGGGCAGATGCTGGTGCTCATGGGCGCACACATACATACGGAAGAGAGGAGGCTGGCTTCAGTTTTGTTCACACTGAGGCTAACACGCCTTAGGAACCCCCGGGGGTTCTTCTCAGTAGGCAACGAGCTGTCCATTCCTGAGGCTCAGGAGAGAAGTCTAGACAAGAAAAACAACCGAGGTACTCCTCAGCAAACTGGTGCTAGCTGCAGCTATGTGGGCCGATAAACTCTTTCAAGGAGGGTGTGTGCACAGTGAGAAGAGGATCAAGCCCCAGGATATACCACATGTGTAGGCAAAATTCTTGAGAAAGAGTCTGAGACCAGAATATCCAGAGATACAGGAAGAATTAAAAAAAAAAAAAAAAGCAAGCCCCAAATAACTTCTGGAAGAGAGCTTCAAGTGACCTGTGTGGTCAAGTCCCGCAAAATGGCAAGTCAGAAAAAAGCCTGAAACGTGTTCACGTTGGCCCCATTTTCCCAGCTCTCATCAGCTTGTGGGTCCACTCGGGGTCACATGAATAGTACCAGCCACCCTCTCACACCCATCACTGGCTTGGCACCAATCATCTGCAGAGCAGGACCTCCACTCCCTGAAGAGAAGTCCTCGCTTCCCAGTATTTCTCTGGGAAATAATGAGTGCCCGGGAGGGCAGTGCCCATGTGCTTCTCCACACACACCAGCATCTGACGTCCACCACCCGTGGGGACAGGGCCTCCCCACAGCCCCCCTGAGATGCCCCCGAGATTAATGGGTTCCATCTCTTGAAATGCCAAAGAGACACCCCTTCCTGATGCTGAAGCAGCAGAGTATTCTAAGCTCTGACCTCTTCCCTGAGCTGAAGCCACAGCACTTTCTGAAAAATGAAGAGGACATCCCCTATGTGTCATCTGTTTGTGCTCCGGGTCTCACAGAGTCCCTCAGGAAATGCCTTCTCCAGCTGTGTGCCCATCTGCCCTAAGGCCTCAGACACCAGTCTCTGGTGGGTTGGGCTGAGCTGTGGAGCAGACCACAGAGTGGACCCTCACCCCTACCCCCCCACCCCTGTATTCCAGGCTCTGCCACAGGTACCCAAACTCCCAGGGGACCCTGTGTGCAGAGATCTTTTGGGAAGTCCACTCTACCAGTTTACCAAAAACTCCACACCCACACTTGTGAGTTAGTGTCTCAGGACACTTGGCCACACAGTAACTTAGCAAAGGAGTTTGGGCAGAAGGGCTGATAAGGAGGTCAGATTGCAACGAGATTAGGAAAGAGTGGGCGGTGGGGAAACTACAGACCGGACCGTGAACCGAACAGCAAGTTTCTTGACACTTGGTTGTGGGGAAAAGGTGTAGGCAGGAGAGCAGGGTCGAAGGAGATGAAAGGTGGTGGTGGTTTTCAACCAGCAGGGACTTGAATAGTTACATGCAGGCGAAAAAGAGCCCCAGAGAGGGACAGGCGAACCCCAGACAGTGAGAAGACAGAGGCTCTGAGGAAAGAGCCAGGTACAATGCCTGCCCATGAACGTTAGGCCCAGGGAACATAAGGCAGCATCCACCCCACCACCCAAGCCCCTGAAGAGACCCTGGGTCCCAGGGAGGAGCCTGGCCACAGGAGCCGCAGGGAAAGGAAGGAAGTAGGTGGAAATGGTGAGAGAAACTGCTCTGTGCTTAGGCAGGAGGGACATGATGGCCATGGGCTGGGCAGTCCCCAGCCGTGAGCCGGACAAGCTGCCTCAGGCCCCCAGCCCCTAAGCACATTCTTTTTGTTGACCGAGATCTCAGTCACTCCCTCTCTGTGACTCAAAATCTGCGTTTCTCATTTTGCCATTTAATTTTAGTAATAGTGAGAGCTGCTTCTGGGAGTCCAATTTCTTCCCTCTGTGGATCATACGGTGCCGGGGATTCCGCTGACAGGACAACCCAGGGAAGGGTCCCTCGCTGGCCCAGCCCCACCCCACCTGAAAGAGTTTCAGTGTAAAACTTCCTGCAGGAAAAGACTCGCTTTTAAAAGTGGTGTTTCCTGGACTGACTGATTTAACTTCCTGCACACAGAGGGGTCAGAACTGAACCTAGAACAGAAGACTCTGCTCCCCCACCAGGGACTGTGGGCCCTGCAGGGGAGAACGTCACAGTTTCCGGTGCCACAGCCCCTGCCTGAGGTGAATGGGGTAGCCAAGTTATTATACCACTTCATTCCCAAACACTGAATAACAAAGGGGCACAAACGGAGGGTTAAACAGAGAAAAAGACCCTCTTTGAACCTGTGGTTTGAAATCGGGGTGTGTGTTGGAATCTGCTTTCATAGTAAACAGGTGTTCAAGGGACCCAAATTCAAATGCTTATGGCCCTAAAGAGGCAGGGGTCTGGAAGACAGCAGCTCCCTGCTGAGAGGCTGCTGCACAAGTCAGTGTGACATGGCTTTTCACAGAGGTTGCAAGACCAGATTCTTCTGTGAAATATCCGGATTTTTAAGAGTTGGGAAACTAATTCCATTAAAGGGATTACAGCCACAAACACCCATCCACCGGGCCAAGCCAAATGCCCTGGGAGGCACGTCAAGATGGAGGCAAAGTCCCAATTTCGGTTTCACTTCCTTTACGGTGATTTCCACGTTTTTTGAGTGATTCTGCTTCCACGTGAGCGTTGGTGGGTCTGAGAGGGAAACCGAAGGCGGGACTCCTAAGAAGTCGCTGCTGGCTCAGCCCCCTCCCCGGGGCTGGTCTGCATGGATGCTTCCCTGAAGGGTAATTTGACTTTGCTCTCTGCCAAAGGGCGGGCACTCCTGGAAAAGCGGAGGACAACGCTGACACCCTGGACATCGCTATTGATGAACAACAAGTTTGCCGTCCTCGGCATCTCCGGCTGGTGAATCAGACCAGACTGAAATGACACTGGAGCTGTCTCTTTAAAACCCGAGCACGCTCCCGGGCAGGTTCCTTTAAATGCGAACTCCTCCTCCAGGGAGGTTCCTTTAAATGCGAGCCAGCTGGCCAGGCCACCGCTTTGCACCGGAGCAATACCGGCAATTGAGGATCCCTCTCCAGGAGGCATCTGCCTGTTAGCATGGCTCAAGAGTTCGTGAACAGCAAAATCCAGCCAGGGAAGGTGGTCGTGTTTATCAAGCCCACCTGCCCCTACTGCAGAAGGACCCAAGAGCTCCTCAGCGAACTGCCCTTCAAACAAGGGCTTTTGGAATTTGTCGATATCACCGCCACCAGTGACACAAGCAAGATTCAAGACTATTTGGAAACGCTCACCGGGGCCAGAACGGTGAGTTCTCAAAGGCTGGACAAAAGGTTCTCGGATTCCCTTTTCTTGTGGGGGCTGTGCAGGGGATCTGCCGCGCCTTTCTCTAGGACACCACTAGGGCTCCGTCACTCCAGGCGCCGCCGGAGGGCTCCGCGGAGTGGGGGAGGGCGACGAAGAGAAGACGCCGCCACTCCAGGGACCAGGCAGCTGGGCTGCAGCCAGAGGTCCTCGAAGACCGTGTGCCCTGTGTCGGGTCAGTGGGCCCAGCAGCTGGCCCGGAGTGGGCGAGCTATCTGGAGTCTTTGTTTCGAGCACTGCCAGGAAATGACAGTTTGCCGCTTGCAGGGCTGGGGTTGGAAGGTGGGGTACAGGGGCCCGGGTGACCTGTGCCTTTCTGTTACTGAACGCGGGAATCATATGCACTCTTTCTTCTGGGTTCACTAGGCCAAGCGGGATTTGCTGTCCTTCAATCTGTTCTCTAAGCTTGCTTTAACCATATAACCCAATTAGCTCATTCTTCCCTATCTTATCTAACTCCTCCCACTGGAAGAACCTAAAGGTTCATGATTTGCCGCTTCTTCTCTGAGATGCTTCCAGGCCTGTGCTAGTAGGGAGTTCAGGGGCCAGAGTCCCAGCCTGGCTCTCACAAGGCTTGCAGTGTGACCCTGGGCAAGACACCACCTGGGTGATCCTCAAGGACCTCCCCCAGTGCAAGACCAGACAAGAGCAAAGGACCACCGTGAATAGACCACAGTCTATTCGCTCTCAATAGACCGTGAGCCCCTCTAAGAAGAGATTTTCTCTACCTAAAAAGGCTTCCTCTGCCTCGGCACCCCCAGCTTCTGGAGGGATGGCCAGCCAGCTTGCCTGAGTCTTCTGGTGCTGGGTGGGCTAGGGGCTGGCCCCCTAGCTCACCCAGCCCCTCTCAGGATGCACATCTCAGACACAGCGTTTGCAGAAGCACATATCCTGCTTTGATTTGAGTTGGACTCGCAGGCTTTTGTCTGGGTTCTGAGCATAAAGCATGGGAGGCTGTTTCTCCTTGCCTCTCCAGGCAGACACCAGTATTTTGGCACAGAGGGAGGCTAAATCTGTCACCCTATTGCTTCCAGAGCCCCAGCTTCGAGCTGAGGACTCCTTTGTCTGACAGGGGCGGGGGGGCGAGGGGGGGTCCTGCAGCGGAGGACACAGTAGTCAGAGACTCCTGCTGCCCATGTCCTGAGAGCCAAAGGGCAGGACAGGTGCTGCGGAGGACGCCACTGTGACAGGTGGACCCCTCTCAGTCAGTGGCTCCCAAACCTTGCTGAACATTGGCACCACATGGGAAGATTTTTAAAAAATTTGGATGCCCAGGTTATTCTCCATATCAGTTAAATCGGAGATGGGAGCCAGGCATCAATAAATAGTCTTAAAGATCCGCAGATCAAAGGGTACAAACTCTCAGTCATAAGGTGATGGACCTGTTAATGAACTTGATTGTGGTGATCGTTTCAAAATGTATACGTATATCAAATCATAATACTGGAGGTCTTACATATGTGCAAATTTGTCAATTATACCTTAATAAGGCTGGAAAAAAAGTAGTTCATTTCCTACCAAAAAGAAAAAGAAAAAAAAAGATCCCCAGGTAATTCCAACAGGCAATAAATTTTGAGAGCTCCTTTTCAGCCTGGTAGCATCTCTTCTTTAGCTGGTGAAACCTCTTCAGGCATTCATTTGGCACACTTTTTTCCCTATTCATAAAGCAACAATTTGTCTTGTAGTCTTTTAAGTTTGTTTTTGAATTCTTAAAAAGACCTTTCACAGGTTCTTGATCCCTGAATGCATTCCTCCAAGGGGAAGAATAGATCCTTTTATGGGGTCAGCTTGAGGTTCCCTCCCAAGGAAGGGTATACAGCTAAAGAAACGAGAGGCTCCGAAGTCGTTGCTCTTACTTCCCTATAATGACCTGTGGTGATGGGCATGTAGTAGGAGCCCAGCAGGACCTGACTGATTCCAGAAACATGTGTCTTCAGTCAGGCCATGTACTTGGAGAAACTGTTTGGGTTTTGCTGTGGCCAAATCTCCTAGATCAGTACCTTCATTTATTCTTTTTCTCCTGCTCTTCCTTTATGTAGATCCAAATTTCTGACCCTATATCATTTTCCTTCTCTCTAAAGAACCTCTTTGAACATTTCCTGCAAGGCAGCTCTACTGGCAACAAATTTCCTCAATTTTTGCTTGTGTGAGAAAGTAATTTCTCCTTCACTTTTGAAGGATAATTTTGTGGGGTGCGGTCATTTTTTTAAGCCCCTACTTACATATCAGGGCACTTTTCCAGACATTGGAAAACCGCCGTGAACAAAAAACTCTTGCCTTTGAGGAACTTACATTCCGGTAAACATGATAAGTAAAACAGCTTGTTGGAAGGCGGTCAGTGATAAGTGCTATAGAGAAACACTAGGTAGGAAATGGAGGTGGACAGTAGGCAGCAAGGTCCAATTTCAAAAGAAGCCATCAGAGCCTCACTGATTTTAGATCTCTAAAGGAGGTGAGAGAGCACTGCAGGCAGAAATTTAGCGGTACAATATCCCAGGCGGTGGAAAGAGCGAGTGCAGAGGTCCTGCGGTAAAAGTGTGCCTGGCAGAGAGGCCCATGTGGCTGGAGCACCACGGATTAGTAGGAAAGTAAGAGGAGATGAGGTTAAAGAGGTGATGGGGTGAAGGCTGGGAAGGCTTTTCAAGCTGTTCCAAGGACAGTCGCTTGTGAAGTGCAATGAGACTCCACTGAAGAGTTGGGAGCAGAGCAGTAACCCAAAATGACTGAGTTTTTGAAAAGGGCAGTGACTTTGGGCGGGGGGGGGGGGGGGGGGGGGGGGGGG
>CM053607.1:68393800-68438835 GCA_028646535.1 Procyon lotor
TTCTAGAATAGCAATTTTAAGTTAATTTTTTTTCTGCAGTCTCTAGTGTGAATGCTTAATTGACAGTGATTTTTGTCTAATTCTTTTCTATGTTCTCAATACCTTGAGAAATGGTATAAATGTGAACTACACCATATTAAAACTTTATTCATGTTTGTCCCCTACCATTATAAATAAAGTTACATGCTCTTGTCCTTCACTGAGTACAAATGGTTGATGTGATTTTTAAATTTCGTATTGAAATGACAAATAATTGGAATATGTCAACACAGCACTGAATAATGTTTAGAATCCTGTAATAATTTCATTTCACATTCTATTTTTCCATTTCTTACCTAATACCCTTCAACAAGATGGCTGTGGATGATTGTGCAGGTTACATACTGCACAATACTGTGAATGCCCCCCAGGGGTTGTGCAGTGTGCACCCCTTGAAGTCTGTAATCGCCTCTAGACCATTTGCCCACACTTGCTTTCACACTTCATCTTCAGACACTCTTTCTGCACCTTTGATTTACTTTCCAACTTCTCCTTCCAGGCCGGATTTAGAGATTATCCCCCCTGTACCTACCCTCTCCTCTCACTGCCTTTGTACAAAAAAACACTGCTCTTTCTTCTGTATCCGAAACCATCTGCATACAGGGACTTCAAAACTCATAGGGTTGAACTGCAGTTAATCCTCTGTACTGGTCTCTTGCCAGATTCAGAAATACTCCAAGGCAAGAGCCTCGACTTAAATGTCATTGTATGCCCAGTTTCTAGCACAGATCTTTTTTATCAAAGTAACACACGCATGAGATTTAAAATGTCAGACAATACTGAAAGTTCTTCCTATTCCACCCGTCTGCAAATGCTGCTCTGACCACACATTTATCAGTTTCATTTAAGCCTCTTAAGAAATGTAAGATAGGGCACCTGGGTGGCTGAGTTGGTTGAGCATTTGCCTTTGGCTCAGGTCATGATCGCAGGGTCCTGGGATCAAGTCCTGCATTGAGTCCAGCTCCCTGCCCAGTGAGAAGCCCGCTTCTCTCTCTCCCTTTTCCCCTTTCCCCCCTGTTCTCACTCGCTCTGTACTCTCTGTCTCAAATGAATAAATAATATTTAAAAAGAAAAAAAAAAGAAATGTAAGATACATTAGACCTATATAAGAGAGTGTAGAATGCATAGTTCTGTGTAAGTGATCAGCCATATATCTGCCTCCTAGGGTAAGAAATGAAACCCCTCTCTAACACAGTCATTCTGAGGTCCTGCTAAAGCACCAGAGAGGCCCATGGGCCCCTTGCCAACATACCCCCTCCTTCCCTCCACAGAGGTAACCACTAGCTCATTTTTGGTACAAAATCATTCTTATGGTTCTCTAGAGTTTTACGCCCTAAATATCCCTAAGCAACACATTTTAATTTTGAAAAGCAATTAACAAACACCAACCCAGCTGTATAAGGCAAGGGCAATATTATCCCAGTCAGATGAATGGCCCCAAGAGAAGGTAGGCTGAACAGAGGCTCTGAGTCTTCGACTGGCTTCGGTTTCCCTAGGAGTTTACCAGAGGGTGGCCCCATGAGTCCTTGGGAACCCCACATACCCCCAGTTGGGAAAGCTAGTGTAGGAACAAGCACAGGGCATCCCCCAGAAATAGAGTCCATGGACATGGGCTGCTCTGCATTTTCTCCTTCCACAGTGCCCCTCCAGCCATCAACAGCAGGTCAAAGCATGCCACTTATGTGGGAATGTGGCCTGCCTGTACCCTCTCAGCTAGCAAAATGTGCGGTGTGAAGAATGGAAATGTCATCAGCACACAGCGAGCCAAGTACAGATAAGGATCTGCTTTGGGCTCATTTGGACACTCTGCTTAAGTTAGAAAAAAAAAAAAAGGCAAACTTGAGAACCATCAACGGCTCCAGTCTGGGCTGGCTGCCCTCTTTGTCTGGGCACAGCTCTCTGACTGGATCTCTCTCCACCGCCATTCTGAGTACTCTGTTTCTCTCCTGGGCTGGATCTCCTGTCTCCCTCTCTCCATATATACTTGTTACAGCTAAACTGCTTTAACAAAGACATACCTTCTCTCCTGACAGTCAAGAGGCAGGTGGGAGGCTTTGCCCCACAAAGTCAGAGTCAACCCGAAGGTTGTGTGCACCACTGCCGCTCACATCCCCCTGACGAGAACTCGCTCCACGGCCCCAGTCAGCTGCAGGGAGGCTGGGTCCTGGTTTGCCCACTGGGAAACCCCTTGCCCAGCGAAAACTCAGAGAGGCCTATATCAAAAGAAAGAAGGAAAGTTGACAGATTGTGTCTTTCTCTTTTTCAGTCTTCTTTTTTATGGAAGACCCTATATCCTCCACGGTTTTTAAGAAAGCTTGGAAGGTAAATTTTTTGGAACCTTGCTTGTCTAAAAATGTTTTTATCCTACCCTCCTATTTGACTGATAGTTCATCTAACCAGAGCTTCTAGTTGGAAACCTTTTTCCTCCAGAAGTCTGGAGACAGGGCTCATGGTTAACAGTGCTGCTGCTAAGTCTGAAGCCGTTCTCGTTCTTGGTTTTTTGTAGACGACTTGTTTGGTTTTCTTATTTGCTTTATAATCCAGAAGCTTATAAAATCTTCCCTTTAAGCCCCATGTTCTGAAATACCATGGTGGTATGCCTGGGTGAGGGTCTACTTATTCTCATACACTTCAGGGACTGCATGGAGGTTTGGAGGGTCCATGGGTAGTTTTATTGGATTGTTTGATACTTTCCTCCCCTCCGTGTTCTCTGTGTTCTCTTTCTGGAACTCCTAGTAGTCAAATATTGGCTTCTTTGGACTTGTCCTTTAATTCTTATTCTATTTCCTCTTTTTTTTTCCCCCGAGGGGTTTACTCACCTTTATCTTCTTATTTTTCTAGGGAGTTTTTAATTTCTGACATCAGGTTAATTGCCAACAGCTCCCCAGGACTATCTGAATGCCCCTTTTTTATAGGATTGTTTTTGTTTCACGAATGCAATATCTTATCTCTCCGAGGTTATTGTGATTTTTCAAATCTTTTTTACTGAATTTTTTTCCAACTGTGATTTATTTCCCAGAGTTCTTTCTTGTTCCCCTCTTGTTATTGTACTATGAGTGCAAACACTTTTTTTTTTAATCTCTCAAAGATACTCACTGTATTTGGGACTTTTCTAAAAGCTGTCTTCTGATTCTGGCATCATCTCTTTTCCCCCTGAGTCCCTATATTCTATTTCCTATTTCTGCTTTATTCCTGCCCCAAACACTTGAGATTTGGCTGTCTGTATCTATTTAAGAATGAGGCACCAAAAACCGGTTAGATCTGTGTGCCTGGATTGGGCTCATCCACTGGTGCCTTCCCCGCAGTTCTTGTGCAAACGTCACCTTCTCACCAAGGCCTCCCGTATTACCCTATTTAAAATACCCACTGACATTCCCCATCCCTCTTCCTTGTTTTATTTTGCTTTATAGCATTCATCACCTAATACAGTGTGCAATTTATTTTGTTCGCTGTCTGTCTTCACTAAAATGTAAGCTCCTCAAGGCCAGGAATGTGTGTCTGTTTATTTACTGCTATATCTGCAGCATCGGGAAGACTGGTTGCACATAGTAGGCATTGGATAAATATCTGTTGATGTTTGGATGAATGAATGATGAATGATCAGGTAAGGCTCACCCAACAGTTAGTTCCGGGTGTTTTTCTTTTAAGCCATTGGGTTTCCCCAGTTTCACAGCTGAGGGGCTGGGTCCTGCCTCTGGGTTCTGGCTGCCAAGCAGGGGAAAGGGATTTGGCAGCTTCCCCGCCACCGCCCCCCGCCCCGGGCCAGTGTGCAGTCTCCTCTGTGATTAATCTCCTATTACCCATCAGAGCCTTGCTGAGTAATTCTGGGTGATATGCAGGGATAGAAAGGAATATCATCCAAAGGGTACCAAGACGTTGGTGCAGGGCGCTGGCAGAGAAAGCAACAGGAACAACCAGGCAAACAATTCAGAGCCAGAGTTCTCCTCCTTCTGTTTATGTTAAAAAGAAAGTAGGGGCGCTTGGGTGGCTCAGTGGGTTAAAGCCTCTGCCTTCGGCTCAGGTCGTGATCTCAGGGTCTTAGGATCGAGCCCTACATGGGGCTCTCTGCTCAGCAGGGAGCCTGCTTCCCCCTCTCTCTCTGCCTGCCTCTCTGCCTACTTGTGATCTCTAAAATCTTTTAAAATCTTTAAAAAAAAAAAAAGCAAGCAAAGATTCAGTCTCCTCCATGTGTCCCATTTTAATAACAGCCATTAAACTGCTGCTTCCGGCCTGGGCCCTAGGATGGGACACCAAATAGCCATCCTTCCCAGTTCACGGCTGTCCAAAGATGGCCCCTAAGGGGAAATAACACCAGATGATAAACGGGTCTGTGTGGCCCAGAGCACACTATTTATATCCCCAATGAATATTATTAGGCCATTATCTTAACATTTAAGATAACATGGTTGTAAGAGAAAACCACACTCCCTAATTCACCGTACCGTAACTGTTTTAGCAGGTCTGGGAAATTTCTTAAAGAACCGGCCTCCTTGAATATTTTAAGTTGGATTTCTTTCTTATATTAATAGCAATCTTTTCTTATTAAACACATTCAACATTTGAATGGTAATATTTACTCTTGCTAATTAAAGGAAGAGAAATCTAGCCTGGTCCGTTTAAACACAGGTGATATTTAGACACAGGTCTATATTTACACATAGATTTTTATTTGCTGTCCCCAGATGACTTTTCTGATGAGCTGTGCAAATGGCTGGGGGAGGAGAGAGGACGGGGTATTAGGAGAGCCAATGAAAGTGCAGAACTTTGTATCACCTTTCTGGGGTTGCACCCAGCACAACTGGGGTTTGGTCTTTCTGGCTCTTGATGCCCAGTCAAGGTCCTCTCCCACTGCCAACAGGGCTGGAGCGTCTGGGAGCCCGGGGCCCAGCTTTCTCAGGAGAGAGCAAAACCATGGCCTCCTGGATTTTCTGCGTGCCTTGTGAAACTTGCATACTTTACACATAAAATTACACGTTGTTTTTAAGGTGCGGATTTTCTACTGCCTTTCCTTATTATTCTTCCAAGCCATCCTGAGGATCCAGTATGAATGTTCTTTAACACAATCTGCCCTGACTTCCAACCAGAGGTATCAAACAGGGACCAGAGGATCCACTCCGGGAAAGAAGAGTGGCCAACTCCTGGGAGATGAGAGAATTGAGCTGGAAGCTGTGGCCACGAGGGGGCCGTCCCCTCGCATCTAGGATGCAACCTCCCTGTGTAGTGAGCGCTGATCCTGACTGCCTTGAACCAGCCACTTGCCTGGAAGATGTCACTTGCAAACCCACTCACTGGGTGACTGAAGAGTGCCACAGAGTGCAAGGGGAGAAAAGGACGGATTACGGGCTGCCTCCCATAAGGACAGAATGTGGGGATAGCCTGAGACAGACAAAACGCACACTGACCAGAAAGGAGCTTCTTTTCCCAACCTGGGAAACCCGAGGCAGGCAGCACCACAGAGGGGATAAACGTGGCTCTGGGCCACTTTTGAGGACAACTTACCCCCACCACCCCGTGTCCACCACACGCCACCCAGGTATGACCCAATGGCTGAAAGACTGTCCCTAATATAATCAGAAAAATTCCCATTGTCCAAATGAGGGATGGAGCCACGAATGCAAAGTGCCGCTTCAAACACACCCCGAGCTGGCAAGAGAAGGGAGATCCCCCTTTATAAAGGAATTGGAGGGGTGAGGGATATGTGTTCCCCACTGATGAGATCATCTTCAGCATCTTCCTTCCACTGGTTACTCTTTGATTTTCGGAAAGTGGGCCCCGTGAGCTTCAGAACCCTGGCCTGGTCTCAGGGATATTGAGAGGGTCAGAGAATATACACAGATAGTCCCATCTTCCACAGGTATATATACAGAGGCGCCTTTCCATGTATCTTTTATTGCATCTGTTTTTTTTCTATTATTTCAATAAAGGTGAACAATTGGCTTATTCAGTTAGAAGTTTTTCTTGGCTTATTTTCTTGTACAGCAGCAACAGCAGGGAATAAAATATATGAAATTCAGCTAAAGAACCATTACATGTACATACAAGTATTCAAAACACTTAATTTACTTACTTAATTAATTTATATTATTATTTTCTTACATGGGGCTTGAACTCACAACCCTGAGATTGAGATCTGAGTTGAGATCAAGAGTCTCAGACTGAGAGGCTGAGCCACCCAGGTGCCCCAATACTTAATTTACTCTTACAAAAAGAGCATCCCAGCATTTACAGTGGCTTTTGACCATTACTGTTTTCTCAGTCAGTGGTTAAAGCACAACCACTACATGTGAAGAGACTGTGGTCCGCCCCATCTCTTAATACTGAAAACATGGGGAGGGAGGTGGTCCACAAGTTTGGAAATATTAGAAACCGCTGCCCTGTAGCAAAGAAATGTCTGACACTGGTCCTTGGTCTTTCTACTTAGATAGATCAGAATCTAGAAAACAGCTGCAGTGTCAAGGCAGTATCAGAGAATGGTTAACTCATGCAAAAGTCAGCGTATAATGAATTTTCTCCCATGTTTCCCAGGCATTTTTGGAGGGCTGCAGAATCTCCCCTTCAGCTGAAATGGAATATAAAAGTCTGTATGTTTTGATAAAAGGAGGTAAGAGAGACCCACCTGCTCTCACTCAGTGTCTTGCTCATTCTAAGTTTTGAACACGTTTTCACTTATGGCATCCTCACAGGAGCCCTATGAGCCAAATACCATCACCGCCATTTTCCATTCTGAAGATGTAAAAAACCAAGACAAGACAGAGAGGTTAAGTAAGTTGCCCAGGGTCTCTTAGCAGAGCCAGGATTTGAGCCCAGCAGGTTTCTAGGAGCACATCATAATAACCATGCTGCCCTTCACTAGGCCTTGCATTGTGAAGAAGACCTACCCGTGTTTCCTGGTCCAAAGGAAGGGATGAAGGACCTTCTAAGGACTCTGGGCACTGGGCCACAGCCATAAGACACGATCTGATTCTTCTCCAGCATGGACTGTCTCTTAGCTCAGAGATTCCCAGGGTGGGTTCTTAAGAACACCGGCTCTGTGCCACATTACTAAATGTTATGGGACAAAAGCAGTTTGATGGTCAAATGAGTTTGAGAGAGGCTGGGCTACAAGACGTGTTGGCTGCGGGACTTGCTCTCATTTTGAGAGTCTAAGCGTTCTACCTGATAGACTTTAAAAACTGATGCACTTGAGGACCTCCAGTGTCCAATTCAAAATATGTAAGAAGCTTGGAAGTTGACATTCCATCTCAGTACCCTGTAAAAATGCTGAATCAGCTGACACATTAACAGTGTTCCTTAGATCTCTGAGAGGAATGAAGTGACAGGGTAAACCACTGCCGCCCAAACTGGAAAGACTTGAGGCTGACACAGAGAACCACAAGTGACCAGAGCCGGGTGCTCTGTGAGAATTAGAGCCGGAGAGGGATACCTGCACCATAGCTGGTGAATTACTGGAGGCTCAGTGTGGACTGCAGAGGGCCCGGTCATCAGGGGCCCCCACACTTGGGCAAGACTTACTTCCTGGAGTTTTAACAAAGGTCTTACAGTGGATATTGGAGAAAAATTCCCTCTTGCTTCCAGCAGGGGAAGGAAGACAAAACCAACTTTGAAATATACCAGAACACTCTGTTTTTCTTAACAAGATCTATTCTCAGGGATGAACTCTAATTGGGGCTTAAACTGCTGGGCTTTTATCAGAAAATACCTGGGGGAGGGGAAAGCCCAATTTTGACCCCTGTAGTCTTCCATGAGGGAAAATGGAAATGCTCAACTCTATTCTAGCCATCCTATCCTAGTTGGCATTTGTGTGTGTGTGTGTGTGTGTGTGTGTGTGTGTGTGTGTGTGTGTGTGTGAAGCTTATAGTCCAGAAACACAGGCTTGCTAAAACCTGATACCTACCTACTCAGGGACTATGGAAGGTTTCCCTCCCTCCACACATCATACCACCACATTATTAAAGTCTTGTTTATTGCAGTTACCCAGGACATCGTGAAAAAAGGCATAAAAAATATTGGAAGAGAGAGAGAGAGAGACAGAAAGAATCAAGAACAGATATAGACAGGGTAGGGATGTTGGGATTATCAGACTAGGAATCTAAAACAACTATGATTAATATGCCAAGGGTTTTAGTGGACAGAGTAGATAGCATGTAAGAACAAAGGGCCAATGCACGCAGAGGGTTGGAAATTCCAAGGAACCAAAAAGAAATGCTAGAGATGAAAAATACGGTAACAAAAATAAAGAATGTCTTTGATGGGTTCATTAATAGACTGATGACATTTGCTATGGTCTAAATGCATCCCCTTCCAGATTCACAGGTAGGAATTCTTATGCCCAATGTGAAGGTGTGAGAAAGTGAGGCTTTTCAGAGGTGACTAGGTCATTAGAATAGAGCCCTCCTGAATGGGATTAGTGCTCTTATAAAAGACCCCCTAGAGCTCGCTAACCCTTTCAACCTTTTTTTTTTTTTTTTAAAGATTTTATTTATTCGACAGAGAGAAACACAGCGAGAGAGGGAACACAAGCAGAGGGAATGATAGCGGGAGAAGCAGGCCTCCTGCTGAGCAGGGAGCCCGACGCGGGGCTCGATCCCAGGACCCTGGGATCACGACCCGGGCCGAAGGCAGACGCTTAACGACTGAGCCACCCAGGCGCCCCCCCTTTCAACCTTTTAAGGACACAGTGAGAAGCCACCAGCTACCAGGAAGAAAGTCCTCATCTTACCAAGCTAGCATCTTGATCTTGTACTTTCTAGTCTCCAGAATTGTGAGATATAAATTTCTGTTGTTTATAAAATACCCAGTCTATGGTAATTTGTGAGGCAGCCCAAATGGACTAAGAGTGAGGAAAGAATCTCTGAGCCTGAGGGTATCTGAATGGAAACTTCCAAAACTTTCAGCAAAGGAAAAAAGATGGTAAAAAAAAAAAAAAAATACAGAGCAGGATATCCAAAAACTATGGAACAACTACAAAAGACAGAACATATGCAAAATGGGAATACCAGAAAGAGAAGAAAAAGGAAAGGAACAAAAGAAATATTTGAAACAATCATGAGTAAGAATTTTCCCAAATTAATATCAGCTCCCAAACCATAGATCCAAGAAGCTTAGAGAACATCAAGCAGAAAAAAATGCCAAAAAACTGTATCTAGGTATATCATTTTCAAACTACAGAAACTATAAGAGAAAGAGAAAATCCTGAAAGAAAACAGAGGAAAAAGCATTTTAGCTTTAGAGGAACAAACATAAAAATTATATCCGACTTCTCTTCATAAACCATGCAAGCAAGAAGAGAGTAGACTAAAATATTTAAAGCACTAAGAGGAAAAAGCCCACCAAACTAAAATTCTCTACCCTGTAAAATTACCCTGCAAAAGTGAAGGAGAAATGGAGATTTCCTTAGACACACAAAAATTGAAGGAATTTGTTGCCAGTGTTCATAATTGATCTAAGAGATAGTAGTTTATTCAAAATCATAATAGCAACAATGTATTTGATTACATATGGTTAGGTATATGGACATATATATGCTTATATATAAGTGAAATGAGTAACAGGAATGATACAAGGGACAGGGGAGAAATTAAGATTAGTTTGTTAGTTACCTGTGAAGGAGTACCATGTCATTTGAAAATGGACTTGGATTAGTTGTAAATGTATATTGCAAACTCTAAAATGACCACTGAAAAAGTAAGAAAACAAGAACTGATATGCTATTAAAGGAGAAAAAACTGAATCTTATAAAATGCTCAATTGAAACTACAAAAGGCAGAAGAAGAATGAAAGACAAAAATAGGAACAAAGGGCAAAAAATAAAAAGTAGTTAACAAATATGGTAGCTATTAATCCAAGTGTATCAGTAACCACTGAATGTCAGTGGTCAAAATGCACCAATTTAAAGACAGAGATTGTCAGAGTGGATCAAAAAACAAGGCACATATTTTAAACATAAAACACATAAATTAAAACTAAGTGGATGGAGAAAGATATATCATGTTAACATTAATCAAAAGAAAACAGATAAAAGCTACATTAATTTTAGGCAGAGCAGACTTCAAAGACACACAAGTTACCAGGGATAAAAAAGGGCATTACATAAATATAAAGGAGTCAATTTCCAGGAAGACACAACAGTCTTTAACATGTATGTGCCCAAAAAAGATATAGGTACAAACTGACAGTACAACAAAGAATAGATAAAGCTATTATAATTGGAGAATTCAATACTCCTCTATCAGAACTAGACAGCTCCAGCTGGCAAAGAGTCAGTAAGGACATAGGTGATCTCGACAACACCTTCGAGTAGCTGGATATCATCAACATGTGTAGACTACATTCAAAAATATTCTTCTCGGGGCGCCTGGGTGGCTCAGTGGGTTAAAGCCTCTCTGCCTTCGGCTCAGGTCATGATCTCAGGGTCCTGGGATCGAGCCCCGCATCGGGCTCTCTGCTCAGTAGGGAGCCTGCTTCCCCCCCTCGCTCTGCCTGCCTCTCTGCCTACTTGTGATCTCTCTCTCTCTGTCAAATAAATAAATAAAATCTTTAAAAAAAATATTCTTCTCAAGCTTATGTGAAACATTCACCAAGATAAATCATAAAACACACCTTAACAAATTTAAAAGAACAGAAATCATACATACAACAGAAATCACACAACACATAAATTTAAAAGAACAGAAATCAACAACATAAAATACAAATTACAAAATGTAATTAAACCAGAAATTAATAACAGAAGGATATTTAGAAAATCCCAAACTACACAGGGATTAAACAACACATTTCTAAATAACACATGATTCAAAGAAGAAATCTCAAGAAAAGTTTAAAATATTTTGACATAAAAATGAAAAGGAAAAAATGATTTATCAAAACTTGTGGGATGCAGCAAAAACAGTGTGTAGAGGGAAATTTATGGCATTGAATGTATACATTAAAAAAGGAGAAAGATCTAAAATCAGTCATCTAAGCTACCTTAGGAAGCTAAGAAAAGAGCAAATTAAAGCCAAATTGAGCAGAAGATATGAAATAAACAAGAGCAGAAACCAATGTAATTGAAAACAGAAAATCAACAGAGAAAATCAACAAAACCAAAAGCTCGTTCTTTGCAAAGATCAGTAAAATCAATAAGCCTCTAGCTAACCTATCTAAGAAAAAAAGAGGACACAAATTACTAATATCGGAAATGAAAGAGGGTACATTACTAAAGATCTCATGGGCATTTAAAGGATAATAAAGGAATAATATGAACAACTCTATGACTGCACCTTTGATAATCTAAATGAAATAGGCCAATTCCTTAAAAGATACGATTTGCCAAAATTCACACAAGAAGAAATAGACAAACTGAATAGGCCTATATCTATTATAGAAATTGATCAATAATTAACAACCTTCAAAACAGAAAGCATCAGGCCCAGATGGGTTCACTGGAGAATTCTACCAAACAAGTCTTTACAATCTCTTTTGGAGCATAGAAACAGAGGGAATATACTTCCTAACTCATTCTATGAGGCAAGCATTACCCAATAACAACAAATATATCATTAAAAAACCTACAGATCAATATCATTCATGAACACAAATGCAACAGTGCTCAACAAAATTTGACTTATTAGCAAATCAAATCCAAAAATGTACAAAAAGAATTACACAGTTTGACCAAATGGATTTATCTGCCTCAGGTATGCATAGCTGATTCAACATTTGAAAAATCAATTAACATAATCAATCACATTTACAGGCTAACACAAGAGAAATCACATGATCCTATGAATAAATTCAGAAAAGGCATTTGACATAATCCAGTTATCATTCAATTCATGATAAAAACTTTCAGTAAACTAAGAATAGAGGGGAACTTCCTCAACTTGATAAAGAATATCCACAAAAAGCCCACAGTTAACATCATACTTAACGGTGGCAAACTTGAAACTTCCCCAGTAAGATCAAGTACAAGGCAGGAATGTCCCTTCTCACTACTCCTTTTCAACATCTTCCAGGAAATTCTAGCTAATTCAATAAGAAAAGGAAATAGAAGGTATGCAGATTGGGAAGAAAGAAATACAACTGTCTATGTTTACAGATGACATGATCATCTATGCAGAAAATCTAAAAAATGTACCAAAAACCCCTGAAATTGATAAGCAATTATAGCAAAGTTGCAGGATACAAGAGTAATATACAAAAGTCAATCACTTTCCTATATACCATCAATGAACAAAAGGAATTTGAAATTAAAAACATGATACCATCTATATTAGCATCCCAAAAAAGAAATACTTACATATAAGTCTAACAAAACACATAAAAATCTATATGAGGAAAACTACAAAAGTCTGATTAAAAACAAAATCCAAGAAGAACTAAATAAATGGAGGGATATTCTATGTTCATGGATAGAGTCAATACTGTCAAGATGTCAGTTCTTCCCAACTTGATATATAGCTTCAATACAATCCCAGTCAAAATCCCAGAGATTTTATTCTTGGATATTGATAAATTCATTCTGAAATTTATATAGAGAGGCAAAAGATTCAGAATACCGAATACAATATTGAAGAAGAACAAAGCTGGAGGACTGACACCACTTGACTTCAAGACTTAGTTATAAAGCTATAGTAATCAAGATGTTGTGGTAGTAAGTGTCTATAAAAATAGACAGATAAATAAATGGAACACAAGAGAGAGCCCAGAAAAAGACCCACATAAATATAGTCAACTCACCCTTGACAAAGAAGCAAAGGCAATGCAATGGAGCAAAAACAGTCTTCAGCAAATGGTGATGGAACTGAAGATTGTTCTGCACATGCAAAACCAGGAATCCAGATAAAAACCTTGCAACCTTCACAGAACTTAATTCAAAATGGAGCACAGGCCTAGACGTAAAATGCAAAATTATAAAACTCCTAGAAGATATCATGGTAGAAAAGTGGGTGATCCTGGATTTGGGGATGACTTCTTAGATACAACACCAAAGGCACAACCCACAGGGAAAAAACTGATAAGCTGGACTTAATTAAAATTAAATATTCTGCTCTGTGAAAGACACTGTCAAAAGAATGCAAAAGCAAGCCAGACCGGGACAAAATATTAGTAAAAGATATATCTGATATAAGATTGTTACCCTAAATATACAAAGAACTCTTAAAATTCAACATTTAGAAAACAATCTGATTTTAAAATGTGCCTCAAACATTAACAAATACTTCACCAAAGGAAATGTACAAATGGTAAATATGCAAATGAAAAGATGCTTCACATCATATGTCACGCAAATTACAATTAGATACAACTGCACGACCATTAGAATTGCCAAAATCCAAAACACTGACACCACCAAATGCTGGTAAGGATGTAGAGCAAGAACTCTCACTCATTACTGGTGGGAATGGAAATGGCCCAGCCACTTTGGAAGACAGTTTGGTGGATTCTGACAAACTAAACATACTTGTGACATATAATCCAGTAAATGCACTCCTTGGTATTTACCCAAAGGAAATGAAAACTTGTGTCCACACAAAACCTGCACATGGATGTTTATGGCAGCTTTCTTTGTAACTGCCCAGTTGGGAAGCAATCAAGATGTCCTTCAATAGGTAGTACTGAAAATAAACTAGGCAACATCTAGACACGGGATATAACTAAAAAGAAATGAACTATCAAGCCATGAAAAGACATGCAGGAACTTTAGAAGCATATTACTAGGTGAAAGAAGCCAATATGAAAAGGTTACATACTATAGGATTCCAACTATGTGACATTCTGGAAAAGACAAAACTATGTAGACAGTAAAAATGTTAGAAGTTGCCAGAGGTTGCAGAAGAGGGATGAACAAAGCACAGAAGATATTTAGAGCAGTGAAATGGTTCTATATGATACTATAATAATGGGTACATATAATTATGTATTTGTACAAAGCCATGCAAGTATAATATGAAGAGTGAAGTCTAACATAAACTATGGACTTAGAGTATAATAATGTATCAGTGTGTCCATCAATTGTAACAAATGCACCACTCTTGGGGGGAGTGTTGATAATGGGGGAAGCTATGAATATATGGAAGAAGGAGTATATGGGAAATCTCTGTACCTCTGCTCAATTTTACTGTGAACCTATAACTACTCTAAAAAATAAAGTTTATAAACACACACACACACGCTCTTAGCCTCACCAAAGCCCACATACATACAAACTTACAACCTCTCTTCCTTTGCTGAGATACAGGAAGAAGACAACAAAGGATCAATGGTGGGGAAACAGTCCTGAGAGGCATCTCCAGCTTGGAGGGATGAAATGGGGGAGGTCACTTAGGGTTACAACTAGGTGGGCTCAACTATGCTCTAAACTCATTCAACCAGAAACAAAATTTTTATCCAGTTTTACTGGTCTTCACTGAACTCATGGCATACAGTGGTTACTGGACCAATTAGAAAACATTTTCTAGCTACTCATATTTTATTTTCCTTCTTTCCTTCCTTCCTTCTTCCTCCTCTCTCTTGCTCCCTAATTACTTCTTTTTTGAATTTTCCTTTCTTACTTCCTTTCTTTTTTAAACATAACTTTATTTAGGTATGTTTTATAGCCCATGTAATTCACCCACTTCATTTGTACAGTTCAACGAAACAATGTTCCTCGAAGCTATAAATCTCCTGTAGGAACTGGCCCAAGACATCCTGACACTGCTACTCCAAGGAGCAACATGGATGAATTCAAATTCTGGTTAGGCTATATCCTAGCTGTACACCTGTGACAGAGCAAATCTCTTCCGCTTGAGTGCTGACTATGAGAATTAAAATGAACTAATAAAAATTAATTAAAATGCAAGAGGATTGGGGCGCCTGGGTGGCTCAGTGGGTTAAAGCCTCTGCCTTCGGCTCAGGTCATGATCTCAGGGTCCTGGGATGGAGCCCCGCATTGGGCTCTCTGCTCAGCAGGGAGCCTGCTTCCCCCTCTCTCTCTGCCTGCCTCTCTGCCTACTTCTGATACCTCTCTCTCTGTCAAATAAATAAATAAAATCCTTTTTTAAAAAAATGCAAGAGGATTAACAGAGAAACCTCACTACTGGCTGCTGGGATCGAATGTGCTCTGCAACCAGCTACCTTTCCCTCTGATCACTTCCTACCAGGATATGCGGATTGTTTTCCAGTCTTCAGCCTTGGGTTATTTACTCCAAACATTAACCTCAAGGGCGCTATGTTAACCAATCACAGCATTTGAAGAATCACGATCAGATTAGACCTTGGACTAGTTTCCAGGAAGAGCGGTGGGGATGCTGTCTGCTACTTGCTAGAGCATTTGAGCTTTGGAGGAGGTCCCCATTCTTCCCACTCTGCCACTTATTAACATTATGACCCACCTTAGGTTATTACTCCTTGTGCTCACTTTAGGATGGACACACTGACAGCTCGTGGCCCATAGAATTGCTGGCATGATAAGATAATAACAGTTAAAACTTAAGAGTGCTAGCTCTCTGCAACTCAGCACTTTATGTGTATGACCTTGCTGACTTTCCCACGAAATTAGGAAGTTGCAGCATCCATTAGTTTCATTCTCTAGATGAACAATGTCCAGGGAGAAGCCATTACTCATGTCCGAGGTCACACAGGAAGAGGCAGGGCTGTGATGGGAATCAACCTCAGAGTGCGGCTTCCTTACCCACACTGCCAGTCAGCCCACCAGCCTACCTTCCTTTGCGCCAGTGTCTCTTTGAAAGGGAAGAATGTATGCAGAACTTAGTAAAAGTGCAGTAAGTGGTAATGGGGATATAACAGAAGACACTTCAATCCGCCCAGGCCTCATCAGCCTACAGAATTCACACAAACTATAATCAGAAATTTCACTCAGTTACACGCTTGCCTACAAGACATGGGCCCCAGAGTCTCCCCAAGTTATTCCTGGGTGTCTCCTGGCCTTCCACACTTGCCCCTCGCTGAAGGCTCTGCCCTTAAACTGGCGCCTCGCCCTGCTTCCATTGTGGGTGTCCCTTGTGCCCTCCCCAGGGCCAAGATCCCTGGTCCCTAAGCAGAAAGGGGACACTTGGGCCATAAGAGTCAACATGGTTGACTTGTACCCAGTATGTCTGTTGGGCTCTCCGTCAACTGTGATCTCTTATACTCAACAGATGTTTCTTAAGCAGCTGTTAATGCTTCTGGAATGGTGCTAAAAGACATAAAAATATGAAAAAAAATACATAAAACCCTCAAGCAATCAGTATGTCCACCATGGTACCTTAGAGCAGTTCTGGGACCCTTGGTCCCTACTAATACTTAGATCCCATACAAGATCAGCCTTTCTTGGGGCGCCTGGGTGGCTCAGTCGTTAAGCATCTGCCTTTGGCCCAGGTCAGATCCCAGGGGCCTGGGATCAAGCCCCGCATCGAGCCCCGCATCGAGCCCCGCATCGGGCTCTGCTCTGCCGGAAGCCTGCTTCTCCCGCTACCATTCCCTCTGCTTGTGTTCCCTCTCTCGCTGTGTTTCTCTCTGTCAAATAAATAAAATCTTTAAAAAAAAAGATCAGCCTTTCTTAACATTAGTCATTAAAAGTAGTGAGGGTTATAAAAGACAGTTTTCTTACTGGTGGTAATGTGCACCTTAGGAAAATATCCAGGCAATTCTTTACTGTAAATTTCAATTTACTTTATCTAAATGATCTGCTTTACATTTGGATTCTTGCCAAGGAAATATCTTAACTTTTGTTTTCCATCTATTCAAGGAAATCATTCGAACCTCACCTGGGCACTGCTATTCTAATCTGCCTTCTGACCCATGACCAGGGGTTCTATCTGTGACCTCTCAGGGAGTTTGATCTGTAGTTAACTCTATACCAAAGTACCCTCGTTTACGCTAAGGCAATTCATTCCTCAGAGGAAGGCACTACAAATTTAGAAAACCAACCCTACTCTTCTTCAACCAAGGGGACATAAGACCCAAGAACAATGATGTATCCAGTTACCATGGTGACACATGGGGAGACTATTAGTCAAGAGATTTCTAGGAAAATAAAAATGGCCTACATAAATTTTATGAAAACTGAAACACAAAACTAGTTATTTTTCTTCAGCTTTAAACTTATTAAAGGCAAAAGCAAGACTTCCAACCAGAAGGAAGAAGGGACAAGCACTCAGAACTTTGAAGCAAGCCTGTGTGAGGGGGACACTGGTTACTCAGTAACTCCCTGACACCTGTGGGAAGAATTTCTGGGACTCACACAACCGGTTTAACCAAACTTTGACCTTCTAGGAGCTTCTGTGTAAAAAAGATTATATATGATTATGCTCCAGGGTTGCTTCCAATTCTTACAGCAGCTGAATATTTTTTTAAAAATCAGAGAAGACAACAAAGAGGTAGACAATTTTCAGGAAAAAACGTATACTGTGAGACAGTAGTAAAATCTGTCATTGTAAACAAAAAAGATTTAAGGACTCACATTTCCTGTTTAAACTCTTCCAAAAGTAATATATAGGACTGTGTCTAAGGCCTTCTGGAAGTTAATTTTACTTTCATTCATTGGGAGTTCAGAGCCCTGCATCATCTCTTGGCCAAGAAGGTCAAAGACCAGCACAGAGAGACCTGGAGCTCCAGGGGAGACTGAAGGTCAACAGCAATGTGAAGTGAGGCCTTCGGGAGGCTTAGTGTGTGATCTTTTTTTTTTTTTTTTTTAATAAAGATTTTACTTATTTATCTAAGAGAGAGAGAGCACAAGAGGGGTGAGGGTCAGAGAGAGAAGCAGACTCCCTGCTGAGCAGGGAGCCAGAGTTGGGACTTGATCTTGGGACTCCAGAATCATGACCTGAGCTGAAGGCAGTGGCTTAACCAACTCAGTCACCCAGGCGTCCTTCGTGTGTGATCTTGAGTGTCTGGGTCCAGCCCCTTTCCCCTGACTCACCACCTCACCAGCCCCCCCAAAACCCTCCCCCAATAAAGAGAAATCATCGTGGGGGCTCTGCCCTGACTGACTACCTCACAGGCCGAGGCCTCAGGGGGAAACTGTTGGCTTTTGGTGAAACTTTTATGAAGCAGAATCAGAAAAATGAAGGGAGGGTAACGGAGCTAGAAAAACTATCAAGACAGAGGAGGGGCCTGGGTCTAGAGGTCAAAGTTCAAACTGAAAGAGGAGGGGGTGGGGGAAAGGCCTGGAATTTCAGACGTCTCAGACCCAAGAGAAATGGAATTGTTTGATGGGTTCTCAAAACATGTTCTGTGGACCAGTAGTGTGGGCAACACCTGGGAACTTGTTTCAGACGCAAATGCTCAGGCTCCAACCAAGACCTGCAAAGTCAGAACTTTGGGGCTGGGGCCTAGGACTCTGCTTTTAAAACCCTTCAGGTAGGGGCGCCTGGGTGGCTCAGTGGATTAAGGCCTCTGCCTTTGGCTCAGGTCATGATCTCAGGGTCCTGGGATCGAGCCCCACATCGGGCTCTCTGCTCGGCGGGGAGCCTGCTTCCCCCTCTCTCTCTGCCTACTTGTGATCTCTCTCTCTCTCTCTGTCAAATAAATAAATGAATAAATAACCCTTCAGGTAATTCTGATCACTGCTACTATTTGAGAGCAACTGTCTTAATGAATTACTGAGTTAAAGGTATTGAAAAACCCACTCCGCCCCCCCTTAAATGGTATTGAGAACAGAGGATGTAATTCATATCACCTCCATATGAAGTTAAAGGGTGTATTAGTCTCCTATTACTGCTGTAACCAATGATCACAAACTTAGTGGCTTAAAACAACAAACATTTGTTTTCTAATAGTTCTGGAAGTCAGAAGTCCAAAATCAGTCTGACTGGGCTAAAGTTGTCAGCAGGGCTGGTTCCTTCTGAAGGCTCAGGGGAGAAGCCATTTCCTTGCTGAAAGCCTCCTGGTGACTGCCCATCTTCCTTGGCTCATGGCCCCTTTCTCATCTTCAACCCCACTCCCCAATTGCCTCCTGTCCTAACTTACTCTACTGTATCCCTCTCATTAGGGCACTTGGGGTTACAGGGACCCATTCAGGATAATCTCAAGATCTCTAACTGAAACACACCTGCAAAAATCCCTTTTGCCATGAAAGGTAACAGTCAAGGTTCTGGGGACTAGAATGTAGACATTCTGGGGGGAGATGTTATTCTGTCTCCCACAGGAGAAGATGAAAATATGCATTTTCATTGCTCATATTCACATATGTCAACGCTGTAACAATGTCTAAAAAATGAATCCAAGTGATTACTATGGGGAAACTAAGTGAAAGCAAACAGGTGGGAGCAAGGACTCTTTCCCCAAAGGATTCTTTTTATATTGTTTTGAGCTTTTGGACTCACAATACATTACCTATTAGAAAATGTTAACACTAAAAAACAAGAATGAGAGACCTTTTTAATAACTTTTGGCTGCTGAATTGCTCTGCTTGAACATGGCAACCTTGTAGTCACTGAAGTTAAACATATTAAGAGAAAAGTGTTCCAGTGGTGATGTGGTTATTAGAGGAAGAAGAAAGAAGATAAAAGGACACCCGTTCTCGTGAACAGAACAAGACAGCCACTAAGTCATAGATGAGGAGCTAAGCTCAGCCTTTAAGAACATTACACTTTGACAGTTAAGCAAGACAACTAAGAATTTGAGAACTAGCTTCGCATGCCAGGGAAATCACTTACATGCAGGTAAAGAATCATTTGCTGCTTCCCCTTCGTTATTTACCACTGAATCACTTCTGTCCCCCCCCCCCCCCCCAGCTCATCTTTCTGCTGATCTTCAATGGCAACTCCCAGGCAGGTGTCTCTAAGGATCACTTGGTTCATGTTCTGCACCCCCCTCAAGAGTCCACAACTTCTCCCTCTTCCATTCTGTTCACCACTTCCCCAGAGAGCCAGCCACCATGGTCACTCCAGGTCCCACACGCCAGCTGACTCTGGCAACTCCTGCCACAGGGCAAACAAAGGTTCACGTGTGAGCATACTACTCACTTGCATTTACAAGTTTTTGATTATCGTTCCAACAGAAGCAATCTGACCTTTTTAGTGCCATTAATTATACAGAGTCCATGTCAGTCCCATGCTTGTTGAAGGGTTAGGGAGGGGCTGCGAAGTTAAAGCAAGACATGGTCCCTGCCCTCAAGTTACAGCCAAGCAGAAGCTACTAATACACGAACATCTAAAATGCAGTAGTGCCATAAGAAAGGTGTGAAGAGCGAGCTAAGGAAAGGCACATGCAGAAGCAATTCTTATTCATGTGTAGAAGCAATTCTTAAGTCCTAGAGAGCAAAAGAGACCTGTTTAAGTGGGGTTTTTTACAGGATGTGCAGGAAGTCTGCAAAGTTGACAGGGAGTGGCAACCCAACCCAAGGCACGGGAAGGTATGAAGTGCGCAAGTACACAGTCAGTATCCCACATGTCAAGGCAGAATAGACAGGACTACTTAGGAGAGGCTGTGACGGCAGTGAGGACTGTGGAGGTTCTTCTGTAGGTAATTGGGGCCCTCTAGATGAGTGTGTCGCCAGGTCAGATTTGTGTCTGCAACATAGTTCCAGGGGAACTGTGGAGGCCTTTGTGAATTTAGTAGACTTTACTAGCAACTGGGTAACCTGGGGAAGGGACTGTATTTTATAGTGCATACTCTATTTTCATATTATGATTGCCTTGTCTTTCTCTCTCTCCTATCTGGCCTCCTCAGCCCTGGAAAGTTCCAAATTTTTTTTTTTCTTTTTAACTGAGATATAGCTGACATGTAACATTTTATTTGTTTCAGGTGTACAAACAATGATTCAATATCTGTAGATACTGCAAAATGTTCGCCACATTCTAGTCACCATCCATAACCACACAGTCACAGATTTTCTTCTTGTGATGAGTATTTTTAGATATATCCTCTTAGCAACTTTCAAATAGACAATACAGGACAAACTAGTCACCATACTGTATTTACATCCAATGATGACCTCTTCTAACTCGAAGTTTATACCTTTTGACCTCCCTTTACCCATTTCATTCATCTCAACCCCCAAACTCCGCCTCTGGCAAAACACCAATCTGTTCTTTGTTTCTGTGAGTTTGGTGGCTCTTGTTGTTGCTGTCATTTTAAGATTCCATATATAAGTGAGATCACATGGTATTTGTCCTCAGTCTGATTTATTTCACTTAATTTAATGTTCTCAAGATCCATCCATGTCACAAAAGGCAAGATTTCATGCTTTTTTATACCCAAATAATATTCTGTTGTATATATACACCACATTTGCCTTATCCCTTCACCCACTGATTGAGACTTAGGTTGTTTCCATGTGCTGTCTATTGTAATTAATGCTGCAATAAACATGGAGGTGCAGATAGCTTTTTGAGTTAGTTTTTCCTTTTTTCTTTCCAGATAAATACCCAAGTGTGGAATTGCTAGATCATAAGGTAGTCTCATTTTTAATTTTTTGAGGAACGTTTTCCTGTTTTCACTGTTTTCCACAGTGGCTGCACCAATCTACATTTCCACCAGCATTGCATGAGAGTTCCCTTTTTTCCACATCCTCACCAACATATTATCTTTTTGATAATAGCCATTTTAACAGGTGTAAGTTGATACTTTGCTGTGGTTTTGATTTGCATTTCTCTGCTGAGCATCTTTTCATGGGCCTGTTGACCACCTCTGTGTCTTCTTTGGAAAAAAAAATCTCTGTTCAAATTCTCTGTGCATGTTTTATTTTGCTTTGTTGCTACTGAGATGTACAAGTTCTTCACATATTTTGGATATTAACTCATTATAAGTTAAATAACTTGCAAGCATTTTCTCCCCTTCAATAGCTTGCCTTTTCATTTTGTTGGAAAGTTCCAACTTCTTAACCCTTTATCATGCAGAGTGGCTTCTCTACTTCTCAAAAGTCTTGGCCCCAGCCAACACTCAAGCCTACAGGGCTCACTTCTGTGTTAAATAATTATCAAAGCATTTTTCTGAATAAAGGCAGTTATTTTGTTAAAAGAAATTCTATTACCAGGTGATAAAGGTAAGATAAATGTCTTTATCTGATCATAGGCATCTATAACATCAGCAATATTCTACATACCTTACATGTAATAGAAATTATCTGTAAAACATAATTATGCTTGAGAAACACAGGCAGTATTCCCAAATTTATTCCAGCATTTCAACATTCGAAGTAAAATAACTGCAAGACACTGTGTTAAGCTTGTTTTAAAAAAGGTTTATTTGTTACAAAATGTTAAATACTAAAACTAAAAACATATAAATTCAGGTCAGGCTATATTAAAATACACACATACCCTTCTTAGCAAAATTATTAAAGATTGAATTAAACAGATGCTTTTAAATAAAATAAAGTACTCTCGAGGAAGTTTTTTTTTTTTTTCTTTTTCTAATTAAGTATGTCAGTATGGCATAGTTTTTAAAATGGCAATTGAAAAGTTTAGCTGTCTTGGAAGTTCCATTTATTCAATTGTTCAGTTTTCTGCCACTGCCCATTGTGAAGCTGCCATGCCCCCTGGACAGGGTGAATTTCACTTACATTACTGAAACTTCTATTTTATAAGCCTATTCTCTTATAATAGGAACAGAGAGCAGTCAGAAGTATACAAAGGGTTATATAAGGTGAAAACCTGGCCGAGAAAGAAAAGGCCTTAGTTCTATCACACGGTATCTTCTCTAATTAAAATGACTGGAAAATATATTGAAGCAGAGATGAACACAAAGCATACATTCATCTAGAAATAATTTTTCAATTAAAAAAAAACCTCAAAAAGAGCACTCATTTCTCCAAGATAGTTTGTAAGTATTTTTAAATTTCTTACTTTAAATTGAGTTAATTCAAACGTATTGAAGAGTCTAGGTTTGAGACCTAATTTGATTGCTGTCCTGACTAGCTCTGAAAAGCCACATCAGTGTGCTCGAGTTACTCACACAGGTGGTAAAGGACTTTTCATAATAAAATCTACATGCTCAACCCCGACCAGAGCCCCGGCTTTCAAATTCAACTTCCACTCAGGTCAAACAACTTCAAAAGCATCTATGGTCTATGTAAATGTTAAATAGTATTTTCAAGCAAATACTCTGCTTTGCTTTAGAACTTAATGTTTTTTCAATTTCCTAGATCAAAAGTTACTGATTAAGAATTTTAGGTGCTGTAATTCACGTAGGGGAAAGACTACCTTAAGAAGAACGTAAGGCTATCACTGTGTTGTAAAAGATCTCAAATGTGATGAATTTCTGGAAATCTACTATAGCATTTATTCTTTACAATGTTTATCCTTATCAAATGTGATTTGCCAAGAGTGGAATAACTCAAGTGGTTAAAATACAAAAAACATAAATGCATTCCAGTAATCTGCATCGATACAATCTAATTAAAAGTCAAGTTTCTTGGAAGATACAGATACGGCATTTTTACTGCTTTGCTCAACAGTGTTGATATATATCCAAGGACTAACTGTATAGTATTATGTCTAATACTGTGGTATAAAACTATTTAATCAAACCTTTGAATAGCTGGAAAAACTCTGTGTCCTTGAAAGTCATTAGAAATTAAAAGAAAAATATATCCTAATACTGAATTACAGATGAAAATGATGTTAACAATAAATAGTAATCTGGCTTTCCACCTCTCAGCTTGTGAGCTTCCGATGTAATTATTTCTGTTGGCTTGTGATACAGGAGAAACTATAATTCTATTCTAGTACCATTTTCTCTCTATGTACTGAGTCTTTAGTTTATAACCCTTCTCTTAACTTACTGGGTTATCTTGAACAACAAGATTCATGCTACTCCTCATTAAATAACCTTGCAGTCCTCAGAAAGGATTCAAACAATTCAAGCTGCTGGTCTCCTAAGCTTAGTAAGTACATGAAACAAAAAACTCTGAAGCCAATGATTGCAATTTCTCTAGAAAGCATCTCTTCCTAGGAGCATCTTTATAAATGTGTTTTAAATTCACGCTGGTCAGTCAGTTTTACCAACATCCCGGTCTTAGAATAAGCAAGAAAGCATTTGTACCACTGCGAAAGCGCCAGAACTGTGACTGTTTTAAAGCTGAGTAAACACAAGGCCTTGTCTCCCTTGCCACACACCCAGGGGGCAGCAGAGATCCAGCACCCCCGCTGCCCACCCTACCCCCACTCAAGGACAGGAAACCCCACGTGATCGCTTCCCTCCAGCAAGCTTCCTTCTCTTCCCTCCATGTCAGTGCCTCTTTTTCACATTAAGCCAGAATGATGTTTGAGCAAGAAAATACAGTACATATCCTGCTAGGAGACATACATAATTTGGGGGCCCAATACAAAGTGAAAATGCAGGGCCTTTCTTTAAACATTATTAAGAATTTCAAGATGGCAATAGCAGGTCCTCGAACCAGGCTCAGGGCCCTGTGTGACGGCACAGGTTACACAGCTGTGTAGCCAGTCCTGTTTAGGTTTCCTGCCCAATCAGAATCCCACAGAAGAGACAAGATGGCTCAAATGGGTTGTCCACATTAAAAAAAAAACTTTCTTCATGATGGTTCAAACATGATTCGAAACCAAGTGTGTTTCACTTTCAAAGTCCCACGCAAATTTCTATTCCTAGGAATTCAGATTGATCAGCTTTACCCTAGATTTTTTTCGTTATTGAAATAGTCATACTGGGTCTTTAAAATGCCCCTTATTTTAATAGAGCAATTAATCAGACATAATGAAAATTTTTAATTAATACTACATGATTTTGTTTTTAAATTTAAACATTACTTAACTGGGAGAGGTATTAATATCACTAAAGCAACAGGGCATCTTAAAGGGAAAAGGAAGCTGTAGGACAGCTTTACATACTAGGATGGTGAAGCCTTGGTTTTAGCCTATGGTATATTTTGTTCCCTTTTAAGATCACAATAGTAGTTGTTTTCAGAGAACTAACAAACACACTAAGCTGTATGGTAATTTTTTTTAACGCCCATATTGGTTTCAGTCACAGAATTTTACTGAAACACAGAGGTATCCCATCCTTCTTCTTCTTCTTCTTCTTCTTCATAATAATAATAATAATAATAATAATAAAAAGCGTATGCATGTAAAAGCTCTGGGTTACATTACTAAGCAACGACATTTCCGGGAGTGAATATACTTCCTGTATTCCGCAAGCTGCTTCAAGTACATATTCGATGGCCATCTGTGCTTTTCAACAAAACTGCGTTCTTCCACTAAAATTTTTAGAAAAAGAATGTTAATTGCATATATTTTATTTTGGATCAAGTTTAGATATTAACTACTACTTAACATTTCCTATTTCCAATTTCCTGTTTAACAGAGGGGATCTGAGCTCAGCTACATATCGCCTACCTTTCCCTCAATGCTTTTATTATGTCAGTCATCAGGATTTAAATGATTACGTGATTTGCAACAATATACGTCTTGTCCACTGCTTCATCAAGTACTATGCGTATTCTTTTGTTTTTCCAAATGTGACTTGGAGATGATAATAGACTTGTTTTCATTTAGGTTTCTTTGTAGCCACCTCACTCTCCCAAACTCTTTAAAGCCCTCTCAAGTCTACCCTCCACCAGCCACAGTCACCAGGGAAGCTAACCACTCGGGCGGCAGCTGCCAGCCCCTTCTCCTCACAGCCTTGCACCCTCCTGGTTTCTAGGCCTGCTTCCTGCTTCCGTGTTGGATACCTCTGCTCTTGGACTCCAGGCCCTTCATGCAGTTTATTTTCCTTCTGGTGAAGCACAACCTTTATTAGCTCCCTGAAAAAGGGGGTATGTCTGAAGTATTTTTGAGACCCTACTTGTGATGAAAGATCTTTATCCTCTTCACACACGATTGGTAATTTGGTCTGGTACAGAATTCTAGGTGGAAAACTTTTCTCAGAATGTTAAAGACATAATTCCTCTGCATTCTAGTTTCCAAGGCTATTAAACACTCCTCTACCATTCAGATTTATAGCTCTTGGCAAGTCATCTGTGTTCTTTTAAAACTTCCATATTTTTCTATTTATAGTCGGTATTCTTGCACGTCCCAGGGATGGACTTTGTTCACTCATACCGCTGAGTGCCTAGCAGGTCCTCTCAGTCTTAAAACTCGGGTCCTTCAGGACTGGGATAATTTCTTGTATTAGTTCCTTGATAACTTCCTCTCCACTGTTTTTATTCTGCATTAAATCCTTCTACTCAGATACTTCATCTCCTGGATTGAGCCCCCAAATTTTCTTAAAAACTTCCTCTCCTCTTTATCTTTTTGTCTTACTTTTTGGAAGATGTCCTCATCTTTATCTTTCAACTTTTACATAGTTGTTTCAACTCTTTTATTTATTTAGGGTTTGTTTGTTTGCTGCCGCTGCTGTTGTTGTTGTTTTGCTATCATGTTTGTAATTTCCAAGAACAACTTTTTGTTTTTGTACTATTTTCTAAACTATGATAAAGCACACATAACACAAAATTTACTATCTTAACAATTTTTTAAAAATATTTTATTTATTTGAAAGAGAGCATGAGAGTGGGAGAGAGAGAGTGTGTGCACACAAGCAGGGGTGAGGGGTAGAGGCAGAGGGAGAAGGAGCCTGCATGCTGAGCAGGAATCCTGATGTGGGACTCAATCCCAGGACCCTAGGATCATGACCTGAGCCAAAGGCAGACACTTAACTGAATGAGCCACCCAGGCGCCCCTATCTTAACAATTTTTAAGTATACAGTTCAATATCGTCATGTACATTCACACTGTGGTGCAATTTCCAGAACTCTTTTCATCTTGCAAAACTAAAACTCTATACCCATTAACAACTCCCCATTTCCCCGTTCCCCCCAGTCCCTGGCAACCATCATTCTACCATCTTTGTGACTACTGTTTCTTTTTAAATAACATTCTCTCCTACTTCATAAATATGTATCTCTTATTCTCTGAGGATATTAATTTTAGGATTTTTAAAGGATTTTTTTTTTCTATTCTTTGTTCCTCTAAATTCTTTCCCTTCTGTTTCCATTAATTTTATTTTGGTTTTGGTATCTATCTTTCATGTTAGATACTGCCTAAAATATCTGAGGATTCTCAGTTATATCCTTACATTTATGAATGAGACCTAGATAGCTGTTTGGATATCTTGTGGTAATGGGTAGGACTTACTGACTGGTGGAATAATTGAGCAGATATCTGTTGGGTTCACCGAGAGAATTTCCAAATGATTGTACCTACATATTTTTTCTTCAGGGTCAGAGAAAGATGGTTTAATCTCATGTCCAGAGTGTGGGAGTCAAGGCACCAATACCTGGTGCTGGAATTCTAGAACCTGGACACGGGAAGGAGGTCGACGGCTTTACTCTAACAATGTGTACACTTTCATGTGATCCCCATGTTTTCAGTTCAACTCTTTTTTTATAAGATTTTATTTATTTATTTGACAGAAAGATAGCAAGACAGGGAACATAAGCACAGGGAGCTGGAGAGGGAGAAGCAGGCTCCCCACTGAGCAGGACCCAGGACCCTTGATCCCAGGACCCTGAGATCATGACCTGAGTTGAAGGAGCGGCTTAATGACTTAGCCACCCCAGTGCCCCTTCAGTTCAGCTCCTTAGCCCAATCTCAGGTAGACCTGGAGTTTGTGATTCTACAATTCTTTCGGTTTAATTTCTCCAGGAATAAATATCCCATCTCCTACAATGATGAAGGAGAAAAAGCTGTCTGCCTGGGTGGGATGGAGGGCAGCAAGCTCATAGTTCATAACTTTCTTCTTTTTTTTTAAAGATTTTAATAATCTTTAAAGATTTTATTTATTTATTGTAGAAAGAGAACACACACGAGCCAGGGGAGAGGGAGAGAATCTCAAGCAGACCCTGTGCTGAGCACAGAGCCTGGTGTCGGCTCGACACCAAGACCAAGACCAAGACCCAGGCCAAACCCGAGTCTGATGCTCAACTGACCCAGTCACCCAGGAGCCCCCTTCTTCACACCTTTCATCTAATTCTACTGCTTTCAGCCCCAAGCCTCATTCTGCTTTCTGAAATACCTGGTCCCTTAGATTTCTAAGGTTTCTTGGTACTCTGCTGGGTGAGTCAGCTTGCTTCTCATCAGCATTCCCTTCTGTGGGTACTTAGATTTCCTTCTACTGAGTCATGTTCCACTCCCCCATCTACTGTTTGACCTCATGTATTATAATTTGAATTAATGAAGTCATGACAAAAAGGGCTTAGACAAAAAGAAACGACCTAGCAGCTCAGGGAAGTTAGTTGTAGGGTTCATTAGTAAGCAAACCAGACACAAGACTACTCTCTTGGTTAAGATTTAAAAAAAAGAGAGAGAAGAGTTATCCAGATGAGCTCTGACAGCCAGCAAAAACCAAAACAGACAAAAAACTCCACAATATGTAATATGTAACATAATATTGAGCTAAATTAAGCCATGAGAATAATGAATCCACAAATGCCAAGGGTATCTTATACTCCTCTGAATTACTGTTTGTGTAATAAACAGTAATACACCGCACACTGAATGAGCTATTCAACTGAGTTCTGCTGTATCAAGGCCAGCATTAACATGACATCTTGTCTAGTCTCACTTTTCAATTTCTAAACACCTCTAAAGAAGAACTGTCAGGCAAGAGAAAAGAGTTCACAGAATTCCAATGATAACTTGGTAATTTTTGAAACCGAAAATGGGAAATTATTTAAGAGAGCTGTAAACTGTGACAAGAACCCTTCTAACTTCAAGTGACCACGTGAGGCAGTTCAAGTGTGAGACAACAGGGGGGAAAGCTGACTAGGACATTCTGGAGGAGACATGCTCCTGTAAACGGGCTCCAGGTCGCTCCAGGTTGCTTCCATGTGGGAAGATAGGCCCAGGGCAGCCGGATCTTCCAACTTTTCCAAAGAAGCCAGAAATCTGATTTTTAAGACGTGACATGTCACAATTTTTAAATAGTGACACTAAAAAAAAAGTAATACCGTGTGGTCCAAATAAAACCCCTTGGCAGACTGTACTCAGCTATGGTCCATCCCCAGATTCCCAGTCTGTGACCACTCAATTAGACTATCTAATTCTTCCCTACTCACCAGGGGCTTTTGTTCTCTATCCCCAAGGACACATCACAGTAGGTCCTGAACATAAACAGGTACCAATGATCTGGAACATTCATAAGATCTTCCTAGTTCTCATCAAAGGAACAGAAGACAATCAAGGACACAGCCTCATCTTCTCACCCTGCCTTCTCAAATTACACCCTGGAGTCAGGCTTCTCACTATGCCAGGTGGTCATAACATACTTTATAGTCAATTGTGTAAGTAATAAAATAAAATAAAAATTTATAACTCAAAGGATTTATAGAGCACATTCTCCTAAGCTTGTACTAGTACTCTATGTGTAGCATTCATTTACACAAGACAGTAAATGGAAAATAACCTTATTCTTCTTTTATGAATGAAGGGGACCTAAGGCAGCATTACGAAGGTGGTTCTAAAATCACAATGTCCACTTGTTTCATTTTGAATCGATATCTTAAAGAATGATTGTATCAGAATGTCCCTACTAACAGCAAGAAGTGCGCTTTCTCTTTATTAGTGGAATTAGTTTGTTTCTTTCCTGCACAGAGTAGATGGTTAGTAAATATCTTTATTCTGCTTTACTATGTTTCTCTACTACACTAATAATTAAGTTCTATGTAAGAAGGCTCCCAATAGGCATATGATGTTTGTCAACTAACTGAATATATTTGCCAAAAAATAAACTGTTTCCTGGTTTCCTTATCTGTACAAGAAGATGAAAAAACCAGAGATTTTCAAATATTTTGGCAGAAGATTATCTCTTACAAGTAAAATTTTATGGAGAACAGCAGATAAAACAGAAGATAAAAACTACGGGCTAAAGGGCCAGGGGGTCCAAGAACTACAAACTTCAGCCTTCTCTTCTTCCTTCCCTCCTCTTCCCTCAGCCACTCCCTGCTCTCTGCCCCATCTCAGAAAACATTCAGGTGTCTCCATGGATACTTTCCTGTTTAGAGTTTAAAACTACTTAACTAGATGATCTTTTTTTGCCTTTTAACTTGATTGTTCTCTGAGCCTATTCTAGGTAACATGACCAAACCATCGTATCTAAACTGACCGTCTACTCTGATGACTCTTCTGTTCTCATTTTCTTTCTTCTTATGCAGCGTTTAGGAGCTCACACTTTGATTGGTTTTAATTTTACAATTTACCTTAAAGATCACAATATGTACACTCTCTGTACAGTAAGTTTTGCAACATTCTTTGACCAATTAAAAAACTGTTATTCCCGAGTAACATAATGGATTCCTATACAGAGATACTTAAATAAATGTACATATCAGAGCAAGTGAACTACATATCATAAATAATAAATGACAGTTACAATTCCTTCACAAGAAAAAATTTTAAATCTATACTGTTAAAATTTTGCTTCTGATTTAGGTAGTTAAAATCAAGATATCGTCTATCACAATCAAATATCCCCTGAGGCCACCTTATCTCTACTTCAGAAAAAAGTCACACTTAAAAATGGATGGGAGCTATAAAACAATCATTAGAAAGCTTCTTGTGTAACACAAGTCAAGCTATTTTTATAACCAGGTGACTGTAAGTTAAAGTGTCCTCAATTACCATGCTGTGTAGTTAAGAGGAATGTATTACACTGACTTTTTACTTTTTGTTTTTAACAACTACTGTTCCTACAAACTACATCTTAAACCTAAGAGCAAAGAACGAAGTATTCTTTTCAAAACAGTAATTGGTAATCTACCTGAAAGATCCTGAAATTCAGGCTTTTGGCTGAAGATGAGGTAGTTAGTGGCAATGAAATGAAGTAGCCAGGTTGAAAGGCAATCCGAGTGGTGAAACTGCAAGACAAATGGAAAGTGAAACAATGTTGTACATAATAACCATCCAGACAATGAATAGGTGGAGAGAATCTGGGAGGATTTGTGGAGAGCACAACTCCACACCGACTATGTCCATATAGGACACAGGCTTCTGCCAACTCTGAGAGCAGAAACGAAAAGGGAGAATTACTTGCATGTAATAATAAAATTGCAGCAGTGAAGAAATCAAATCAAATGACTAACAAGCCACTGGTGCTGGAGTGGCTAATGTCTTGAACAGAGGCACAATGCATCATCAGTGGTTAAGAGACTCTTTGAGGTCCTTTAAGGATTTTGTTTAAGCTTTTAATCCAAGGTCATGGCCGTCACTAATTGCACTTCTACCTGTGTAACAGAGTCAAGATTATGGTTAGCAAAAGTACACACCTGGCCATATATGAACAAGTTCACTTGAGAGGCGAACCAAAATATATTTTGTGGAGGAACTGTCAATCAACCTAAAGGTATGGGTTTCAATGTGTACATACCTCTATGAGAAGGTTATGTCTGAGCAGTCGCTTTTACCTAGGATGTAGTCATGTGCTCGTACAGTGAGCAGCACATTTCTCATTCTGAATTTCAATAGCTAATGGAAGGGAAATTCAGAGCACCGCAGCCATGACATCCTCACCTTGGTGCCAGTCGTCCAGTGATGCTCACTGATCCACCCAACCACTCAACTCAGACTCCAATAACGTGCTGGCAGGCCACTTTGATACATGAGTATAGTTCTTTTTTTATTATTGTGGTTAAAATACACATAACATAAAATTTAGCATGTAACCCTTCTTTAAGGGTATCAGTGGCATTAAGTACATTCACATTATTATGCAACCATCACCACTATTTCCAGAATGTTTTTATCGTCCCAAACTATATACTCATTAAACAGTAACTCCCCTTCTAGTCCTACCCCTAGTCCCTGGTAACCACCATTCTATTTTTCTATGAATTTGACTATCCTAGATACCTCACGGACACTGGCTTATACGACAGGTATGCTTTCTCTGTCTGGATTGTACTTATGTCCTCAAGTATATAGTCCACGTTGCAGCACATATTACAATGTCATTCCTTTTTAGGACTGAGTAATATGCCACTGTATGAATATACCACATTTTATTTATTCATTCATCTGTTGATGGACATTTAGGTTGTCTGCATCTTTAAGCTAAATATAGTTCTTTTAAGGAAACTCAAAAATATTATATAAAAATAATGCTAAATCAAAGAAAGACTTATAATCTCATATCTTAAGAAAGAAACTCAAGTATTGCTCTTTTAAAAAGTTATAATGTGGGAATATTTTCACATGTTAAATCCGCAGCTTCCTCTGATTTTCATTATACAAAATCAGAATTTTTGAAATGTAAGACACTTTATGGTTCACCAAATCCCACATCACATTTTACCCATTTTTATTCTTCTTAACTTTTAGCCAATAAATGTGAGTAATCTAGAAGAGATAGAATAAGAAGGTGTAGCTATTTTATTTTTTATTTAATTTTTTCAGTGTTCCAAGATTCATTGATTAGGCACCATACCCAGTGCTCCATGCAGTGCCCTCCTCAATATCCATCACCAGGCTCACCAAAGCCCCCACTCCCTCCCCTCCAAAACCCTCAGTTTGTTTCTCAGAGTCCACAGTCTCTCATGCTTCATCTCCCCTTCAATTTCCCCCAATTCACTTTTCCTTTCCTTCTCCCAATGTCCTCCATGTTTTTTTGTCTAGCTATTTTAACAGAAGCCACCAGCACTAGCAGATGATTAATCCAAAGCCGATAACCTACAAACAAAAGTTCAGAACATTGCCTAAGGGCTATGACTTTATTTTTTATTTTTTTAAAAGATTTTATTTATTTATTTGACAGAAAGAGAGATCACAAGCAGGCAGAGAGGCAGGCAGAGAGAGAGGGAGAAGCAGGCTCCCTGCTGAGCAGAGAGTCTGATGCAGGGCTTGATCCCAGGACCCTGAGATCATGACCTGAGCCGAAGGCAGAGGCTTTAACACTCTGAGCCACCCAGGTACCCCAAGGCTGTGACTTTAAAGAGAAGGACGATCCATAGAAATGAACATCTGGCTACAAAAACATGGTTAATATGTAAAATTTTATTTTTGACCAAGATTCAAGGTATCATAACTATAGACTCTTAGCAAAGATAGAAAGCAGTTCACTGTAAGAACTACTTTTTTGGAAGAACAATGCTAACCTGAGAAAGCAGGTTTATTTACTTATTTTATAATTAAGTTATTTACTTCAGAAAGAGAAAGTGTGTGCGCGTGCACACGCAAGCATGAGTGAGAAGGGCAGAGGGAGAGAGGGAGAGAGAATCTTAGGCAGGCTCCCCACTGAGCAGGAGCCTGACGCTACTTGGGGGCTCAATCTTCAAACTCCAAGATCACAACCTGAGCAGAAATCAAGAATTGGAGGCTTATCTGACTATGGCACCCAGGCACCCCTGACAAAGCACGTTTAAACTGAAATAAACAACAAAATAAAAAAGAACAGCTTTACAAATATCATAAACAAAATGCATCTAACAGCTCTGTGAAGAATAATAATGGTGAAGAAAATACCCAGAAACTCACAAGGAAGAGATCAGAAAACTAGTGTCCTGAAGCAGCCAAATATTAATGTACAGATTATAAGTAAGATATTGAATTTTTATATGTAAGATATTGAGTTTGAAACTTTAAAAATATGGCTAACAGGAGCACGTCAGATCAATCACCGACGTTCGGCTAGTTAGGGCAGAAAAGGGAGCAGAGATAAGGAGATGTCTGAGTTCAAATGACTTAATCTGATTAAGGGAAAGAAGCTTCTCTTGCATGTTAGAAGTCCAACTTGGGACACCTAGATGGCTCAATTGTTAAGCGTCTACCTTCAGCTCAGGTCATGGTCCCAAGGCCCTGGGATCGGGCTCCCCGCTCAGTGGGAAGCCTGCTTCTCCCTCTCCCACGCCCTCTGCTTGTGTTCTCTTTCTCGATGTGTCTCTCTCTGCCAAATAAAAGTCCAACTTGATGGAAATAGATGAACTTGAAGGTAGAATCATGATAAAGAATTGAGAAACATTAGGGGAAGGGGAAGGAGGAAGTAGAAGTGAGAGAATACCAAACTGCTACACTACATCAAAGGTATGAAGGATGCTTTCCTGATAAACAATGAAAAACTAGCAGAGATGACAACAGAGTGTTTGGAAATTCTGATTATTAAAAGCTACTCCAAGTCTGATTCTGCTAAAAGACAGTTTCACCTCCCAGAAGTCAGAGAAACAATGAAGGAAAAGTTACCTAAATTTTGACCAACAGTATGAACTGGCTGGTAAACTAAAGCCTCAAACTAGGAACTTCCAAGAGAACTGGCGAAGAAAACGATCCTGTTATCATGGATTTGTAATTGCCAAATTAGGAACTGCCAGGAATACAATAAAGGAAAACTGGCTTAAATTAAGGAGACATAATCCTAGAAAATAAAAAAGTCTTCAGAAGCAAAAAGTAAAATTCAAAAAGGGGTGGTATCTTAAACTTGTAAAATTAAAGAGAAAAAAATAAGGGTAATTAGAAAATCAGAAAGCACAGGGTCAGGGAAAAGAGGTCAGGAAGAACCACTGACGATGCAATCCTAAATAACCCCGGTGAGGAGACGTGTGCACACATGCATGCGTGCAACCTGGGCCATAAATGCAACAGGACAGGAAGTTCTTGGGTGCAGGAACTAAAAGGATACGATGAGATAAGGAAAGAGAAGCTTGTGATCTTTCTTTTAAAGTATGACAGACTTTGTAGAATACTATGAAAATGATATAACAAATATGAACAGAGGTTGTAAAAAATACCTCAAAGAATGAAAAAGAAGTTTTAAACTAAATCTAGAGATTATCCCAGGCTCAATGTAAATACATTACAAAAAGAGATCAAGGTTACTCAGTTTGGGGTTTGTTTCTTTTCCTGGTTGTTTTGTTTTACTTGTAGCAGGAATTCCTATCACACTGCACTCACTGGGCCAGAGACCCTTGTGGTGTTAGTAAAGGGCTTAGCCCTTGTGTGCACACTGCCTACACTTGTGAGCTTAGTGCGCAGCCAGTGACCTCAGCTCCAAGCTCCAACACTGTGCAGAAGGTTACTCAGTTTTTTAAATTTGTTTTTATCCTTAAAATTAAATATATAAGGTCTTAAGACTTGATTATAATAGAAACAAACTCCAAAATAGTTAAGGAGATAGTAAAAAGACTTAGATACTTTAAATGAATTCCCTTCTTTGTCCAGAAATACACATTATTGCTTTATGAATTCCTCTCAATCTGGAGGCAAGCTTTTAGTGGTCTTTCCTTTGCCCCCTTTAGGTGGCTCCATTTTAGCAACTTGAAGACAACGTGGTCCTATTTTTCTAATTTCGGATGTCCAAGTTGATAGGGATACCCAAATGCTGTATGCCAGATAACATCTTACAAAGCCCTGATAGTCACCAATGATGGATCAAATATATTCCTGTAAAAAAGACCTAGAAGGTTCAGCTTTACAGCAAGTTCAATATAGACCATTAACCATGACTGCCACAAGTCCTAAAACTGTCACAGGGCAGAGGATGGAACAGTAGAATAACCAAGGGTAGGATGACACATCTGGATAAACTTCCTGCTCCCCCTTTAGTGGGAACAAAAATAAGGGTGGGATGACACATCTGGATAAATTTCCTGCTCCCCCTTTAGTGGGAACAAAAATAACAGATTTTTGACTGGCTCAACTTCCGCAGGTTTTGGAAGACTTCAGGACCGCAAACCTAGTTTACTCACACATCAGCCCAGTCCTCTGTCAGATTCAGACTCCAGGCTCTTTGTGACTGCAGTTCTTCACAATTAGCTTAACCATACAAACTCTCTTCCCTAGAATGTGGAGCAAAGCAATTCTTAAAAGGCCTTAAGCTTAGAAGAAGCCAGAAAGTATGGTGTACTGTAGTGATTCTCAACTCCAATGTTTTTACTGAATGTACATGAGACATATTAACAGAAGGCATTTGAAAGGATTAATGAAGTACACCGATACCTCCTACAAACAACCAGGAACTCCGAAACATGTCCATGAAATGAAAAGATGCATGAATGAACACATAAATGAGTTTAGCCTAACCATCTCTGTCAATATGTGTGGACTAATTCTGTCATTTTTCTTTCATGAACCCTAAGACAGGACTGCTCTGGGGAAATTCAACCTAAGTTCTATTTCCTACAATGCCAATACGGCTCAATAAAGCATTATACCCAGATGACTCTAATACAGGCTGCCATTCAAGGAAAAAATTTCCCATCAGCAAATTCTACCTCCTTGGAAAAACAGTGCTCAAAAATCCGATGCTTCAAAATGATGCAGCCTCATTTGGCCAAACTTCTAAACTGAGACAAACATGGATGTATCTCTCAACAAAGAGAATTTTTTTTTTTTTTTAAATCCAACAAGCAGATACGAAGGGACGAGTACCTTGGCTTTCTTGAGCAGGTCGACGATATCCAGATTCATAGAGGCCAGCTCCCTGCTGGGCATGCTCTGCAGCTGCGTGATGATGAAGAGTTCACAGATGTGCTGCAGCCTGGACACCTGGTACATCTCAGCACAGATCAGAAGACACATAGCCTGGAAAATGCCAGCTGACGAGCAAGGGAAAGAAGAGAAAGTGGACGGTGAAGGCAGGCCACGAACTCACAACCCTGAGATCCAGAGTGGCGCACTCCACCAAGAAAGCCCCTATCAATAGGCGCCCCTGTCATGCCATTTTAGAAAGAATGGCAGGCCTTCACACTCTAAAGTAACTCTTTTTGTTGTTGTTGTTGTTATTAAGTCTTCAGAGAAGGAGATTCTAGGATTGCACTTAAATAATCATCCTGAGGCTGTTATGTAACTCTTTATGCCTGCAAAACCAAATCCTTGTGATTTTTCTTCTCTTTAGTCCCAGGTTCATTTGTTTTTGTTGTGGTAAAACAAACGACATAAAATTTATCACTAACCACTTTAAAGTGGTTTAAAGTTCGGCAGCATTAAGGTACACTCATATTGTGGTGCACCCATCGCCGTCATCCATCTCCAGAACTTTTTTCTTCTTCCCAAACTGAAACTCTATATCCATTAAGCAATAACTCCCCAGTATCACCTTCTCTTAATCCCTGGTAATTGCTCAGGTTGTGTGTGTGTGTGTGTGTGTGTGTGTGTGTGTGTGTGTGTGTGTGTGTGTTTAAACTTCCCTAGAAGTGATTTGTCAGGTAATTCTCTTTCTAAGCCCTCCTTCAATTCCTTACATTGTTTTGTAGTCAGGAACCAAGAACACTATGTATGAAAGATCCTTAACACGATGAATAGATCACTTTTTTTCCTGTGATTTCCCAAAGCAAACATTCTAATACTGATCTACTTTCTGATTATTCCTTTTGACTCATTTTCTCCTCACACTTTTTACCAAGTTTTAAAGGGCTCTGTCCTACAGTTATTAGTGCTTCTCTGAGCATTTCTTCTAATTAGTAAGAGAAGACCTAAAATGTGAAGCTTCAATTACACTAGTGGGAGGACGACTGAGAAACTAAATTTTCTTATTATTTTATTTATTTATTTATTTTTTAAAAAGATTTTATTTATTTGACAGAGAGAAACACAGTGAGAGAGGGAACACAAGCAGAGGGAATGGTAGCGGGAGAAGCAGGCTTCCCGGAGAGCAGGGAGCCCGATGTGGGGCTCGATCCCAGGACCCTGGGATCATCTTATTATTTTAAGTCAGGGTCAAAATTTTTATTTAACATACAAATTCGCCAGTATTAAAATAATAAAATAAACAACAACACACATTCCAATGAGAATCAGTGCTTTCATTTTTATTAAGCACATACAATCAGCCAGTCTTTAACACTGACCTTACCAACTGTAACTAGTTCCAAAGTATTCTACAGCTGGCTGCAAGACCAGAACTAATTCAGTTAGAAAAAGGAATTTTTTTTGAACTTCTAAAACCTTTCACTAGAGAGCCCATGGGTTTTAATAACAAAGATTGGAAATCTTCCTAATCTAAGAGTGAAAGCAATAAATCTGGAGAGAGGGATGGTCTGAAATGTGTGTTTTCTTTTTATATTTGCTAGAGTACCTGGCCAGGTTCTCTACTTGAGGTCTCGGGCTCCTTGACTAAGTAAACCACCAGGGATTTATTCTAGTTGTGCTCGTGGTCATTGTGTTTGTGGTGGGAGCCATCTAGTGGCCAGAGGATGAAGGTGAATTAAAGGGGCTTCTGTGCGGGTGTCCCAAGGCGCTAGGACTATATGAAGGATTTTGCAGTTTCTCCAAGGAGACCCCCAGCTAGGAAAAAACCTGCAAGATCTGTTCCAACCTATAGCTGCCAAGGACGATTAGTTTTTAGTCAAAGATAGTCCTAAGTCAGCGAATAGGGAAATAAATCCTACAGTCTGCGGGGCATCCTAAATGTCTCAGGAGAAGTTTTTGGAGAAATTAGTTTAAGCAGAGTATGACTTTAGGGATAGTCAGAAGGCTTGATAAAATCCCACATTCTCTGAGCCACAGAGATGACCAAGGGATCTCAGAATATTCAGAGTTCTTAAAAGTGCCTCAATCACGAGTTAGAGCCATAAAAACAGCTGCCCAAACCTCTTCTCTTTACGGCGGGGATGTCCCAGTCTGTCCAATTCGTTACTGGGTGGCACAAAACACCTCTCCATTTCTAGGATGCCCTCGTAATCAGCACACTGCTGGGGTTGGCTGGTACGAGAGAACTGACTGAAAATTCATTGTCGTCCCAATACCATCTCGCCTGACTAGCACATTCCATGATGTCAATTTTGATCAATCTTATGCAAAAATAAATTTCATAGAAAGCAACTCATCGAAATGAGTGACAAGGAAAAGAAATTGTGAGATATTATCTAATATTGAGACGGCTCACCTGGGCAACAGGAGTCTGTGTATAGGTATTCTAAGAATGACAAGAAAGTCTCTTTGGAAACACCGTAAACTGGAATCAGAACACTCTTTGCTTCCATATAATTCCCATTAAACATGGCTGCCATGACTTCACAGCGGGCCACCAAGATGGCCCTGTGGGCCGGGACCGTTGTACCTGCAAGGTTCAAAGTCACATAAGCTACATAAACTTGTAGAGTTGTTATTCTAGCAATCTCTCTATCAGTTCGAGGGGTATTGCATTAGGCACAGCTAAGCCAATGTCAGAAAGCAAAATTTGGGGACATAACCAGCTTTACCAGAAACTTTTTGGTTTTTAATTGAAAAACAGTTCAAAAATTGATTTTGAAACTGACAACTTATAAGACAGGTGATTATTTGTTACTCAGTTCGTATTTTCTGAAGATAGAAACACTGAAATGAAATATTTTGCTTCATGTTTTTTTAAAAGATTTTATTTATTTGAGAGAGAGAGAGAGAATGAGAGTGCGGGAGCATGAGAGAGGGAAGGTCAGAGAGAGAAGCAGACCCCTGCTGAGCAGGAAGCCAGATGCAGGATTCAATCCTGGGACTCTAGGATCATGACCTGAGCTGAAGGCAGTCGCTCAACCAACTGAGCCAACTAGGCACCCTTGCTTCCTGTTTTTATAATGAAACACATATCCTTTGCAATTGAAATACCATCACCCATTCTTACCCATGTGCCTCCCAAGAAAACAGTGCCACTATCCTTCTTGGACATACTCAAAGAACAGGTCCTGGCCCTGCTTCCCCTTATGAGAAAGAGGAAACTAGAAAGTGAACTATTCCTTGGCCTAAGCAATCCCTATGTTACAGCAAGGACGCCAAGAGACTTTTATAGAGCCAAGGGGAGCATTTCAGACTTTATGGAAAATTTGGAAGGGGATGACCTACTCCCCGGATGTCTCTCTAGTGTACTACCTCCTCAAGGGAAAGTGTTGCTTCTGGGAAAGCCAGAACTACTTTAAATTTTAAAGGCCCCTCAGCCCACACCCTTCTCTGAAGCTCATTAAACTGAACTGACTCTCTAGCAAAAGTCTGCTAAGCTCTCCAGCTCCTGGGCCGTCCCACCAAGTCCCACCAAGGCAGCACTAGATGGCACATGGGTGGGAAAGCAGTTTCACCACTCCCAGCACCTAGGAAACCGTGAATCCCCAGGAAGCCTTCAGTTCAGTCTAGATCAGTTTGATACATTGTTACTGAGGACCCACCATGTGCTAATCACTATGTTACGCATAAAGATACAAAGATGAAAAAGACAAACTCCCCAGCTTGGAAGCAGTCACACCACAGCCAATGTGAATGACGAAGCCTTCCAAAAAGTAACTCTATGAGCCAAATCACTCTGCTCTGCTCAAGGGTCTTCACCTATACATCCCGAAAATATCAGACCTCTCAGGACCATATATTCTATGCTATGTAAAGTAGTCTAAGATATTTTACAATGAGGGGCGCCTGGGTAGCACAGTCAGTTAAGCATCCAAGTCTTGGTTTGATGCTCAGGCCGTGATCTCAGTGTCATGAGATCAAGGCCTCTATCGGGCTCTGCACTCAGCATGGAGTCTGCTTAAAGGACTCTCTCTCCCTCTGTCCCTCTGTCCTCCTCTCCCTCTCTCGCAAATAAATCAACAAATCTTTTAAAAAGTTTTAAATAAATATTTACAGTGATTGGATTCTTATGCTTCTTTAAATCCAAGCAAAACACGTGATTCAGAAAAGAAGAGTTCCACCCAAGCCTAGTGACTTCCTCCAAAGCCAATAATCCCTTAGGATTCACAAACAAGGCCCAGCAATTGCCAGCTCTGAGCTCAATGCTTAGAGTTATAATTTGCACAAATGCACCCCCCAGAGGAGCAGGGAGAAGAGGCTACCTACAGTGAACACTACTACTGAGTCATCACACACCTGCTAGCAGGCGTCATCATCCCCCCTCTGGGCTCCTTCCCCTCTCTGCCCTTTTGCCGTTAGGCCACTTGCTCTCAATAGAGCCGTGTCTACTGATGGGGATGACCAGTTTCCATGATTAAACATGCTGGTATTTTTATATGCATCAATTCACAAAGAATCCAAACAAGTAATGCAACTGGGCTTGTAATTCTAACGTTATAAAATCTGAAGGAAGACTATTAAAAAAAAGAAAAGGTAAAGCAGAAGCACAGCTTAAACAAACTAGATAGCCTCTCATTTGGGTTAATCAGAAGGATTTCAGATTGACCCAAAATACCAAGTGGACAGTAGAAGGGGAAGGAACTTGATAAGTAACCTTGGAATTTTAACAGAAATTTTCCATTGATAAGGTAGTTAAAACAGTTACAAGCCCAGCAAAGCACTGTCAAACTTGTTTCAAGCTTTGCATTTGGTTTGGAAAACCATTATACCTCCAGGTCAGAAAATCATCGCTTCTATTTCTCACCTTCTTCAACCACTATCTGGTATTATAAACTGTTCCATTATGAAACCATAATGCAATATCTCCATATAGTCACATTTTTCAACATAGTATATAAACTGTATAAATACATAAACTCTGTATCAAATATGCCAAATGAACACAATCCGTGTTCTTATACCAGCCAGCAACAAGATAAAGCTGAAGAAGGAAAGGAGGAGAGCATCAATTTTCTAGTTTAAAGATAAACATGTTCTTTGAAAATGTCAAGGCCTAAAGTATCTTTCCTTTGTAGAATTCAACTGCTACTATTTTAGAAACTTTTTTTTAAAGGAAAATGCTTAAGAATGAAATAAAATTTGAAAGCCGAAGTGTTCTAATAACCTTAACAGAAATTATCAAAGATCTTTGTTGTTATTATACACTAAAATACAATCCTACATTTGTCATACCATCTTCACATTACTTTCCAAGTTTCAAAAATGGAATTCTTAGCATTTTTGTTTTACTCTGAAAACCGGAAACTTGCCTACTTCAAGAGAGATTTAGAATACGTACCATCAGGATTTTATATACACCCTTACACGCTCATGACCACTGTACCAGGTAGAAATCAGTATCCCCATGTTACAGGCAAAAAGACAAAGGACTAGAAAGGTAAAGTAGCACAGCCACACCAAGAGCCCAGCCAGGTCTTTCTACTCCTGGTCACTAGCACCTCAGCAAGCTAAACACTAAAAATGACCTTTTAGGAGCTATCTGGTTCACTTTCTTCACTCTGGAAACGAGAAGACTTCATCAAGGGAACCACACTGAGTGACCGGCCTAAGGACACTGCTGGTTGGAAGGCAAAGCCAAGGCTAACGCCAGGGTTGCAGACAAACCGGCCTGTAGAGGAGACAACAGTGCTCTGTTCTGCCCACTAGAGCTCCCTCCCCAAACTCCAGAAGCTGGGCTCCCCTCTCTGCCCACACCTGGCAGAGAAGCTGCAGCTAGACCTGGCTTCCACCCACACCTGCCTGTCTCAGCCCCAGGCCTTGGGAGGCCTTGGTTTCTGAGCTGAGGAGGCTACGTAGGAAGAGCAGCACAGCAGCTGAATGTCCACACGCCCCCCAACCAGCCTGCGCGCACCCAGCTTCTGCATAGCTCGGGGACGCGGGCAAGTCCAAAGAGAAATAACTCTCCACATCACTGGTTGTTTCTTGGCTCTCAACATATATTTTCATATGTGGCATATCCCTCTTGAAAAGCTCTTCAGTAGGTTACTAGCTTAATGTTTGGTGTGAAGGCCTACTATGGAAATCATAAGCAAATACAGGCTCTTGTTAGCTTTTTCTCCCCATATCATTTTTTATGTGTTTCAAGGTCACTCTTATTGTCCCATTCTCAGTGTCTCATCCTCACATTTCAAACAATGCTGACTGGAGTTTATCAGAGGGCACCTGGGAAGTTTCCAATTCACTGTGTATCTTGGCAAGTGGCCAAAGTTAAAACGAACCTTTCTGAGGAAAAATTTTAAAAAGCAAATGACTGTTAGCTGCCAAACATTTCTATCATAAAATTATAGTTCTATCTTGCTTTTAGTAATAGCCTACTTGAAGTTCTACTTAATACACGTGGAAACAACTCCTAGCCTTCTCGCATAGGTGCAAGGTACCTGACAATTTACTTGTAAGATTATGCTTTCAATCTCCTGAAGTGGCAAAATTATCCAAGCGAATAATCAATAATGGGCATTAAAATAGCTTATCATTATTAAAATTAGGTAGCATTACTTTCCTACAGAGATAAAAAGGCAGCTCTCAGTTGCTCTGGTGATAATTCTCAGAGTGCTGTGAGGAATAAATGCAGCACTACCCACCCAGGCCTAATGTGAGCCAGGCATGACCCTCAATGCATGCTTAATTCCTTTTGCTCAAACAGAAAGGAAGAGAAATGAATGAGTTACAGGTAATATAATGTGAAGGGGACTGGTTTCAGGTGATTCAACAAACAGGTATCTTAAAGAAATACATGGATAAAAATATACAGTGAGGTGATTTTATAGATCATTCCATTCCACATTGGTTCCTAAAAACTAACAAAGCATATGGTTGGGGGGAAAAAACTAGGAAAATATAAACTGCTTTTCTTGTCTTAACAAAATACTTCATTTCCCTAGACTTTGCTGAGGTTCAGCCAGTATTCATCTATATCATGCATTAGAGAATAGTCTTTTCTTCACCCCAAATATTCAAAGCTGAAATAGAAAGGTGAGAAAATAAGAAATAAAAACAAGTATTGAACTTTGTAAAAATTGAACTATACCTTGTATTTCAAAGACGACATCAGCAAGCATTGGTTTATTAAGGAAAAACTTGAGAGAAGTGTTATAAAACCACAGAGGTTTTCTGGCCTGGTAAGTTTTGCAATTCCTTAGACAATTAATCTATAACAGAAAACAAAAATACAAGAGGAAATGTACAATATGCTCTGGTAATAAATATACAGGTTGGTTAGTTCGAGAATTTGGAAAACTGCATTAAACATCTGAAGAAATAACGATTCCCTCCTTCACGGCACCTGTGCTCATAGCTGCCGTGGGTACTTGTCCTCAAGAATGACACGTCCTTCACGAGAGGGAGCAGCATGGCTCTGTGTCACATTCTCAGCAGGGAGGGAACTGACTGAGGGAAAACTCAGCTCTCTGGCTGAGAAACACAGGGTCCTAAATCCATGCACGTTCCCGTTAGCTGGGAAGCAGACAACAGTCAACCTCATATGAATGCCTGCTAAAATATGTTCCCATATACGAACAACCTGTTCATTTGTTCGCTAACTAGAAAGGTACACACATACAAATTTAATGTCATTTTAAAAAACATGCATTTCCCCCAGCACATGATGTCCTACTACTTACTAGATGAACATTAAAATACCTGAGAGTGATGAACTGATTCATCTCCATCTTAATATACAGTCTTATAATCCTACCCACGGCTGGGATTCCTGGAATCTACCAAAGATTACCTGGATCCCCACTTCAGAGTTCCAGACCACACCTATCTGTGCTCTCACACCTGCTCACTCCGGGAAGTGGCCTCCCATAATAGCGCCTCTGTCTGACTCAGGGTTCTCCAGCCCCCACTACACCCCACTTTGGCTTTGGGGCTTTGTTTATCCTTCCCGTAATCTCTCAGACATTCCTTTGTTCCAACCCCAGAATTCAAGAGCCAGATCCTCTTCCCTTCACCCTCCCACTGTTTCCCTAGTTGAATCGCAGGACCTCTGACTTCTGCTTAGCTATCCAGGGAATACGGAGAGCTTCATCCCCAAGAAATAATCAAGCATACAACTGCAGCAGTAAGAATAAATGGCACCTACTCTCCACTCGGAATTAATCCACTCTGGTGGGAAATTAGAATCTTTGGTAAGAGAGAAACAAAATATTATCCTTCCTCACAAGGAGGAAGAAAACACACTCCAGAATGATTTCTATGAGCAAGGCAGAAAAGCTAAACAGGCTCACATAAATCCTGCTCCTATAAAAGTACATTCTCGGATGCTGTCTACAACCCCCCTTAATACACATCAGAGGAACAGGTGGAGAGGATTCAGGCGAATGCCACATGCAAAGCAGAGCAAGTCAAAAAGCCGCACAGAATTTGAGAGCCAGCAAGGGCTTCAGAAATCGTCTCTGCCTCATTTTACAGAAAGTCCTGAGGAGACTTGCTCAAAGCCAGGAATAATTCATGGCCAATTCACAATTCAAATGTACATTTCCTGATTCCTAACTCAGGGCCCCCACTCTGTGTTGTACTCAGTGAATGAGAGAGAACTTTACCCCAGGAAAGCACAGGAAGAAAGCACAGAACTCA